>WEZZ01019975.1:45097-146237 GCA_013400585.1 Chloropsis cyanopogon
GTTTTTAGGGGGCAAAGATAAGAGATTTAAAGGTGAAGCTTCTTGAACTGCTTTCATTTATTTTCCCCTGTTCCCTCTTTTAAATGTCACCCTGTCCTCCTGCTCTCTATCCCCACTCACGAGTGTCCTGTAAGGAGAAGGAAATGAAAGATTGGAGCTGGACAAACAGGAAGGGAAAGGGGGATGGGTCAACAAGTCAATGCAAGGCACTGGACTGACAGAAAGGGCAAGGGAAGGACACGGATGGGTCAGGAAGGCAAAGGAAAGGAATGGTCAGGAATGACATTCCCAGAAAGAAAGCTGTGTCACTGCTGTCAAGCTGCTATTCTCAGAGGTGCCCAGCAGCAAGTCCTACCAGCTGATCTTCTGGCTCACTTTAATACAGCATGACCTCAACCACTTGCAGTTTCAGCACCTGAAGTTGCCCAGCCCTACAATTCTTTGCCCCTTGAATGGTAACGCTCTGTGGCTACTGGCATTTGTAAGTACCTAGAACTATGTAGAATTTGTGCTATTAGATGATACCAAAGGAGTCACTTGCAGTCACTTAATCACTTGCAGATTAATTAGGGCGCCCAAAGCAGAGAGAGGGGAATGAGAGCACGAGAATAGAGCACAATCCGCTTTTTTCAATTCTTAGGCGGCAGTGAACCAGCAACAGGGCTAACACCTTAGAAATCAAAATTAATACAAATCCTCCTGGGGTAATTTTTGCAAAAGACAAAGACTTCCCTTTGTGTTCAAAAGCCTGGAAAATTATTTATTTATTTAGCTTTGGAAAATCAACTCATTTTCAAATGTAACTGCAGAAAGGAGCCACCATTCTTATAATTAATAATCAATATATAATCAATATAATCAATAATATACCCCTTAGTGTGGATCCATCCTTGCGATGCACATTTCGGTCTCATTTTATAAGAGGCATTGCTGAGTGGCTTCAGTGGAAAACATCTTAAATGTACTTTGTATAGAATTAGGATTCAAGGATGGGCTGCTCCAGTGTGGGCCCCTCTCCATGGGCCTCCCACAGGATCACAGCCTCCTCTCAGGCATCCCCTTTCTCTGGCTCCATGGCCTGCGGGTGGAATGCTGCATCCCCATGGACTTCCATGGGCTGCAGGGGCACAGCTGCTTCCCCATGGTCTTCTCCACAGGCTGCAGAGGAATCTCAGTTCCAGCTCCTGGAACACCTCCTGCCTCTCCTTCTTCACTGCCCCTTGATGTCTGCTGTTCCTCTCACATGTTCTCACTCTGCTTTTCTCTGGCCCTGATCACAACTGCACAACAACTTTCTTTTCTTTATTCTTAAACCTGCTGTCACAGAGGCATTATTGCCATTTCTAATTGGCCCAGCCTTGGCCAGCATCATCTCCATCTTTGAAGCCACCAGGGATTGGTTTTGCCAGACATGGAGGAAGCTTCTAGCAGCTTCTCAGAGAAGCCACCCCTATAGCCCCCCCGGCTGCCAAAAACCAGGCCATGCAAACCCAGTGCAGCTGGTTTCAGCCTCTGCCTCCCAAACCTTGTGAGTTTTAGCAGCTACACCTGAGAGATCAATGAAGGGCTGTGTTTGCCCTCAACTGGTTTTCAGTGTTTGACTAATCAACGTAGGGTAGAAACTGTTTTATCTTGTCTATTAATTATGCAAATAAGTGCATACATGCCTATGTGCTTCCTGTGAAATGAAGTCCAAGGAGAATGTGGGGTTTGTGTATGAAAATACATGACACTCCTCTTCTTTCCTTTGCTTTTTCCCAGAGGACTATGTTAATGGCTACAATGATAAGAAAAACAGCTGCCTGGAAGAGGCTGTAAAACTGCCACATAAACAACCTTCTGATATCAAACTGCTGAAGTCCAACTACATTCAAGTTGTAAAGACTGAGGACTTCAGAAGGAAGGTAAGTTATTTTTATGGCTCATATTTTTCATGCAGGTAACACATGTCTGCCTAGCAAAGCCACCAGAAGCACTGGGGACAAACAGACTGGAGATACTGTGGCCTTATGTACAAGAACAACAAATTTCCCTAACAGAACAGAAAATGTGCTTCTCAAAATAGCTGGCATTTGTTAACAGGCTAAGACTTGGGTGTTCCACATGCCTCAATAAGCACATAAAAAGAATTGATTCATCTCTGAGAAATTGATGACACTTCCTAAAAATAAATCAGTTTAGTATCTCAAAAATGTATACACAATGTAAGCTCTATCTGTCCTCACAGGATGTTCTGATCCTTTCACTGTTTTTTCTTTAGCAATTATATCAGTAGCTTATGTAGAAAAGTAACATCAAGAATAGCTAACTCACCAAACCACAAATACTAATTTCTGTCTGGAAATAAGAGCCAATTCCAGTGTTACTAACTTTCATTCAACTTACTGATTTCCCTCAGTCATTTTCCTTTTTCTTCTTTTGTAAATGCTGCTTCTTTCACCTGCTAGACTCAAAGAAGAGTAGGGAACATCATTATGACATGTCACATTATAAAAGCCTTTAAGAAAAGTAAGATGCACTGGGAAAGTCTTGTATCAAGTGTTCTCAAACCAAACCAGTACCAAACTTGGAGTCTTTATGGGTAACACAAAGCAAGGATAATTGCAGGAAATCATCAGCACATTTTCTTTTACTTCAGAAATATGATGGGATTACAGAGATGTAAGACAGTCCTACCTTTTATATGTGGTAAGAGTGCTTTCCCTGGGAAATTAGATTGGAAAAATCATTCAGATGGCAGTTCAGTCATAATGTAATTGCTGAACTTGCATGAGAGTGGAGGATGCACAAGGTTGGAACAGGAGGCCAGACCATTCCTCTTGCCACTCCTTGCTCTGTGAACATGAAAAGTTGCTTAACCTTTACAATTTAGCTTACCCTGCAGAACAAGAATAAGGCTATGGGTTTACATGCAGATAAGCAAAGGTACTAACTGTATGGCCTTACCTGTCTCTCATTTTCTCCCAGTTTTGTAGTACATGAGTAAACTTGCCAGAAAGGAACAGAAATTACGTTGTTAATTTAGGTGGTTTTCAGCTTTATACTCACATACACACTGGAATTCCTACAAAATATAATTGCCTTAATTGTTTATCATCCCAACATATATGTTACCTTCCTAAGCTCATTTAAGAGGCTGCTGTAAAATGTGATGCAACAAGGCTATGAAGGAAAAGAACAAATTTCAACCTAAGTACCACTGGAGCAAGGAAAGGAAATAAGAGGTCATACTTCTGCTTTTCTGTTGGGACAGAATAGAAAAGGAAATAGAGCAAGGAAGTGAAGTGCAAGCTAAGGAGGTGGCAGCATAGGGCACTTGGCAGAGGCCCCTGCCCCTGCCCAGGGGGACTCAGAGGCCATGGAGATGGGCACTTCAGCAGAGGGCACTGGAGTGACAAGGATGTGCTGTGGTGCTGCCTCTGCCTTGCTCTGCCTAGTGCAACGACAGACTTGCTATGCTGCAAATCCTTGTACGTTCTGTTGCTTCAAAGTTTTTATCCCAAAAAGAGAGGAGATGTGCTGAGTGACACTGGAAGGTCTGGGATTGGAGCAAGGCAGGCAGTGACATGTAAGCAAAAAAGGCAATAAGGAGGAGAATCTGGGGCACATACTCCTGAATCACCATTCTGCATCCCACAACACCAGTGGGACAAGGAGGATGATGAGATGGGATGGTTAAGGAACTGAAACCTCTAATGAGAAATCATCAAACCAAACTTTCTTGCCTTCCTTATATCATCTTCTTTTTCCACAGCAGCTGCAGTCAGAGGCTAGGCTTCTTTTACACATGGGAAATCACAACCTTGTGTGTTATGTTGGAGATACTGAGCATGTCCAGAGTGTAAGGCTGTATCTTATTAATGTTCTTTTATTATTTAAAATAAGCATACAAAACCAGCTCCAGTAGTTGCATCTGTAGCCATGGGCTTGGATGACATTCAGCATGCTCTTTAATGAACACTGGATTTTTTTTTCAATGATTATGTTGGATGGATACAGTCTTCTGCTTTTGTCAATGGAATTTTATAGAAGTGCAGGAATTTAGGTTTTGTTAATGTGATGGTCAGCTTTTTTAACATGATGGTCAAGCATATACCAGTGCTAAAGATTTTCTTTTTTTATCATCTTGGTTTATGTGAAAGAATCTTCACTGTGTGAAATAACAAGGACATGCTTGCAGCCACCTGTAGAAATATTTCATTCTTGCCTTCCATTCTGATCTCACAGGTTTCAAAATGAGAATTTTTCCATTATTATCAGCTTTACAAGTCATGTTGCTAACTAAAATAGCAAACTGAAACACTGCCAAGACATTTAAAAAATACATATTTCTTTTTTTAAAGACAGCTATCCTGGTACCACAGTTCTAGAGCAGTTTTATATGGAAGGAGTAATATAAAAATGGAATGGTGAGATGATACCACTTGACAGTTACACTGGTATTTTAGATATTTCTCCCAATCAGAGGCTAAAATGGGGAGTCATTTTTAATGTATAATTTGAAGAACATTACTAGTGTGGCCACAAATGTCAGATTTTAGAACCATGCCTACTCATTCTCCCCTTTTGGATGGGAAAAAAGAGAGAAAGGAATTCAAAATTGAGACTATATGTGATAGAATAAAAAACTAATCCCTTGGGTTTTTAAGAACATAAAAGAAAGAGCAATGTAAGCAAGTGGAGATGAATTATAGCAGATTTAATAAGCTGAAATGATATTTGAAAACAGTAATCCTAAAGACAAATAACGTTTTGTGTTTCAAATGCTAAAGCAGTGTATCGTGCAGGAAGAATTGCTGTGTAACTGGGGAAAGCAGACACTAAAAATAATCTAGGTTATCTAGTGGGGTCAGTTCCCAACAAGAGAACAAGCTCACCTACAAATTTCTGAACTTTCAGAAAACACAATAAAGAATAAACATTAGGAAAGCCTGACTCTGATGGAAGTCTCCAGTGGGGTTTGAGAATTAAAGTGCTCATCTGTGCAGTGTTACATAATAGGAACCATAGGTCAGTTCATATCCCACTTCTTTAAATTTCAACCACGTATTACTGTGGTAACCTATGCTGGGATACTGAAAATTGCTGTTAGCGTGTTCATACTGGTAATGGAATTAAATGTTGAGGGAAAACACAAACTACATGAAAAATGAAACCTTTCCACCATACAAGACAAAGTGACAGAAGTCCCCAGACTGGAATATTAAACCCCAGACTGCACAGAACACCAGAGCACTGTCCAATCACTTGCTAGAAACTAGGAACTAACAGGATTCAGGCCCTGCTCACTTCTAGCTTCTGTGACTTTAAACCAAGGTTGCAAAGAACACCTACCATTTTAGCTATTCCTAAGGCCATCTTCTGCTTCTAATCAGGGCACTGACAACTCCAACAATGTTCACATTCCTACTGTAACATTTAAAGAGGAGTCTGCAAAAGATGGCAACTGTTGATTGAACTTCCACTAGACCAGGTTGCTCCAAGCCCTGTCCAGTCTGGCCTTGGACATTTCCAATTTACACTTCTTTTCTAGCTCATAGTAAAGCTCTTGCTAAGTCAAAGATGCTCTTTGTAAATATCTTAATCTTCTGTGTTTGTAAAGATCTCAATGTCTGTGACTGTGCCTAGAAAACTCTGTTTTCAGAAATTAATAGCTTTTCTTAATAGTATTTTATTTAAACACTGATCCTTGATAAACATTAAGGTTGTTTTGGTGGAAAAGCCTAAATAATAGAGATAATTTTTTAGTAAAACAGATAGAAGTAACATTTTTAGTTCTAGCACCACATTTCTTGTAAAGTCAATGAAAATCTGTTTATAGTCAGTAAAAGAGTCAGAAATAGGAGCTGAAGAGTAAAAAAAGGCTGAAAAACTTGCCCTATGTAGTTTTTCCCTATGTGCAGGAATTTCCATCTTCTGTCTGCATGTCAAAGCCCAGCTTCCTTTTGCAGGCTGCTCTCTCGAGTCCCTGGCTCTGGGCATGGCTACTTCTGACGTGAGGATGTCCGATTTAAATTGTATTTCCTGGTCATGCAATGCTGCACTTCAGATGACAATAATACACTGGGTGCTCCTCACAGTGTTGTGAAAGGAAAATAGAAAAGCAGTGATTCCCTGCACAGCATCCTGCACAATGGCATCACAGCGGGATTGATCCCACGGAGCCTCTAGCTGGGAATAGACATGATGAAATAGATGGGCAATAAAATGGGACCAGTAAATACTATTTTTGGTCTTTAATTTAAATATAGCTTCCTTAGTATTTTACACCATATTCATGTTCTCGTAAACAGGCATCAAGTGGATGTTACCTTGAAATATCGTGATGACAAAGAATTAGCTCTTGTAACAATTTAAAACTGTCAGTCAGTACGTGCTTAATAAATGCTGCAAGTCAAGTGACTGCAAGGCATTGCGTTTTAAAATTTCCTCTGTATCTCAGCTAGTTCCGACTGTGATACAGGAAAGCTTGGAGCGTCCCCAAACATCTTACCTGTGGTGTTGGTTAAAGCTGAGGATGATTTGTGTCCTGCAGCACACAAAGCTACGGGGGACCTTCTCCAGCACCGAGCCCACCTCTACGCCTTCATTTGGGACTGGCAGGCAAAACCCCGACAGCTTTGCCCTGCACGGACACGTAAGAGGGAACTTAATTTGTGTTATTTTTCCCTGAAGTAAGAAAAGTAACCGGCTCGAAGCAATAAGGTGTGATGGCATGAGGCAACCGCAGGGTCCGCCAACAGAGGTTCCTGAGGGAGAGAAAATGGCGGGCGGGGGGCCTCAGCAAGCTCCCAAAACACAGAGCGCTCCCCAAGATCCATTCCGTATGTGAAAAGCCTCGACCTCCACCCCCGAGCCCGCTAACTATGACAAGAGGAGGTGAGAGGAGGGGAAAAAGGCCCCACCTGAAAGGAGGAAGGCATCTGACATTGGAGAGCGTCCCTGACGGAGCGCGAGGTACCCTCCCCGAGACGGGCCATTGCTCCTCCGCCCTGCCCTCACGGGCTCCAGGCCGTGACTCGGCTATTTCGCCCCGTCCCGTCCCGTCCCCTCGCGTCCCAGCTGCGGGGGAAGGCGGGCGCAGGAAGGGGCGGGTGGTGCGGGGAGAGAGAGAGGGAAAGGGAGGGAGGTGGGCGGTGAGAGGAGCAGTCGACGCACAAGATGGCCGCTGCCGGAGTGGCAGCGGGGCGGCGGCGGGCGATGGCGGCGCTGCCCCGGGGCCCGCGTGTACTACTGGAGGAGCAGCAGCAGGGCGCTGGGGCAGCCCCGGTGTGCCGGAGCTGAGGGGGCCGGTGGGCGCTGCAGGAAGCCCGGCCCGCGTGGTGAGTGCGCTGCCTCCGCCGCGGGGTGCGGGGAACAATAGGGCGGGAGAGCTCTGCCCGCCTTGCCGAGAAAGGAGGCGGAGGGGCGGGCGCTGGGACGAGATGATCTCCAGAGGTGCTTTCTACTTCTAACAATTCTGTGACTTGGTGCCTCGCCAGGCCTCAGGCTCCTGCCGGGCTCGATTTCCGAACGCCTCGGGCAGGCGGGGAGGGACCGCGGTTCGCTGTGCCCGATGGGGGGGAGGCGGAGAGCGACTGGGTCCGGCTGGGGGTGGGGAGAGGCGGCATCGCCTCGGGCTGCGGCGGCCGAGGGACGGGCGGCTTTTGTGTGCCCCCTCTGCCTGCTCTTGTTTCTTCCTGGGGCTCTGCCTGCCTCTGCGTGAGAAAACTCGTCCCTGTGTCGCACTGAACAACAGAGACGGAGGGGAAATAATGTCAGAGTCCTACCCGTCCCCGGGGCACCTCTCCGCCCTGGGTTGTGGCTCTTTTGTCTGTCGTGCCTGAGGGAAGAGTGAGGTGGCCGCGGCTCCCTCTGCGTGGGGCCAAACGATGGTGAAACCGCACAGGATCTCCCTGACTTGCACTAGTTTTTCCACCCTGGCATTGTTTTGGCTGTTGGATTACACCCACAGAGTGGGTAGGGTTTCATGCCGGGGGTGTGGTGTTGGTAGAGCTGGGATTTAATTTGCTTTGATGGTTGGGAATGTCCTGGTGTCAGGTTTTGTCTTCAAAAGCCATTGTGAGGTCTGTCTTGTTTTACAGCAGGGAACTGATGCAGGTTTTGGTTTTTTTCCTTAGGAACTGGGAATGTTCTGTTTATCTCCTCATGCCTTTTTATCCAGAGTGTATCTCTTATTTTTATAAATTTTAGTCAAGTATGAGTGACAAATCATTTGTTCCTCCAGCAGAAGCTACGGTTTTCTGTGTGTTTTTGCCATATTGAAAATGGCTGAAGTGGGGAAAAAATTAAAAATTTGCAAAAATAATTAAAAGGTTCAAAGTAACGTGGATTGTGGCTGAGCTGCTTTAATCATTGTAACTGGTGTAGCAATGTTGTCATTTAATGACTCTGCTGGAAGATAAATGTAGCATTTATACTCGATTCACATTATTTGGCTGCAGAATTGTGAGATAATACAGGAATACTCTGAGGCAGAAGTTAATGTATTCCTAAACTTACCTTTTCTTGGTTCTTTCAGGCTTATGAGGATGTGGAGGTGGTTAATTTTGTCAGCTATAAATGTCTGTATTGCTGCAATGGAAGTCAGTGAAGCTGATATGGGGCTTCGTGGCTGCATAAATAACCTGTGTTCAGGAGCACTTTGTACATTATTGCCAGTTTCTAAGCTTCCCTAGGAGCACCATGGCTTTCTTCAGTGCCTTAATACACAATGCTGATAATGAAATGATGGTTCCCACTAACATAAATAGCAGCAGATGTTATCAGGCACGTTTTCCTTTCCCAGCAATAGCTTATGGCTTTGCCTTCCTGTCCTAGAAAAGGGCTGTCAAAGCAGACAGCCTGACAGGCTGCTTGCAGGGGAATTTAGGAAGGCAGGTACCATCAGAGCAGTCTGTTTTGACAACCAGAGACTTGAGTTTGTCAATCACTTATGAGCAGCAGGAGCCTTCATTGGCATAAGTGGGAAGTAACTTGTATGGTTTCTGGTGTTTTGTTGTTTGTTTTTGTGAGGATTTTTTGTCAGCTTTGTATCTAAACTAGCTTAGTTTAAAGTGAAATATTTTAGAAATTTCTGATGGGATTGTTGCATGTTGTTAATGTAAAAAACTAACATTCCAGTGAACAGATGAACATATGAATCTGGAAATTGCAGACATTAATATCACAGAGTTTAATTTAGGGGCATCTTGATACATGTATCATTATATAATAAGTGCTCATACTAAAGCAGATGAACAGAAATGAGCAGGAATGCTTTTGGAAACTTCTGACGTGTTGTCAATGATTCACCAGCAATCTGGGTGGAGCCATTATCACTCTTGTTGAATTAAGCATCTCAGAAGTTGAGGTTCAGTGAGTGTGTATATTAAAATAATGCTTTAATTACTTTGTGTGTGGTTCAGGAGTCTTGGGTGGCACTGATGCTTGCTACCTTTGACAGTGATGTTTAAAACTGACATCCCATTTAATTAGGGTCTCTATCTCTTACCTAATCAGTGCTGTAAAAGGTTGTTTCATGATACTTAGGAAATTGACCTTGCCCAGTCTGTCCTATGTAGTGATATGAAGGATAATTACCTTTTCTTTTTTTTTCTTTTTTTTTTTTTTTATTCTGCACCAAGAATTATAGATTACATGCTGAATACCTGGGGAAAAAAAGTTTCAGTTATTTGAAAGAACTTGTGGAGTCATAGCTTTGCAATGCTATGACATGTAAAGCTGAATTAGGAGGAAAGAACACATCTGCATGTATGTTCCCAAGAATCTCAGAATAGTGATGTAGAAGCCACTATAAGGTATCTTTTAAGCAGGTGACCTTTACAAAACTTGATTTTTTTTGCAAAGCCTACTCATTGTTTAAAATTCATCTCCCACCATAGATTGGCTGAATCATTTTGCAGATGAAAGTCTGTGTGGTTTTGTGGTGGTTTTTCCCACACCCTGTAAATCAGGTGGTTGTTTGTTGGAGCATCCCAAGTAACATTGGCTGGGGGGCCAGAAAAACAAATTAACTCAAAGTACATGACAGATAAACCATAGGGGAATTAGTATTTTGAAGGTAATGTCTTGGACTGCACTAGGTAGCAAAGGGGAAACCATAATCATTCAGGAATAAAGATATAAAATGCTCCTATTGTGAAAGATTATTATATAAACACACTGCAGTGAGTGAAATTTCAGCATGACCTTCAGGATTCCACGCAGGCTCTGTTACAGTAATGTGGTCTGAAGTCTAGGGGCTCTGCTAACTGAGAAAAAAAGCCACAAATGTTTACTTACATTGTATTACTTTCCTTTCTGTGCAGATTCCACAGTGTGCCCAGAATTAGGTGCAGCTCCCATCACTGAGGCTGACCACTGGTTTTGCTGAAGAAGTGCATCTCTGGATAATTCCCTTTTGCATCAGTCTCATTTTCTTCATTACCAGTACAGTTAAAATTGAAATGGTATTAGATTTCCAAGGGCTAACTGATTTCCTAATGAGGTTTTTTATTTGTGGAAGTGTGTTAATGGGCATGAAGGTGCAAAAGTCCTGATGGCTTATAAATAGATTTTTATATTAAAAATAATTTCTGGTTAGAGTGCTTGAGGAAATTACTTTCCTGTTACTGCATGGTAGCAACATATTTGGTGCTATCAGCTGGAGAAGAAAGATATTTTGGTGATAGAAATTGCGAGAATTCTAAGTGATTTGCTGTGAATGTGTGCTGTCAGAGGCAGTGCCAGTGGTGCACTGCTGTGTGTTAGGAAGTGTAGAGGAGTGTTTCATGCTAGTGTGATGGGTGTCCTGGCCTCACACTGGGATTATTTTCTAATGGAGTGGGAGGGAAGGCACCTGCAGGGCGTCTGAGGGAAACTTTGAGCAGGTGGAGGTGGCTGATCAAATCCATCAGGGCATGGATGTATGTCAAAAGGGCCTGGACATCCTGTGCAGGCTTTTACATTAAAACTCCTGCCCCACGTGCTAGGCTAGCTTTTCTTCCCCCAGGGATTAAAAAAAAAAAAAGATATTTTGGGAATCCTAAAGTTCACATGGAGAATAAGATCTCTCTTCATCACTCGATTGTACAAAGTAGGTAGAGGCCCACAATGGTTAGAATAAAGACTTTTTTAGGAATGTGGACAAAAATCTCCATGTGAGGGAGAGATGTGAGGAGGAGAGGGGAGACAAGGGAAGGTGAGTGTTTTGGCGCACAAGAGGATTCTTTTTTCCTCATTCTGCTACATAAGAAATGGAAGAGATGCAGTTAAACTGAAAAGTAGTCAAAGTGTTGCTGGAGGAACAGATCTTTTACTTGCTTTACATGGCTTGTGACAGAGTAGCCATGTAATTGGATACAAAGAACACAGAGGAGAGTGTTTGTGTCAGGGAATACTGTGGTGAGTCTGGAATCCAATATTGCAGGAGCTGGAGGATCTCTTGGCAGTTATGCCTTCCAGCCATGGTCACTAAAACTACCATAAGGACATGTTGTTCTTGCCTCTTGCTGAGGAGACCCCTCTCACTACAGATCACTTGCAAACCCACTTTTTAAAGTGTTAATTTTCAATTACTGGTTTTCTGGTGTCTGTGGTGTGCATGTTATATTGGGCTGAGACAGGACTGCTTCAGCTACCAGACAACTGAAGAAACAAAGTGTTCTGTGTAGCTGAAATGTGCTAGGCTGGGAAAATGAGAGCTCGCTGGTGGTTCCTTATTTCTATTAGTTTGTTTTTTGTTTTAACATGGAAAGTCTGGCTGGTCTCATCTCTCTACTATTCCAGTTTAATAGGTGTTTTTTTAATTGTCTAATTAAATACTCTTTCAAAGCAGGCTGTTAAATTAAAATCTGGACATTCCAAGTGTAATTATTTTTCAGGGTTCTTCCGTGTTTCTTAGACCCTGTCAGGATAAGCTTTGAAAGTGGAGGTGTGGTTGTTTTTAAACCTGTTGTTGTTAACAAAATCCTGGTTGATCAGCAGATGGAGCAGGAATGTTTCTAGCCTGTATCCAAAGGCCTTCTCAGCACTTTCTCCTGAGCTCATTTTGAGCAATTACTTTAGTTCAAATGGTGAGCAGGTTGGAAGGGTTTGCAGCTACAACTTCTTTACTGTTTACAAAGGAGACATCCACTAGAGTAGCAGGAATCTCACTCTTTGCTGTGCATTGGAGGTTTTCAGTGACTTGCAGCTAAATATTTCTGACAAATTGTGTCAGCCACTGTTGATCCCCAACTCAAAATTAGGTGCTACCTTTAGGGGAAAAGAAGTAAGGTTCAGGGAAATTATTACAAAACAAATGAATTGAAATTCATGCCATGGAGGGTGAATTTTCCTAGCTGCTTGTTAGTAAACCAAGGTCTGTGGAACACTCCCAGTGTTCAGTAGCATTTAACTTTCTCAGTGCTTTGTTTTTAGAATAAAAGTTACTCATAATGTCTTGGCACTCTTCACTTTTTGTAGCAATTGTGTTTGAATTAGTAACTTCTCCCTGTCTTACAACAGTGACTGTGCAATATAAAAGCCCTTCAAAGGTGACTGGAATAAAACTCTTACTGTTGACTTACTTTTCCTGTAAGTCACATTCTTTCAGCTTGTTCTCCTTCCACCTCCATTCCTTTTGTTGCAGCTTTAGAATGGAAGTCCTTCAGGTACTATTTGATGTTAGAGCTGTCCCAGCAAAGGGAACTGTTAGGACTTCATTATCCAGCCCCTCACAGCACAGCAAGGCTAAAGTGTTTCCTCCTGTGGGGTTTTTCCCCAATTCTGTGCTAAGATGCAGGAACTGAAGGAGAGACCTTGAAATTAATGGAAACCAAATTGTAAAGCAGCAGTAGAAAGTGAGTTTGATTAGCTGATGTGGCATGTTGCATAAACATTGTTTTATGGCCATTAATGATTCTGGCAGTTATGCAGGCCTAATGATAATTAAATCTCACCTTTCTGAATATCAGCTATTCTCTAGTAGGCTTAGTAGGAAAAGTTCCCCTGCCTTTTTAAGTGAACACTATGCTAATGAAATCTTGAAAAATCTGCTTATGAGTCCAGTGAAGCAATCATCTCTGTTTGTGGTGTGTCACAATTTAAAATTCCCATTTCAAATTCCCAAAAATCAAGCCTGGGTTTTGTGCCACAGATTGAAGTGGATTGAAGTGAAGAGGAGATAGGAAGGAGCAACATGCTGTCCTGCTTTACAATCCATGGATTGTAGGGATTGAAGGAAGAGCAGGAATTGTGAAGCAAGTCTCAGTCTCCAGCCTCTACAAATGAAAAATCTTCACAGCTATGTATTCCTGTGTATTTCCTGAACTCTGCTAGAGCAGGTTTTTTTTGTTTGTTTAACTTCGGGGAAGTTGGTTCTAGAAGTGTCTGTGGGCCTTCATACCAAATCAGTGGTCCCCTAATGTAAACAGAACTAATTAATCACATCTTGATAAATAGCTGTTTGTCATCATACAGAAATTGTCACTGCATTGTTGTCAATTATTGTATGGGTAGACAAAATCCAGAAAGTTTTGGAAGCTGGGAAATGGCTTGCTCTTATTTAGCAGCTCTGAAGGACAATAATTCTTGGTCTTGCTTGCTTTGAGGAGATGTGGATTTGGGATCAAAAATAGATGAGAACAGGGCAACATCCCACAAATTAATAAAGCAATTGCAAGGGAAATACTGCTCTCTGATGTACCTTTCCAGACTTGGAATAACTTTTCTCTAAGGAGTCTTTATCTCTTTGCTTGATAAAATGCTCTGTTTTCTCTGTAGGATTTTTTTTCCCCTGGATGCATGCTTATCTTTACCTCTCCTGTTCTCTTTAATGATGTTTCATTCTCTGGTATTCTCTATTTTTCTTCTAATTTTTTTTTTCATTTAACTTTCCTCTGGTTGGAGCCACTCATCATTTCAGCCAGAGATGGTTTATTGCCTCTTAGCTTCATTGCTTTAGTTCAGAGCTGCAGGATGGATGGTTTGGATAATGGAGCAACCTGTGGTACTCCTTGTTCCTAGAATTTACTGAGGACTGTTCAAACATCACTGCTTCCTCTGGAGCTGATGAGAAGTTAGGGAGCATTGTGACCACTTTGTTGTTGTAAATTTGAAAGGAGACATGGAGGAAGATAAAAATAAGTTAGGCTAAACTGGCCTGATGAGATGGGCTGGGTTAGTTAAACCAAAGGCAAGGACTCAGGCTGTCCTTCCTGTTCTGTGAGTCGTTCTGCCATTTATTGTGTTAGAAGGCCTCCTGGAGAATTAATTAAAAAGGAGGCCTTAGTAGTGCTGCAAAAACCTAGAGTCAATTTTAATTTTAGTCTTCCTTGTTTAAACCAGGCCCTATGGATAGAAGGTTGACACTGGAACTTCTTCTTAAGCGAATCATAACAGTGGAAAGAAAATGTTATTCAGGACAGTGAGAATTGCTTTACCTTTGGTCGTTTGCAGTAGACCAGACTATTTAAAATGTAACTGTTTTGTTGCCAGCTCTTGTCAGATTCTGCTGAAGAGATGTGAGCCAGCAGGATTGTCTTCTGGACTTGCTAACCTGTGTGTGGATTGTTAGTTTCCTGTGCTTGTGTGCTGTATTAAACTGTGCCAGCTGAATAAACCTCTGCCGTGCTACCTTTTACACTGTAGTTTGTGCAAGGCCTTTTCTTGGTTTAAAGGTGTCTCGCTTTGGTTCCATCTGGTTTTGTCTCCTGATCATTTTATTCCATTTTAAGAATGTATTTGTGTTAAGAATCTTCAGGGACATGAATAATTTCAGTGCTCACAGTAAGGGTTGGCTGTGTTTGGAAACCCTCTAAATCATCCCATCTCTGTTGGTTTTTTATTTTTTTAAATATGAGGTTTCCTGTTGCTAACAGTGTGAAAGTGGAGGTATGCAGAACAACCTAGCTCTACCTTGTGCCAAAATGCATTGGCAAATGGAGCTTTTTGGCTTTCCCTTCAGTGATGCTGCTTGCCATTTTACTGGTGACCTGCCTGCAGGCATCGAGGTTCTGTTGGAATGCAAGATACTTCTTATTTTTATTAAGATAATAAAGTGAAAGGCTGTGCACAAAGCTCTTAAACACCTTAACTGGGAAGCAAAAAGGCACAGCCCAGTTGGTTGCAAATCAAAATAAATTCCTTAAGTTATACTTGTACTAAATTTACCCCTTTTCTCTAATTATAACTAGTCTTAAGACTTATATTCTCTCTGAGCAGTGTAATTTTTGCAGAATATATTCTTAGTGGGAGAAAACCTGGCAAAATTTTAATCTTTCCCTAATGCATGATGTTTTTTCTCATTTCTCTAGCATTTGCCAAAAGGAAAAAATAAAAATAGGAGTACTAAGATGGTATCAACATGGCAAGTAGCTTTCAGGCTTTTTTTTTTTTTTTTTTTTTAGCATTCAGAGAAAAGCATTTACCAGGGGTATTGGAAATTCATCAGTTAAGGCAGAATAACCTAAGTGTCAAAGTCTGCACTGTAGCTGATAGAAATGCAATATTTCCCTCCTGATTTTCTGTAAATCTGAGGATTCACGTGACTTGAGCAAACAGATCTGTAGTAAGCTTTTCTGGTCACTCCTTTCTCAGTGGAACTTTTCTGTCAAATGTTTCTAACAAAATAGCACTCGGGGCTGGGTGGGGATGTCTGTGGGTGTGTTTCTGAGCAGAGTTCTGTGCTCACAGCAGTTTTTATGTGAATTTTTAGATTCACTAGAGCGGTTGAGAATAGAACTTGAGCTCTGTCGGATTGCAGCTTGGCCATGATGCAGGTGATTTCAGGACACACCAGGAAGAAAGGCTTCCACAGAAATCCTTGCTATTGGCATTTGAGGATGTGATGATGTGGCTGTCACATTAGGCACTACAGGAGAGGAAAGGGGTGTGGAGTCAGGATTACTCACCAGGTACTAAAACAGTCACAGGTATATTTTAGCTAAAATCTCGATTGAAAAAAACCCAAAAAACAACATTCTGCAGTGTCTTCCTGTGAGTAATACAGATGTTCAATCACCTGATAAATAAAAACGTGGCTTGTCCTTCCCCAGGAGAGGGGGCTGGGCGAAAAAGCCCTTGCTTATTTACCAGTTTGTATGGCACTAATTGGGAGCCTTCAGGATGGGGAAGTGAGTGAAGCAATCCTTTCCTTCAAGCACATCTGATAATTCAGTAATGTAATTTCAGAAACCTGGTGTAGCTTTTGAGGAGTGGGAACAGTCAGTGATGTTGATGTGACAAGCTGCTGTGTGAGTTGTCATTACAGAATGAAAATGGACAGTAAGTCTATGGAAATGCAGTGACTTGAGTAAGTAGATTTAAATACTTTGTTCTTGTAAGGTTTTGTGTGCTGATTAACTCCCAGTGCAGTTATGAGGGGTTCACTAGTGCTATTTTAAAATTGTTTGTCATTAGGTTTTAGCATACTGTCATTGCTTTTATTCCAGAAACAGCAAGTGGCTGAATACAGGAATACGTGTAAAGGAATTGCATGGGTGGTTAGAGAGTTTCAATGCCTAGTTTTCCTTTCCTATACCTTATCGTATATTTCAATATCTGCTGTTTAACCAGACTTACACAACACAAGTCAGAGGAAATTTAAATTATCACATCAGGCAAATATTGGCTGTACATGGCTGGCTTGTCATTTGTCGTGGCTTGGACTGCAGCTGAGTTCTGTTTTTAATACTCTTAAAAACAGGACATTTGAAAAATGGAAGGATCTTTCTGAGTAGTCCATGTGGGCCATAACTGTAAAACGTGGATCAGACGTACTCCCAAGGTACTGGAGAAGGTTGCACTGCAGTCAGGGTGTGTAAAGGCTCAAACAGCTCTGGTCCCACAGCAGTCTGGGACAATGCTTGTTAAAAGCTCGTGGTGAGCTGTCTCTACTTCAAGGAGATCATTAATGGAAATTCAGTCACCCAAGTGAAGTACAGAGTTGCTTGATTTTGCAGCTGCAGTCCTTTTCTTTCTGAGCATACTTCAGTCTTATCCTAAGATACCGGACTACGTGAGCCTCATCTAGTCCAGTATCTTGGTTTTCCTTGAGTGAAGTCTAAACTTCTGTGGATAAAGCTCATTAGTGCAAGTTTAGCCTTTGCTTTAAAGAAGTTTAGCTGGTTCAGCACGCTGTGGAGATCTGTGTGCTTTTTAGTAACACAACTCTGGCAGTAGTTTGTGAGATAGTTTGTGAGATTGTATGCCATGTATTTTTTATTTTACATCTGTCTGGTTGCTGATACTGCAATAATATAGCTGTAATTTTTTTAGAGATGAATATATCTTTGAAGACTGGGAATGAGAAATTCTTTTTTGTGGACTGCTGCATTTAGAATAAGTCTCATGCAAAGTAAGCAGTAAATAAGAGGACTTTCTTTTAAAAGACAACATTCCCTGTTTGGAGGAGAACTGTTTTTACAAGTCATAAGCGGCAAAATTCATCAAGTTGGCACTAGATTTTTAGTAGATTACTCACAGGATTATTGCATTTTGCCTTCTTGATTGAATGATTTTCAAGTTAGGTAACTTTAAACTTCTATAACTAGGGTTATAATTCAAAACCTCTTTATAAGAGGATGTAGGATATTCTTTTTCCCAGTTGAATTCAGGCTCCTGAGGAAAATAAATATACGTCTTATCCATTACTGATAGGAGGATCATTGAGATGTTGGGGGTTGGGTTTTTCTCTTATACATGATTATCTTACGTTGTTTGCTCTGTTAAAAAAAGAAATGTAAGGCAACAGCTTTCATTTTTGTGGTGAAGCTTGGAATGTTTGTTACTGGTTTAAGAGTAGGTGTTTAATGGAAACCCTGAGACTTGAGCCTTTTGTTTCCACTCACTAAAACTGTGGGTACTTTTGTCATGGATTTGACACTGGCTGGAAGCCAGGTACCCACAAAAAAAACCCCCAAAAAACTATTCACTTATTCTCCTCTGCTATAGCTGAGCAGAGGAGGGGGGAAGAACAACTAAAAGGCTCATGGGGTGAGATAAGGATTACTCTAAGGGCAAAACACGCTCAAAAATTAAAAGGTATGAAGCAAAATTTATTAACGGAATTAAAAGAGGGTAACAAGAGCTAAAATACACCTTTAGAACACCTTCTTCCCCCAGCCCTTCTTTTCCCATCACTGACAGCACAAGGAGACAAAACATGGGGTTTGTAGTCAGTTTCTCACTTGTAAAAATCATTTCTTCAGTTCTTTTGGGGAAAGGAGTCTCTTCTGTTTTGCTCCCCTTCCCACGGGAGACAGTTCTCTGTGAACTTTTCAAACGTGGTTCTGATTTTCACCAGCAGCAGTCCTGCCCATCCTGCTGCAACGCGAGTCCCTCCCACGGGCGAAGCAGTCTGCGCACAGCTGCTTTTCGTGGGCCAGTTAGTTTGGGGGTGTAGTTTTTAAGGGTGAGCTGTTACAGTATAAAAGCAAGGGTCCTCTTCCTCTGTCTCTGGAAGCAAGGGTTCTCTCTGTCTCTGTTCAAGTTTCTCACTAGATTACAGCTTTTCAGCATCCACACCTTTTTTTTCCATGGCTGTGGGTGATTTCTGCATCTCCCCATGCACTTCATGAATTACAGGGGTACAGGGGTTTATTGTATTACAGTCCTCACCACGGCAGAAGAATCTCAGCTCTAATGCTTGGAGCACCTCCTCCCCCTCCCTCCTTTTCACCAGCTCTAGTGTCACCACGTTCTCCTCACGTTTCTTCACCTTTTCCTTTTTTCTGACTCCAAAGAGAATTGGTGTCCATGGGTTTCTTTGTTCTCAAATTCTATTAACTGAAAAGTTTTTGTAGAGTTCCACAGTGCTGAAAGGTTGATTCTGTCCAGGGAATGGTGGCCCCCTCACCACCCCTCAGAGAGGCAGAAGAAAGAGGAATTGAGTTCCCTTCTTTATTTTTAAATATGTCACCACAGAGGCATTACTAACTTTGCTAATTGGGCCAGCCAGTGTGTCCATTGTCAGAGCCTTTAAGGATTGCCTCTGCTGGACATGGTAGAAATTTCGAGGAGCTTCTCTTTCAGAAGCCACTTCTGTGGCTTCCTCCGCCCCCACTAAAAGCCAGATTGTTAAACTAACACAACTTCTAATGATGTTGTCAAGCTGTAAAGAAAAGGTTCTCTTTTTATAAGTCTAGAAGGTGAGACTGACACAAAGGCTGCAAAATATTTAAGGATGGGATTTTTCTCGTGTAATTGAAGGTTGCATGAAAAGTCTAATTCAAAAGGAGTACCTCGCCCCAGGCTATTTTTGGCCTCTGGAACTGCTTTTTTTAGCAGTGCTACAAATTGAATCACCGGCTGCCAGTATCATTTAAAGCAAGTGAGGCTCAATTACATTCTGAGTCAGACCTACCTGAATTAACCTGCTTTTCAGCAACAGTTGTGTGACCTCTCCTGCTGCTCCTTAAAGACTTTAAGCCCTGTGTGAATGGTAATTTAATGCTGCCTAAAAGTCTTGAGCAGGTTTGTCAGTGCTGAGTACTGTTTGGATTTCTACATCAAATCTGTTAGAGGTGTGGATGAAATCTTGTTTAGTGTGTTGACTAGCTAATTTTTTATTTATGCAATTGTTAACAAGAGAGTTGAAATTCTCCAGGCTTGGTGCCATTTCTGCCACAGCTGCCTCTTGACCTTGGATGACTCCAGAGCTGTATTGCAGACTAGGTTGTGTTATTAAAACACAATTGCAGTCTCTTTCGTGAAAACAGGCAGAATAAGATAACAAACATAAGTTTCACAGATGAGTAATATTCCTGCTGTTATTGCAAGTGAAGCTATTACAGGACTCAACAAAGAAGTATATCTGGTTTTGTTTGGGCCCTGTAAGCTATTTTTGTATCAACTATTGTAGCATTTACAATTGCTTCCTTATTTGCAGCTGGGTTCTAGGGGCAGTGGGGTGATGTGAGTTAAGGACTGCTAGAGCATTCTCTGGACAGTGCTTGGCTCAGTAGTGTAACTGCAATGAGATGGAAGGATGGCACCATTAACATTGCTTACATCTAGCATTGTTTTTGAAATTAGATAATTTTGGTGGATTTAGTATAAAATAACAATTCCACAAATTACTCATATTCCTTATTCCATTTCACCTATCTCATCATTCCAGCTTGTTAGTGTAGTCATCCTTATTGTTAGGATTGCTGAATAGCATTTAGGTAGCTAGTTAAAGTTTAGTCAATACTTTCAAGCTGGCTTCCATTAATGAAGAAATACATAAAAAGTCTGGGTTGCCCTGGTTGTGCCCAAATAAGCTGCTTATGAAACTACACCTAAAAACTTGACAAGATGCTAAAAGTGTCTGCCTTGAAGTTCCTTCCTCTGTGCTTCCCACATTTTTCCCTTGTTTCCAGGACTTCTTAACCATTAACAGATCTGGAACATCTTTTGGAACCTTTTAGAAGCGAATGTGAGAAGGAAGGGAATTTGGTTTGGATAGGCTCAGGTCCTTAGCAGAGATGTAGCATGAGCATGGAGAGTGCTTTCTGTGAAATAGTTTAAACTTGTCCTGCTCCAAGCCTGTGCTTGGAAACACACTGGAAATGCTGAATAGGTAAAGTTTCAGTGTCTGCCTTCCTTGGTTGTAGAATGCAGATATGAGTCTGGATGCTTGGGTCCTCACTAAGGTGGTTAACACATATTGATTTTTTTGAAGAGATTACATTCTGTTGCTAAATCTCATGTGAAGTATCATGCTTGTAGGTCGTGGCTGTGATTTGCTCTTTGTTTACAGCTTGGGTATTTTCAGAGAATCAGAGTGAATCAGGTTGGAAGGGACAACAGCAGGTCATCAGGTCCCACCTCCCTGCTCAAGCAGGATCATTCCAGAGCACATGGCCCAGGATTGGGTCCAGGCAGGTCTGGAATATCCCCAGTGAGGGAGGCTCCACACCCTCTCTGGTCTCTGTTCCAGTACTTGGTCACTGCACAGGAAAGAAGTTCTTTGTCATGTTCCGGTGGAACTTCTTGGGCATCCATTCCTGCCCATGGTCTCTTGTCCCATTGCTGGGCCCCAGGGAGCAGAGCCTGGTCCCTGTTCTGAACCTTCCCTGCAGACAGGGACAGACAGGGATGAGGGCCCCTCTCAGCTGGGTCTCCTCTTGAGGCTGAACAGCTGCAGGTCCCTCAACCTTTCCTTGTGAGAGAGGGAGCTGCCTCACATCCTTCCTCATCTCCTCAGCCTCTGCTGGACCTGCTCCAGGAGCTCCAGGTCTCTCCTGTCCTGAGGAGCCCAGACCTGGACACAGCACTCCAGATGTACCTCAGTAGGGCTGAGCAAAGGGGCAGCATCAGCCCTGGAGGAGCTGGCAGTGCCCTTCCTAATGCATCCCAGAATACCATGGGCCTTCTTGGCCACAAGGGCACTTGTTTAATTAATGTTTAACCATTCTCTTAGCAGCTAGACTTCACTGATTTGGGAGAGAAATGAGGAAAACCTGGATTGTCTTCTCTTAGCAACTCCTCAGGCTGCCTGCCTCAACTTTTTGGTAAAACTGCGGTGTTGTGGTGAGCACAAGAGCGTTTTGTTGTGCACGTTGTTTGAAAATGGGCATCTTTTCTCTGAAGCTGATGGTGCCATACCATTTCATCATAATGCAGGAATGGTATCACATGCTTGACTGAACAGGTGCATCAAGTAGAGGAGCTGATTCACTGAAGCTGATATAGTTCAATAATTCAGTATCAAAATCTCTGAGAGAACGGTGTCATGGATAGAAAAAAGGCTCAGAGGGGGAAGAAAGTATTCTTTGTCCCACTATGATAAAATATATGTGCCCCAAAAACGAGGTGCTCCATGCCTTTTGAAATAACATTGCAGCAGTCTAGAGGTGGCTTTGTATGTAACAGGAAAAAATAGCCCATCTTGTGATGATGATGTTTAAAATGAACTTGTACATTAAACAGGCAGGCGAGCAAGCAACTACATTGGTAGTTTTGTTAAAAAATTCATTAGTTTTCACTGCTCTTGACTTTCTGCTTTTATTAAAAGATTTTTTTTGATGATTAAATGCAGTCTTCCTAGATAGATTGCTTTGAAGGTAAATAGAATAACTGAAGCTTTATTAGAGAGTACTGTTATGTAAACAGCAGTTATTAAATGTTATTAAGATGAAGCTATTTGACATCTGTTTATAAAATGAGTGCGACATCTACTAAGTTACAAGAGAAGCCACCTCCCAATCAGAGAAATGAGAAGCAAGAAGAAAACACTAGAAAGAAGTCCTGGGACTTAAGATTTCAGGTGAACACTTAAAAATGTTTTCTGAATACCTGTGGAGTTCTTCATAAAATGGGGTTTTACATTTCCTTTTTACACTTTCTATAACAATGATGTAGAAGCCTTTTATTGCCTATGCTGGGCAGTAGCATTTCTATTCACTTAACACTGCTCTTACAGTATATTTCAGCATCTCCTTACTATTGCACCTGGAATTTTTGTCATGTGAGGTTTGGTTTTTTTAAGTCTGCCAGTAACTTTGAAAACAAATAAATAGGAGAGTGACAAGTGTAATGCCAACACTTGAACATCAGGGAAAGGAGGTGGGGAGGAAGTTCAGACTATTGTTTGATTCTTGCCTTGTAAGGAAATCAAATACAATTTTTCAGTAATATTTTCACAGTACACTATAAAAAAAAAAGAAAAACTTCTGGGTTATTTTTTCTTTTTGGAGACAGTATTCTTAGGTGAGTTTGCTGGGGAGCAGGGGTGGGGGTTGTATTATAGGTTAGAGGGCTCTTTTGAACAGTTTTTGGCCAGTATTTCCAGCCATACTGTAAGTCTGCCCTTCTGTCTCATTGTTGGACATTGCAGTTGTAATGTTATTGTAGCTGTAGTGTCACTGACATCAAAGCAGGATTAGAGCTGCTGAGTGAAGTGGAGAGAAAAGCTGTTAATAAAGAGCGGGTGGCAAGCAGTACTTTATACCTTTTTGTTAGATTAGTTTTTTTAATACTTTCTTTTTCATTGAGTTGTGCTGGGTCTTCTCAGTGATTCATGACTAAGGAAGGATAAAGGCATTGCAGTGACACCAAGATCTTCCCCCTCCTTTCCTTAACTTTTCGTTTTCATCTACCAGGTGCCTGCAGTAGTACTGCTCAGGTAACTGTAGGTTATTCTTGCATGGAAAAGAACAGTACTGGTCTCAGTGATCCAGAACACTGCTCACTGGAATTGCTTTCTCCTCCTGAATTGTACTACTTGGAGTTATTTTAGAGGAGCTGTTTGTGTGGCTGATTTGTTGCCTTGCTTTAGTTAAAATGAGGTATTGGTTGTGTAATTGCTGTCCACCCACATTTCTGCCTACCTGTGTTTATTAATAAAGATCTATGTTTAAAACTTCAGCTGGGACAACTATGCAACCAGTCCAGCTGGAATATCTTAGGAAGGAATGAGAAAGAAAGAAAGTGTAGTGACTCCTCTAGCTGACACTGAGAGGTGATGTCTGTCTGTACCCTTGAGTATCAAGACTTCTACAAGCTTGTCCTCTTTATCTTTGCCATGGCTTTTTCCAAATATGTGTCTTCTCTGGGAAAAGCAAATTATTAGCTTGCCTCCTTGACAAGAGGGTTGAGAGCGCTTGAGGATTTGACCTGTTGAAGCCAAGTCCCTGTCCTGAAAATTACAGTGGATTTTTGAAGTGCCTTCTGCCTTTCTTTCACAGAATCTGTTTGGTTTTTCCTTTATTTTTTTAATACTAGTTTAATCATTTTGTTACTGTTACAGTTTTCATTGACAAATGCAAGAACTGATAATTTGAAGTGAAAGGAGCATGTTGTAGAGCTGCTGTCTGCTATTAACTCCCTAGACTTTATCATGTATTGGTAGAAAAATTTTTCTAGGTGGTAGTTCACAAAACCATTTTGCTATTTAGATGTATATAGATATATATGTCATTTCCTCTTCTAAATAAACTGTAAGGCATGTATAATATCAACCAGAAATTACAAATCTGGTCATGTATATCTTCCCTGAAAATTTATTATTTTATTCACATGCAGGTTTTATATTTTGGAGGGCAGGAGCAAGAATACTTAAATTTTGTCTACATGTGTTGTCTTTTAGTGTTCATGACCCTAATGGTGGTTGGGTGAGAATAGGAGTTAAGAAAATGATATATCAGGTTTCATTCCATCATTTTCCTGTTAAACACCATATAAATAACTTCAATAGTTTTCTTTGCTGTAGGAAGACACGAGATCTTGCCTCACAGGATGTTGGGAAGCTTAAATCATTGTAAATTGCTTTCAGAGTGTCTCCTGGGGAGGTACTATGGTGGAGTTGTGATGTTGATTGTTTGGTTTTCTTGTTTTCCGTGTGGTATTACTAGGCAGGAAGCTTCAAATAAGGAATAACACCTTGTCCTTAACTGGCCCCATTTCCTAAGGTACTTCACTGACTCTACCAAGTAAGAGATTTGCCTGAAATTACATAAATTTCTCCCTTTGTTTTCACAGTCAAAAATTACTGAGGAGAAAAGAAAATAGATCTTGAATCTGATTTAGCTGAGCTTCAGTCACTTTGAGACATATTTTTGATGACGTTTGTGATTTTATCTTTGCTTCTTTTTTTAAGAGCTTTATTACACAACTCCTGAAGCCAGCCAAGGCTTTGAAGGAAGGGCTGGAATATGCATTTCGTACAGAGGTGCAGGTTTTGGCGTTGGGTGGGGATTTCTCTGCTGGGGCTCCGTGCTGTGGGCAGTGTTCAGCGGTGCTGGGTGTGTGCTGGCAGCACGCATGCGTGCAGCAGGAATGAGGAAGTCGGGCCCTTGCTGCCAGCAGAGTTTACTGGGGAGTTAGAGAGAGCAAACAGGAAGGGGAAAGAAACCCCTGAACCTGTCGGATATACTCTTCTGGGCTTATGGTATGTGTTGTTCATGGAGCTTGCCAGGCAGAGGTAAGAAGCTTTTTTCTTCTACCTACTCTTCTCTGATCAGGTATAGACTTCCCCTCTCTCTTTAAAATTTTTCAGAGGTTTTTCTGTGGGACTGGATGTGGAAAACATCGCTAGCATGTTTATCCTTTTCCGTGAACCATGGAGTTCACAATACAGGGTGCTTGTCAAAAAACACATTACTTTTAGCTAGTCAGGGCTTCCTATTGGTTGTCAGGTCAGTTTTTCCCTAAAATTATATTCAGGAGTTTTTAAAATATTACCTCAGGGAAAAGAAGAAAGCTACCTAAGTGCCCTCAGAAATACTGTTTATTACAGTGAGCACACTGGAGTACAAAACAAAAAGGTTCTGTGAAGCACCGGCAAAAATTTGTCTGTTTGGCACAGATGAAAATGGAGGAGGTTCAGCTGCTGGCTAGAATTGTACTATGGGTATCTGGTAATCCTTATGAGTTAGCAATTGCTTTATGTTGCCTGTTAGTTTAATCTAGGTTGTTGATTTATTTTTGATTTCAAAGTGTCCGAGAGGTTTTGAAGTAGTTAATGTACCACAGAACCAGTCTCACAGAGGAGAGAAGTGTGCCTGGCTACTTTTTCTCAGAAAAGTCTAAGTTATTATCAAGGAGTAAGAGTCTTCTAAAGAATTCATGAAATGGTGTTTTCTTTATTAGAATAAATAATGATTACTCAAGAGTTGTATCTGCATGAGCAGTTCAGTTGGCAAGCCTGAGTTTGTTTTGGCTCTGAGGAGCTGCTGGTGTTAAGCTTAGCACTAAGTAGGCTTTGCTTGTGTTCACTGATAACTGCAACAGGAAGCTCCTCTTGGTTTAGCTGGGAGTAAGACTCAGCAAAAATGGAACAGCTTCAGCTTAACCAAATTTTGGTTAAGAAGGTGGTGATGCTGTTTGGGTAACGAAATGCTGTGGGAATACATAAAACTCAGGAGCGAGTAGTGCTCTTAAGAGCTGTACCTACTGTGTTGGCAGGAGCTGAGCCAAGGGTGCCCCTAGGTATGCTGAGTCATCTGCTTAAACTGTGCCCTGCCTTGGTACGGGCTGCTGCTGGGAGACAGCAGTGCCAGCTCGGGGGTGATGAAACAGCATGTGATGTGTCCATGTGGGAGCATGCTGGGCCCAATTAACATGTTGGTGAGAGAATTTGGGGTGTGCTTGGAGCCTGCACCAGAGGGCTCCCTCAGAGAGTGCGCTTGATCCAGACTGAAAGCAGAGGAGCTTTCCCGTGTGTCACTGTGCGTGAAACTTGATGCCTGTGAACGTTGGTACAGACTGTTCTGCGTTTTACAAACATTGTCTTTTTGTGGAGTTGAATCTGCAAACGACATGTGGGAGACTCTGGTTGCCACAGACATAACACAGCTCGGGCATGAGGCTACGTCAGCCTCTGCATTGAAGGATCGAGTGGCTGTTCCAGTGGTTTATGGAATAATCATGCCTTTCTCTAAAGCACTGGCAGGGTCCCAGAGGAGACAGGTCACCGATCTGATTACAGCCTGACATTTCCAGTCTGGGTTGAAGGATGGAATTTCAAGGATTTTTTGGGGGCTGGGAGGCCCAGAAGAGAGGAGGAATTTTTCCAGGTGATCCTAGATGTGGGTAAAACAGCTTATGCAGGGATAAACAGGAGGGTGGGACTTGCATACAGATATTTAATATTTTCAAACTCAGAAATAACAAAATCAGTCTGTCTCTGGTTTCAGTGTAGGAGTCAAGGTCTGTCTTGAGGCATCTTCATTCTTAATTGCACCTCTTTGTCTTCCAGTTTATGTACTGTGAATGTGTCTTTTTATTGTATTGCTTTCTTGAGTTTTGACATACCTATTTTCTTCAATCATGCATGAAGCAGTGTGCATGGATATACATTTTACAGTGTTAGAAGCTGTTGAGTTTGAAATACTTAGTGAACTGAGTGTGGTTTAAAAATGTCACATTATGGAGAGGTGGGCTTTTAAATAGTTATGTCTTTTGTAAATTTTTACATGCTTTTTGATTTGCTTACCTCTGGTATAATACTGAAGAGAAACATTTTTAAAAAAACATTGTACTATAAAAGTGAATATACTTTTCCTACTGTACATCTTCAAGGAAATGTTCTCTTTGTGTAGTGGTGATGGTTCCAGTAGCACACAGTGATAGTGAAACTGTCTTAGTTCCACTGTTTTATTGTCGTTTGTAATGCCTCCTGTTCAAAGTAACTCTTTGAAGGTAGAGACTGTTTTTCCCAGTTGTTTCCAAGGGCACAGTGAGTCACAAACCTTGATACAAGGCGTAGGTATCTGCAGCAGCCTCAGGTCTTGCCATCTGTAAGCTCTGTGCCTGGGAGAGATGTACATTGTATCTCATGGTATCTCCATGGGGGCTGGCTCTGCTCCGCCGTGGAAAGGCGGCAGATCTGCTGGGAGAGCGGGACCGTGTGTGAGGAAAGCTGCGGCACCAGCGGCAGGACTTGCTTTGGTGCATTGGCTTGTGGCTCCTCAGTCCCTGTCTTGTGTGGGATCAGAGGATTTCCACAGGTTTGTGCTGATGTGCTGTGGGGATTCATTAGAAGCACAGGAACCCTGTTGTTCCAGCAGCTATTCTTTTCTTTCCTTTCTGACCTTTTCTGGGGAAAAGGTTGGCTGCATCACACCAGTTAGCCATCTGTTGCCACAACTAGACTGTGCTGAAATAGGTGACTTTCTGAGGTTTCTCACAGCTCTGTGTTCTGTTGTCAGGGGCCTTCTTTTGGCATTTAGGCACCAGGGCACAAGCTCAGGCACTGCAGAGTCTCTGAGAGCTGAGCTTATGTATAAGCTTTGCTTCCCTGGCTCCCCAGCTTTTTGAGACCTGTCTCGACATGGGATCATGGATGCCACTAATTAGTCCCTCCCTCTCCAGACTCTCCAGACTTCTCTTTCAACTGTTGAATTTGTAAATAAATATGACCTATTTCATTATGCCAGAGGTACAGGGAGCAACAACATGGCTCTGTTTACTGGGGTTTTTTCATTAGTTAGCTGATGGTAAAGTTGCATTCAACTCCTTCCAGTTCACAGCTTGGGATAGTGGTGTCTCACATCTGCTTTTTAGACTTGATGGTACAGCTTCATGGTAGCTCCTGGTTTTAAGTCTCCTCAGTTAATAAAAAACTTCTTTTCCTGAATGCTTGGCTAATAATTTGTTTTAAATAGACTGTTCAGTTTGTTCCTGAATTGCAGAGGAGTCTGGGGAATTGTTAGATATTCTAATAGCAGTGTGGTCAAAAGGAAGAGCTGTGATTCAGTTCTTAAATTTTGATCCCTAAAGGATATTTCATAGCACAGCCATACATACAGTAGATTTACCAAGCTGTGTACTGCTATTTGCAGAAGGATTTCTGTGGAGTTTCTGGGTAATTTCTCTTGCAGATTTGGTTTACAAAGGATAATTCTAGCTTGAATACTTGTTACCAAAGTTTACTCAGTATGTAAGAGGGCAGGTAGCCGGGGAAGGCTTGGAAATAAATTTGCTGAATAGTTTAGGATCTCATCTCTTAGTGTAGTAACCTAAAAGTATAGAAGATGTCATTTGGGTTGTGGTGCTACATTAGTAATGGGAATGATTTGACTCTATGCTGAGAAGATGGAAAAAAATCCCTGATTTGCCATTAAAGAGGAATTTTGGGAGGGGGAACCCTGAACAACCTTGACATCTTGTTGTGCAATGGTGGTGGTAGGGTTAACCACATGTGGTGCCTCTTCCTTGTACCTCCCTGCCTGGGTAATACTGATTTTTTTATTGATTCCTCCTTGGCTGGGAACCAGGGGCTGTGTGGCATTGTATATTGTCTTTTGAAGAGAGAAGTAATTACTTTTTTCCTAGAATCTTTAAGCATCCTGAGTTGGAAGTGACTCAGAGGGATCATCATGGTACAATTCCTTTTCATTAGCTTTAGAGCTAAGGTTAGGTGTTTGATGAAACTCAGCTAAAAGCTTTACCAGTAACACTTCATTGTTTACCATGGCAAAGTAATGTTAACTGTGAACAACATTGCACTAAATTCTGAAAAAAATAAGCCTTTTTTTTCAGAAAAAAGTGGCAGAGGCTTTTAAGAGTCTTAATTTTAGCATTTAGATTTTTTTTTGTTTTAAAATGCTTTGACTCTGAATTGCACAGGTCCTGATATAAAGTTTCTCTCTTTGCCTTTAGAATTTAGATTTTAATTGTAAACATTTTTTAAGCTTAAGATTTGATTAAAAGTTGCTGTTTTGCTTATGGAAGAACTTTCTGTCAAACAGATACTAGCAAGCAAGTATGCAGTCCTTGGTTTGAAACTGAAGCCAGTGGTGTGTGGGAAAGAGACACTAATATATATGGGTGGCTGGGGTGAGGTTTTTGTTGTTATTTTGTTGCTTGATTTAGAAAAATTGGTTATGAATCAGTGACTTGCACTTTTTTTTCAAACTCGTCTGGCTTACTTTCACCAGTGGTCAGAAATTATTTCATTACCAACTTTCTTTTTGATAATATTTTTTTCATACCATGTGATCCATCTACTCTTCTACATTTCTCCTCATATGAATTCTGCTTTTTTCCTGTCCCAGAAGGATATCTTATCTTCCATTCCTTTTTAATGAGTAACATTTGATCTTCTTGGTATTTTGACTTGAAAGTGCCAAGTAATAAAGACCTCCCAGCTTTTCTTCTGTTGGAGTTTCAGTGTGGTTTCTCAACAGAGTCAAGGTGCTGCTTTCTCTATCAATATAATCTCCAGGCAGGCAGTGAATTATGTAAATGGGGGTTACAAAAGGAACAGGTAAGGAGCAATTGTTGGTCATCCATTCACAAATGACTACTAGAAGTGGTGTCCAGTTTTTGAAGGATGGAGGTGCTTGGATGGCAGACAAAGGGCAAGTTAACAGTGCTGAATTCCAGCAGGAGTGCGTGCAGATTCCCAGGGTGACAGATGTGCCTGGATGGGTCCGTGTGGTACATACAGCTCAGTGCACGTGAGGCTGTGTGAAGGTGCTGTGGTAGCGGCACACAGCGTCACAGTGTCACCAGGGCTGGATTGCACAGTGTCTGACTGACCCTGAGCCACTCATCCTGTCCCCCTCGAGGCTTGGGCAGCTCACACCTTTCAGCAGTCATTGGCTGCCAACCCAGAGCCCACTGCACTCTGAAGAAAGGTTGCTTGTGATAGAGGCTTTGGATGAAGCCTTGTCTAAGCAATATTTAAATATTTAATTATTTTGTACAGTAGATATTGTACAAAAGTGGATTAGTGGAATTGTCTTTTTTATTCACATTTTGTTGATGTCAATTTGCTCATTTATAAAGAGAGAACGTAAAAACTAAAAGCTAATTAGTCTTACAACTTCAATGTGATAGTTACCTTGCTTGATTTAAACTGTGTAACCACAGAAATGGTTTACACTGGCTTTTCCAGAGCCAGAGCCTAGCTGGAATTAAAGCAAGTCGTGACTCAGTCCTGCATTTAATGTCAGAACTGTACTCCTGGTTCAGCTACACGGACAAGTGTAGTTTATACCTTCCCTAGCACAGAGGAGCTCACGTGCCTGTTCTAGCACAGAATGCTAACTTGGTGTTTCTGTTTTCTTCTAGGTTATGTTTCACACTATGTGCAGACTGTCTGTACTCACAGAAGATATTTAAAACCAAACAGACTTTTTTGCAAAATTTTGATTCCAGTGGAATCTGTGCTTTAGATTTTTGTCTTGTCAATTAACTCCTGAAGCAATGCCTGTACAAGCTCCACAATGGACGGATTTTCTCTCCTGCCCGATTTGCACACAGACTTTCGACGAAACGATCCGGAAGCCCATCAGCTTGGGCTGTGGCCACACTGTCTGCAAGATGTGCCTCAACAAGCTCCACCGTAAGGCATGTCCCTTTGACCAGACCACTATCAACACGGACATTGAACTCCTTCCTGTGAACTCAGCCTTGCTGCAGCTTGTGGGTGCTCAGGTATCCCTGCTTTTTGGGTTTTTTAAATTTGTTTCAGTATTTTCCTTCTTTTTGGAGGACAAGTCAGGAATAATAAAGAATATGGTATTGTCCTAATGATGTGAGGAGAAGGTATCTATCTTTTTGTAGATGTCTACAAGAAGTAGTAAAAGTGCCTGGATCAATAGTTTAAATCTTTATTCTGCTGATGACCATGACTTTTGTTATATCTAATTCTGCGGGCTGTCACCAGAAAGGGTTTGTTCTGTTTCCTTCTTTCTTCCTTGACTCTTACCTAGCTACGCTCTGCCAAAAGGATGAACTGGATCAAAAAAAAAAAAAGGGCAGGGATGTGTGGAAAGCAGGATCACCCTGTTCAGTCGCAGCACAGACTTAGGCTGGCAAAAGTTTATCAATGTTAGGTCTCAGGTAGCTCGCTGTGACCCACACCTTCCAAGGCCTGTGGACAGGATTGTGGTCTTAGGAGAGGAGGGATAATCATGTCTGACTTCTGGGTGAAGCATGAAAATGTGGATGGGATGCAGTTACCATGAATGGGTTACTGCTTTATTTTGTACTGCTTCAGTGTCTGGGATAAGTGAAATTAAATGCAGCACAAACTTCAATGAGATCCGTAGTTTGGGGAAAAGGAAAGAATTGTGGAAGAGCTGTAAAAGGTGTGGAGGAAAGAGAGATGCTCTTATGTTGCTTTTTATTAGGTACTGCGACTTACAGGTCCAGCTGTGCTTTTACACTTCTTAGTTTATCAACTATGGCTAATTTGTTGTTTTTCTTTTGTGGTGTATGGCACAGAGGTTATTTCAGAAGCTCAGAATCAAATGGTGTTTCTGGCTGTGCTAAGTGACTCATCCTGCTCTGCAGGAGGAAGCAGTGAGATTGTGCACTCCCATTCCTGTGATATGCTGCCATCTTTGAAGAGCTTCCAAGCAGCATGAAATCTATGGGTGATGTCATTAAAAAATGTTATGATTCTTTCTCTCTTATATGTTCTTCCTTCCACTCTGCAGTTTCTTGAATATTTCCACTTGCATCTGAATGTCCACATTTGTGATAAATGTCTTCCCCTTGCATTTTTTGGTTGTTTTGTGTGCACTTGTTAAGCTTCAACTTGTCTTCTGCCAGAATTTAAATTTTTATTAAAACAAGATTCTCTGGAATGAGATGGAAACCTACCCTGCTCCGTATAGGTAACTGAGAATTTTTTTCTGGTTTTACTAGTTAGGCAGTCAGAGTTTTCCTATCCATGTGTGTGAGGTATGAAGAAAGGTTCTATAGTATAGTGTTTGTCTTGAGAGCACTCTGAGCCTTAGGCTCTGACTTTGCACTAATGACATTATTTTGTGCTCCCTTTTCATCTGAAGATGTTGTGTGATTAAGATTCACAGGACCTTGTTTCATCCTGACCTTAAAGCTGCAAATGCCACCAGAAGATAAATTAATCCCACCCCTGTTCTTTGCCACTCATTTCTGATTGTTTGCGACTCCCAGCAGTCTGTTACCTATTACAATAACTGTGGATCCTAGTTGGGTATTTATTACTGACAAACTTTCCCCTTAAGAGGAGTTTGAACCACCTTCCCTGCCAGTCCTGATTTCAAATGAACATGTGAATGAAATCTGTGTTCAGCAGAACTTGCTCTCCTTTCTCCCTGTCCCGTCCTGGCAGCTGTTGCAGTGTTTACCAGACACTGGACTACAATAAAATCAATACATCTGCTTTCCTGTCAAGGACAGGGAAACAATTACTATTTTCCAATAGACTGTCTAAGGCCATTTTTTTAAAATCCTTTAACAGAAGAAGACTTGCTTAAGGACAAACTAAAAAATAAAAAAGGTCCTTTAGGGAAGCTAGCCATTTTGAACTGTGCACTCTTCTGCTATTTCAGCAGAAATGGTCTGTGAGCAGCAATCCAGCTTTCAAAGCGTGAGTAGTGTCAACCTCAGTTATAACAGATTCCATTTGTTTTTCCACTTCTGGGTTTAGTTTCAGGAGCATGTAGGTGTCATTAGTGTCCCTTAATTCCAACAAACTTCTATACACCATAACCTGAGTCCACAGAGACCTGTAATATTTTATTTGCAAATGCTAAATTCTAAAAAAAAACAGGTTTCATTTTTGAAGGAAATACAGTAAAGCCCAACTAAAGCTTTTATCTGTCAGGGGGAAGAACAGTTTGTTCTTTTCCCTTTGGAGTGACTTCTGAGGAATTCACACATTTATACTTGTTAAGTGCTTTTTTGCTGGAGGTGGAGGAGGAGACCAGGCAGTTTAAAGAAACAAATCCATTCTGCTGTGACTGGCAGCAGTGACAGGATTCCAGGGCAAGTCACTTTGGCTTTTGCACTAGTACAGCGAGTGAAACAAGCAGGACTGTGCTTCTGGGGAAAACATTCTGAATTTGTCACACCGTCACCCAGGAAAGCAGTAATGTGTTTTTCTGACAGTAGCATTCTCTCTCCAGATAGATTTTGTCACTCTAACATTAGAAAGAGTTGGTTTCTTAGTTGAATTAGACTCTTCCTCAGCTTTCCCTCTCCCCACCCCTTTCTGAAATGAAGCCCATTGCCCAGGTTATAGCCACTCTTCGTGTGAAAATTAACTGTTCCAGATTCAGATTTCTACCTGCTCCCCTGTAGCATGGTACACATTAACACATCAACAGGGGCTGTTCTGGAAGGCAGTGGTCATAGAATCACAGAATGACTTGGACTGGGAGGGACCTTAAGAGCCATCTTATTCCAGCCCTGTGCCATGGGCAGGGACAGCTTCCACTAGGCCAGGTTGCTCCATGCCCTATCCCACCTGGCCTTAGACACCTGAAGGGATGGAATATCCACAGCCTCTCTGGTTAGGTAGTTCAGACCATGTCTTGATAAGTTTTGCTACATAAAATGAGGGGAGGCAAGGGATCATAAGGGGAAGATGAGAATTATTATTCCTGGGAAAGCTGCACACAGCTGAGTACTAAGCAGGAGCTGAAAGGGAAGGGTGACACAATGGCCTTGGACACAAATCAGCAAGGCATTGATAGGATACCTTTCTTCTTGGGCTTCCTGGGTAAAAAAACCACTTCAGTTTGTTTCTGTGGGAATAAGGTTTTGAATTTTAGCTATTCAAGCATCCACATATTACTCACTATATGTAACTATTTTAAGCATTCACCTGGCTATTGTTTTGAAGGTACCTAATCATGGATCTGTCATCTAAGCTCTTCCCTCGTGTTTTTTTAACCATGAAACAGCAGCATGCACATTCCAAACAGGTGATGTAGAGTGGCAGAAATGCCTGTGATGCTTTAATTTTGGCATAATCTTTTGCTGGACATGAAAAATGCAATTCTAGACATTGGAATTGTACATGATGAGAGACTGGGTGATCTTAACTTGCAGCCCTTTCAAAAGGGGAAGATTGGAAGTGCAGAGCTTTTAGAGGCACGTTTGGTAATTCTTTGTTTTAACTTTTGATGAAATGAAGTGCCACAAAAGAGGAATTATCTGTGAAAAGGTTGCCTTTAATGTAAACTTTTGAGGAACTAAAGATGGTAAGCTTTGGCTTTTGTTTGGTTTCTCTTGGCAGGAAGCAGATCATTCATTTGCAGGGAAGGGGAGGGAAATATTGCTAGAAACTGTTTTCAAACCAAACAAAAAGAGGTTTGGTCTGTTTAACATGTTCTCATTCTGTGCAATTAGATGTCTAATGGTAATTACTGACGACTCAAGCTGACTTTCTTCATCAAATTACACTTAAATCACCAATTCAAAATCACTGCCTGCTATGAGATGATGCTTTAGCATTCTTTTCCGGTCCCCTTCCTTATGCTGTCATAACCTGTCTCTTCCCACAGCCACAAGCCATGCTGATGGGTGACATTCCACTGCCAGGATACTTGCAGTCATTGCCAAGGCAGATACATGCAAAACCATCACATTTTTAAAGCAATTAAACATCTGAGATCATTTTTCCTGTCTTGCTCTCATCCCCTTGGGAGGTGTTGATTACATGATGGGAATATATTTGCAGTGGAAACTGTCATAAGGGTGTGATGTCTGAGAGAACGGAATATGAAATGAGTGTGAAAATAATGAGCTCACTCTGTGGGGCATCTATTCTGAGGCTCCTGAGAGGCATTGTAAACAGCAGTGACCATGGGGTCATGCATGCTATTAAAAGGATATTTTGGGAAGAGGAAGTAAAAATGCTTTCGAGTTGAATTATTTCTCAGTTGTCCCTCAGCAATTCAACAATGGAGCCAAAGTCAAAATTTACACTTCTGTCACTTTTATGAATTATATCTTCATGATTTTTCTTTTGGTAAATGCTATTCTTACAATTATTTTAACCCTAAAATATTAAAATAACTCTTGAAAGTGCATATAATAGAGGCAGCAAAAGGAAAATTACTTGTAAATTTTATTGTGAGGTGCACTGCATGAGTGAAGTGTGTGTGTATGAGAAATAAATTCTCTTCTCCTGAAAACGACAAAAACATGTTGTTTTACTCCTCAGTACTACACTTACTCCAGCTTCAGATAAAAGTTTAATCTCTTTTGGGCTCATTTTGCAAACAGTACAGTTGTACAAAGCATTTAGATTTTTACATGGAAGATTCCGTTCAAAAGAGAAGGATTGGGAACAATATGCAGATAGTGTTTGAATAGCTTGCTTAGCTCTTGGAAGTTTTTCTCTGCCAGCTTTTCCGTGGGGGAAGGGGAAGCTTTCTGTTAGTTGCTAGACAGTCCTTGTGTCTCACTGGTGGAGTTGTGCTGTGTCTGGCATTCCAAACCACTGCTTTGAATGTGTGCTAAACCCACTTGCATTCAGGGTGGAAATCCAGGGCTGAGCATGGCTTCCTGTCCCACGTCTGCTCCGAGCCCCCTTTGTCCGCTGCGGGTTGCGGCGCCGGCATTGCGCTTTGGGGTCTCAGTGGTGCTGGGTGCAATGCTTGCAGGAGCAAGTAGGGATTTGTACAAAATCCATGACTGCAGTAAACAGGGCAGAGGGGGTGCAGTGTCTGGACACATACGCTTGAGATGTGTCGTTTGCTCAGTAAGCCAGTTCTGCTATGTAACTGCCTTGGCAGAAGCAGACTGCTAAAATGGCAGTGCCTTGGAAAAGGTAGTGTGGGATATTTTGTTAAGGTGCAGGGAACTATTGCAGGAGTTAATAATTGTTTCCCACATCCCAAGAAACCACTCAAGATAAGGCTGTTGTTTACAGCTGACCACTCTAACATGCAGAGTTGCAGAATCTCCTTTTGCTGAAAATGTTCTTGCTTACAGGCGCAAAACCTCCTCAAACCCAAAAAGCAAAATACCCCAAACAAATGCTGGCCCAAAATTAAAAACCAAAACCTGACAGAACATCACAAGTTAGCTTCCATCAGTGATACATATTGAGGCTAACCTTGTTGTGTCAGTGTGATTGAACTTGGGTTTTTCTCATTAGTAGGAATGGAAGCCTAGATCAGGCACAGCCTCCATCTTGTTTATGTTAGATTTGGGATGATACTATGTTAATTCCAGCTGATATGTTGCATTTTGAGACTTTTCTTTGTTACCTGCTGGAAAAGCAAGATAGTAACTTTTTATTTTGCTCTATGTGTCAAATGAGAAACTTCGCATGGTGAGATGGTTGTCTGAGGAGAAATGTGATCATATGGCTGAAGCATTGCTTTTTATTAAAATTGATAGGAAAGCTGTTCACATTGGTGATGGCAACAATATACATGTATGTATATATATTTTATATATATTTCCTGCTTTTATTTGGTGTTGCCATCCTAATGCTGCTCTTGCCATGGCTGGGTTACACATGAAGGTAAGCAGGTTTGTATCTGTATTTAACTGAAGCATTAAAGGCTTTTGCTCTTAGATTGGAGGCTTGCGTTGGTCCCTGTAAGCAGCTATGTGGGATTAGCATGCTGTTATTGCCACGGGGATGGGGATTGGCTTGGAAATAGAAGTCTGAGATCTATTTGCACTTTGACAGCAAATACAAAAAGTGCTTGTGTCCAGTCTTCTGAGGAATTCCAGTTCTCTGTGCTGTCATATTGGTTTGACTGCTGAACAGTGATGTCGAGAGGTGTTAGTGCGGCGCTATACTGCACCCTCAAATTTGGGGAAAGCTTTAAGAATTTACCAAGAGGAAAGTAGAACCAAAATTATAACTTGGAGGGGGGTGGTGCAAATCCCTTGGAAAAATCCTGATTTCTGGAAAAATCCTGATTTCTGGAATGTCTGGAAAAACAAATAATTTTTATCACCTGACAGAAACCCAACACAAAACTTCAAGAATGTAATTGGCCTCTATCATCAGATAAATACTCACAGGGTGTGTTCATCTGCACCGCATAGGATAACTTGGTCATGCTGCTTTGTAACTGTCTAGTCAGAATATGTTCCAAGGGTGTCTTAGTTTTATTTGCTGCTAAGTCTGTCTTCTACTAATCTTAAGTAGCTGCGGTCTCTTATCCCTGGATGATTTTAGAGCTGTGTGGCCATAGATACAAATTTGTACTTACTGGCAGACCAGGGTTCTCCTCAAGTTTTTTTCTTCCTCCTGAGTTTTTTAGCCAGTCAGCTTTGGGGATGTTTCGATGTGTTCTATTTTAGCCAAAGTTGTATAGTTACAGGAAGTGCCATGTTAAGCCTTCTGCTTCTAGTTCCTTTCAGCCACTAAATAAAAGAAGTCTTTTAAATATAATTTCTGTCTTTTTGTTTTCATTTTCACTGGGGTTTCTTATGCTGTTTGTTCAGTAAATAAGCTGAAAAAATGCTGATTAATATAGAAAAATCACAGAAGTAGAACAAAACAGGAAATGTGGTGTAGTAATAAGTGTTTATAAGCATGCTTGCCACTGATTTATGCATATTCTTAGTAGACGTACGTGTCATCTCTCTTCAGGTTCCTGAGCAGCAGCCGATTACTTTATGCAGTGGAGCTGAAGATACCAAGCATTATGAGGAGGGCAAGAAATGTGTGGAAGAATTGGCATTGTACCTCAAACCACTCAGCAGTGCAAGAGGTAGTTCCTGTGTTGCTTCCTTGGAAAATGAAACAAAAAAACCCAAATAAGATGCACAATAAACTATCCAAATTATTAGTTAGTATGTTTGAAAAATGGATATAAATCTAGTTTAGAAACCAATTGAAACAGATTTCTTAAACATTAAGGTTATATTTTCATGGAGGGGGATTTAGAATTGAAAGGTGTCAAAAATAATTCAGAGAAAAGGCTCAGGTTTTTGACCATGCTCTAGTGAATTGAGACAAACTTTAATTTGATCTTTGCAGAGTAAATAAAAATAGATAATTTTGCCCTTTTTTTCAGTTCTGCTTTATGATAACTATAGGGATGGGGCTGGTCTGTAGAGGATGAATTAGCTGATGTGAGAAAGTTGCTACATATAAGACAGACAAGGAAGAGTATTATAGTGGTCAAAGTAATACTTTGTTTATACAAGGTCAAATACAAGAGCTGGGTCAATCTGGGTAATTCTAAATTAGTAAACCTGCACTGTTTGTTGAAGAGTATGGATTTTATATATGTTACATGTGCTGGATTTGGACAGTCTGTAAGCCCAAGTAGTGGAGTTGAGCATCATGGGCATTAGGTTATCAAAAATGGGGTTTTTTTGAGAGGCTGTCTGACTCTTTTGTGACCAGTGCAGTGTGACAGCAGTCTCACTCTGGGAATTGGTGGCCCAGTGAGCAAGCTCTGGCTGTAGAGCAAACTCAGTATGGCCAGCTGTATGTCTAGTGAGTCACCTGTTCCTTTCACCTGAACTAGGTGGCTCTCGGCATGTTTGTGATTCAGAGTTTAGGCACGTAAGTAAACATCACCCAAGCAGTTCAGGACCCATGTAAGCTCTAAACCAAAACAGTGAAGGTACTACATGTGGGCAAGAAACTAAATGTGTGTTGTGAAAACAAACAAATGTCCAAGTGATCCCTAAAGTCCGTGGATAAGGGATTAACTGGGAATCTGTATGGGAGGGTGTGGGACAAGCTACCAACATGGGGAAAGGATTCATTAGACATTCCATCTTCTTAAAAAGCCAGGTCAGTCAATCACAAGATGAAGCCTGTGGGGAAGCTGACTACCAGAAAACTGCCTTTATTGCCAAGTGAAACAAGTGAAATGAACTTATGATATGCCTTCACTAGTATTCCCTTTGACAAAATGGACACCAGGAGAGCTAGGTTTGCTCTTGTCCAGTACAGTCACTGAAGACTGGCACAAGAAGAGGAATATGAGGTTGTTTATTATTCTGTTTCATTTTGTTTTGAAGGTGTGGGTCTTAACAGTACTACTCAGAGTGTGCTGAGTCGCCCCATGCAGCGGAAACTTGTGACATTAGTCCACTGCCAGCTGGTGGAGGAGGAAGGGCGGATCAGAGCCATGCGTGCAGCGCGGTCGCTGGGTGAAAGAACAGTCACAGAGCTCATTCTCCAGCACCAAAACCCTCAGCAGCTCTCCTCCAACCTCTGGGCTGCAGTGAGAGCCAGAGGGTGCCAGTTCCTTGGGCCAGGTAGGTGACATCACAGTATCACTGCTGTACTAGAAGCAGTTTAGAATTGAGCCATTGATAAATGGCTGTCCAGTTGCCCAAGTGATTTTATTAAGCAGCAGCCTAATTTCTTAATAGTAGTCTTCAGAATTAATTATGTGTCTGTTGGGTTTTCTTGTATTTTTAATGCTTTTTCAAGTTTTCTGTAAAATTTAGAATAGGTGTCATTCTCTTCTTGTCATAAGATAAATGACCAGTTGCTATTCCTTGAAGATCTATCTAGAAAAAAATAAGGTTACTGGAGGTGACTGGCTTGGCTTCTTTTCCTTCTTAGGGCAATAAACATCCAAAACAGTTGTGGGGATAGATTTGTTACAGTTACGTGTATACATTTTTAAGAAGTTGTGCATTTATAAATTAAATTCCTTTGCTTAAAATATTAAGAAGAAATCAATATTGCTTAAAAAAAAATGAAGTCTCATTATTGAAAATACAGACTTCACTTGTTGGGTCTTGAAAATTAATTTCTTAAAGAAAAAATAGTGAAGCTTTTCCCGACTGTAACAGATGAATACTAATTTTGAGATACTAACTTTCATACCACTTCAGGGAAGAGAGAGGTTGGTTACATAGCAATATAGCACTGCTGCAGCCTGGTTGATTGGTGTGGGCACTCTTGGGGTTTTTTTACTTGCATTGAAATGAATCTTACTCTTCCTTAGCCTGTCAGCTTTTTCTTCTGGGTTAAGTGTGGGATGTAGGCAGTACGCTTTGAAAACTCATATTAATGATCAGGAGATGTACAGACAGATTATATCAGATGATACCCAAAATGTATGTTGTTGTAGTGGTAGTAGAAGTAATAATAATATTAATATAATATATAATAATAAATCATAATGATGATAATAATATTAAAGGTTAAAAGTTCTATTTTCCCAAGTCAAGGTCTGGGAATCTGGAAGGGTTCCTTCTCTCTTTGCCCTCCGTTCTTGCTCAGTTCCTTCCTCTAGGGGTTTGTGTGTCTGCTGCTGGGAGTTTTTAGCTGTTATCCCAATTGTTGGTGAACAAGAAACTGCAAAATTTTTACTTGGGCTTTTCTCATCCTTTATCTCTTTTTGCATTTCCCCTGACTCTCAGCAATGCAAGAGGAGGCTTTAAAGCTGGTTCTGCTGGCTTTGGAAGATGGATCTGCTCTGTCAAGAAAGGTCTTGGTTCTCTTTGTGGTGCAGAGGCTGGAGCCGCGATTCCCTCAGGCTTCCAAAACTAGCATTGGGCATGTTGTCCAGCTCCTTTACAGAGCCTCGTGCTTCAAGGTATGAAGAGGATTCTGCCCAGAGGTTTCGTAATGCTATGAAAACCATTGGTTTTCACTTTCAGTTTTCACTGTCCTGTAACATTAAATGTGCCTAAAAATATGTGTAGTTAGAGGAAGTATTGCTCATTAAGTCCCACATAATTTAGAGAGTTATCTGCCATTCAGCTGTGATGGCAGTGTAGGCTGAAACAGTGATTTGTAAATCACTGTAAAGTTAGCTGCAAAGGAGCTGTAAAGTTAGGTTTTGTCTCTGTCCTGTTTCATAGAGACACTGTTGCAATACCCGGATGTAACACAGCATACTTACCTTCTTAGAAGTGGCTTTAAGGCAAAAAATCACTAATTCTGTTAATGTAGTTGTGGTGTGGTTAGAATAAAAGAAATGGACTTTTGGGTGTCAGCTGTATAAAGAAAAACTGCTTAATGTACTTTACGGTATTTAATATCTGTTACTAGGCGCTCAATTTAAATGCCCTTTACTCTTGTTAAATGAGTGGAAAAACACTTTGGTTTTGCTAATTGTACCCTCAAAGAAAATTCTGCAGTGCAAACAAAATATCTTGATTGAAGGTGTGGATGCCGTAAAGTCATTTAGGAAATGTGACACTTAGACCAATATAGGAGTCAGAGTCCAAGTAAATGATGTTTTGTATCCATTTTATAGTGGTTCTACTCCATGAAGTGTGTGTTACTTTAGTAGGATCTGGTGTTCACAGAGTGGTGTCACAGGTGATTTTAGTTGTATCCATTTTATAGTGGTTCTACTCCATGAAGTGTGTGTTACTTCAGTAAGAACTGGTGTTCACTGGGTGGTGTCATAGGTGATTTTAGTTTGGGAAAAGGGCTTAGTTGCTGACTGAAGACGTCACTTGCCTTGGACTTCACATAATCTTGGGCTTATCCTGCTTAATTGTACTTGGCTCATTTCTCCTTACTAGGTGACCAAGCGAGATGAGGATTCCTCCCTGATGCAACTGAAGGAGGAATTTCGGACTTACGAGGCTCTGAGAAGGGAACACGATTCCCAGATAGTTCAAATAGCTATGGAAGCGGGTTTGCGCATTGCACCAGACCAGTGGTCCTCGCTGTTATACGGAGACCAGTCTCACAAATCCCACATGCAGAGTATCATTGACAAGGTAAAGCCACCTAAAATCAGCCCAGTCCATCTTATTTGCAGCTGTAGTAGATTTAAATGTTTGTGACACTGAACTTAGAAACTGTGCCCATATGGACTTGCCCAGTAATCATTTGTCCTGTTATTTCAAAACCCATTATGTCCTAAATAATTAGAATATGTATTTGTAACCTAATGAATCCTGCTTCCTCTGCCATCCTGGCATTTGTGCTACTTTACTTCTTTCTGCAGATGGAAACCCACAAAGTTCAGCTAAATAATTGGGGGGTGGCCTTTATCAACAACTGATTAGTGACAGAGGCTAATGGTCCATGTTCCTGGGTAGGAAGTTAGTGCATAAGTTGGAAAAAAAAATTAGTCCCCATGTCTGTGTGTGGAGTAAGACAGAGAGGTGAAAGCACATTTCATAAATAAAATACCCAAACTATGGAAATGCCCAGATCTCTGTGTTCAGAAGCAACACAGGATAAATGGCTTTTAGACTAGGGGACACTTTTGTAAGTGCCTAAATTAGGTGGGAAGAACTGGACCTTGTTGAGTGGTTATGAAAGCTGTGAAACAACTGCTTTGGCTGCTGTGCAAGAGGATTAGCTTCAAGATAGCTTCTGCTGTGTATTTATGCCTTTGCCCACCTTTTGAAGTGTCCTGCAAAACACCTCCTGAAGGATCTAGGTAGAATTAAGTTATAAATAATGGAATTGTGTGATGTTAGGAAATGGAACGTTGCTAGCTATCTTTTCCTTCAACCATCTTGTTCTTCTGCTTGCTATACTCAATTTAAAGCAGGGTGCAATCCTGCTGGTTTGGGGATTGGTCATATTAGACTCTCCAGAAATCTAAATTAAATGGTTTCCAATATGGCCCATTTTTTTTCTTCGGTGGCAGCACAACACAAAAAGAATGGGTTTTATTGCTAGAAATAATACCAGCCTTTGTTTTGTGTGTTTAGAAGTGTAATTTAATGCAATGTCAAAGAACTATGTGTTCTTAATAGAAAGGGCTCACTGGAATGGGCTTCTGTGGAAGATGTTTGTCTCCAGTTTTGGGAGACAGTTCTTGTGAGCCTGTGGAGCAGCCTTCAGAAACCATAAGGATTGCTATGCCTGTAGAAAGTTAATTATGATAATTTTTTTAAGTTGCAGACCCCAGCCTCGTTTGCACAGAGTGTTCAGGAATTAACTATTGCTCTTCAGAGGACTGGAGATCCAGCTAACTTGAATCGTCTTAGACCTCACCTAGAGCTCCTAGCAAATATTGATCCCAGTCCAGGTAAATCTGGATGTTTTTATCTGGATGTTTTTAAAAACCTTTAAGTTTAGCAAGATGAGCTTAACACTGTTCAAGGATTGAAAGCTGATCATGTGTAAGGAAACGTCCTCCTTACTCATCAACTAAAGAGTTTTGGATGCCAAAGTAGAATTTTGATAGATTGAATAGAGAGAAGCTGGGCAAAAGTCAGTCTAGACAAGAACAGTTTGTTACCCTACAGAATTCAGTATTTTTCTTGTTCATAGGTAATTCTGCAAAACTAGGAAAGAGTCTGGGAAGTAGAAGATAGCTGGAAAGAGTTTTACTGGGAAATAGATCCTAAGCTGTTAACAGAGAAAAGAATGATAGAAATTGCTGACAAAGTCAGCAGTGCTGTAAGGATGGACTACCTGAGGGAGAAGGGAAGGAACAGAGCAAAGTCCTATGGCTGAAGTTTTATTTTTTACCTGCTAAAATTTGTAAAATCAATATTATATATCGAAATAGTAAAAAGATACAAACTACAACTTCAGGAGATGAAAAATTGTACTTCGTATTTGTTTAAACAAACAGAAGTTAAACTTCCTTTCCAATGAGGACCAGTTGTACTTCACAGCTAAAGGAGATGCAGTGCTTTCTTCCCACATGTTTCATACTGAAACAAGCTGGGGACAAACCTGTGTACTGCAAATTTGTTTGCAAAAAACTGATACAGAAGGTGGCATCACTAATAGCCTCTCTTGATTTTGGTAGCCAAGTCTTGTCTTTGTGGTTTTTTTCTGTACTCTTGAGTTGCCTAAAGAGCAGCAGGGAAGCACGTTGAAGTACTTCTGGAAGAATTTAATCCCTGTGAGTGGAATATAATGTCATTAACTCTGCTAAAGATCTTGAAAGGCTCTTTGAGGTACTGTGCTTTGCAGCAGAGTGTGTAGGCACATACTGGGAGTGTCAGCTGCTGGAACAGATTCAAAAACATAGGAAAGTAAAGTGGCTAAAAAGAAAAAGTGCTCCTGTATAATTGAGATTGTACAATTTATTCACAGTGTTTTAGATGGTGGCCTGATTCATAGATTTGCCTTGTGGTGTTTTTTCCACATGAGAGGCATTAATTTCTGTTGCTGTTCTGTTGCTGTCTGTGCCTGTGTAATCAGGCCAGCGATGACTGTATTCTTATGGAATGATTTTACCTCGAGGAGTCTGAATGCAAAGAGGGATTTCAAACCTGATTTTTTCTTAATGAGAAGAGTTTGTACAGTGCCTTTACTCTGGAGTTCTTGTGAGATGAGAAGGTTTTTGTAAAAGAAAATAATTTTACATGCCAATAATGGTCTTACTGGCTCACTTGGTATTTTGTGCAGTTCAGTCTTAAATGTATAGATACCTCTATTCTGTAAGAGCTAAATGTCCCAGAATTAAGGTGCTGAATGCTTTCTGTCTGCTGATGAAATGGTTTTTATAAACTTGCTGGTCAAGTTTTGTGATACTGATGTGGGATTTTGTACCTGGTTTTGGAAAATCTTTCTGATTTTTTCTTTTTATATTTGGTGTTTGCTGTCCATGCAACAGATGCCCCACCTCCAACGTGGGAACAACTGGAAAATGGACTAGTTGCTGTGAGGACTGTGGTTCATGGTTTAGTTGATTATATCCAGAATCACAGCAAAAAAGGAACAGATCAACAACAGGTAAAAGCTAAGTCATTTGGGAAATATGTACCCCTAAGTTTTGTTGGCTGTATCCTGTAGTAGAGATTTACTAATGTCATATGGAAAGATTTGGTTTGACAAGAAGCTAATTGAAAACATCACTGCGAGTCGTATTTATCAAAAAAGAAACAAGAAAGGAAAAAATGTGAGACAACACATATTTACCTCCAAAACCTGTTGAATTGATTTTCACAGCTCACTAGGATGTAAGGAGAACAGTCTGATCCAGCTGCAGGCTTAGGGAAATGAATAACAACCTTCCTGAGTAGAGGGTGGGGAAGGGACGCTGGGTGCTGCTGTGATTTGTGGGAATTTTCTTGGTTTTGTTTTAATGTGACATATTTCAGCCAGCTGGCTCTCTGTTAATGAAATCATCCTTATACCTGTGCTTAATGGTCTGTCAAGCTTGAAGATTTAAGAACAGTTCATATGAAGGTGCAATCCAAGTTCCTGAAACAGTTTTTTTGTTTCAGCAATGACAATGTAATTGTATATTAACTTATCTCATAGTTACCTTATCACACACTCCTTTGATGTCATTTTATTGTGCCAGCTCAGTTGATATAAATGCTGCTAAAGTACAAAGCTGCCTGTCCCAGTCCTACTCCTCTGTCACTTTGGCATTCATCCTCTCGGAGAGCTGGTTTGGGGAGCTCAACTAGTAAAAAGATTATCTCTGCCAAAAAAACCACCAAAATTAAAGCAAACTATTTCTGCTGTTTCACCTTTTTGCGTTACTTGGGATGGATAATGAGCACTGTCACCAGCAAAAGGAAGAACAGTAGAAATGCATAAGTGGGAATCTGGGAGGGGAAAACAGCAAGAGTTTTTGTTGTGGAGAACCTGTATATGCTGTGCTGCTTGGCGGGGAGCCTGGAGCCTCCTGAGTAGGAAGGGGATGTCTGCTGAGCTCTGGGTAAAGTTACACTACCTGGCAACTGTAGCCACTAAAAAGGCTGTGTGGCTTATGTTCCCTCTGCCTGGATCTTCTCACTACAGCAAAAAAAAACCCAAAACAAACCAAACAAAAACAAATAAACCCCCCCCAAAAAACAAAAGAGAACCAAACAAACAACAGAAAAAAACAAACAACAGTTTGCAGGTGACTTCCTACAGACAGACACCTTTTGGCTTCTCAGAAAGCATGTTGACTTTCACAGGCCTTTCCCTTGGTGGGAACTATTGATAGGGTGTATCTGATTATTGGTAACTTTTTCATCCTTTATCAGTTTTGTCCACTTGACTGTGTCCTAAAATGTACAGCTGTGTTCCAGTCAAGCTCTCCAGTAAGGAGTTTGAATAACAATGCTGTAGAAAACTGAGAGTGACTTAGTTGTCAGCAGTTGTTGGTTCTGTTGAAGAACCGAACACAAGTACTTCAGTCATTTATTTCATATCAGGTATTCCAGAAACACCTGAATTTGAGGAATTACCAACAGTCAAACACCAGGCCTTTGATAAGATGATACATTCAGCTTGGTTAAGTGCACTTCAATGTTCAGGTATCTCACCTGGTTTCTTTAACCTTGTCAGCCCCCTCAGCACAGCAAGTACAAGACATACATGTGCCGGGACATGAAGCAGAGAGGAGGGTGTCCCCGGGGGGCCAGCTGCACCTTTGCACACTCACAGGAGGAGCTGGAAAAGTAAGTCTACTTCTACTAGTAGAAAGCAGTCCAGTCTTTGTTTCATCTTGTCTATAAGAGTTATTTCTCATATTTAGGAATGAGGGGGAAAGGAGGTATAACCTGCCTGTTAAACTAGTCAGAAGTAGTGTGATAAACTTGTAACAGTCATCTCTTAGGTTTTGGAGCTACTTGTTCTTCCATACAGCAGGATATTTGCTTTGTTCATCAGTAATGCAGCTCTGAAAGTTTGATGTTACACAAGTGTTATCCAAAGTTTTTGGAGGTGGGCTGTTTTCCCTACTTCTTAAGTGTGACTAAACATGCTGTGTGATGGCATTCACAGTGGCTGTTGTTTGGGGGGTACTCCTCAGCTTCCCTTTTCATTCAGGTAGGTTGCTGGCAGTTTTCCAAATGTAAGGAATGTGTTAATAGCTCTCAAAAGCTAAAAACAAACACTTCGAGATTTTTTTCCTGCAACAATTCTTTGTGCAATCTGTCAGAAAGTTTCATGCAGGTACCTTCAGTTGGTTACGTCTATTGTTGTAGAGTTAAAAAATGATGGTCGTGTCAAATCTGCAGTCTAGATCCATTACAGATTTAGGAGGGCTACCAGTTATGCAAGAGCAGGATGCTGTTGTTCTGCAGGTTGTTTTAATTTTTTTAAAGGAAAATTGATTATTTAGGAGCTAAAAGAAATAAATAGAGTGTATTTTATGTGGTATATTAGCATGTTACTTGCTTCCTGGGCTGCAGTAATTCAAAGGAAAGGTGCTTTTTAATGAGAAGAATACTACAAAGGCACAGAATTGGCATGCAGTGTTTCTTTTTCATTTCTTAATATGTGGCTCAAAGCATTAATGTCAGTTCATGGGCTGTATAGCCAGCATGCAGTGCATGAACAAAACACAAAGAAAGAAGAGCAGAGCACATGGTGTTAGGATGGCAAAGACAGTTATAGGAACAAGGAGTAGGAATTCAATACTTGTGTACTGCAGAAACAGTTGAAGAGCTTTTTGCCTTCTGTCATCATGCTATTGAAATGGAGATGGGCAGTGCTGCTTTGGGATGGCTTTGTTAACCTGTGGTGGGTCAGCGTTGCACCTCTGTGTGTATCAAGGGCTGTTTGTCAGCTTTGCAGGGAGGGAGAGGCCTGTTGTAGCCAGACTGACTTGCATGCCTTGGTGTTAATGTTGTCCTGGCCTGAAGAGAATGTTTGTTCAGTTTCGGATTCCAACAACTTCTGTGGGTGGCTGGAGAACTTGGGAGTGCTGATTCTTCCTTGTACCTTTTATCTTTGCTTAATTCCTTTAAGTAGCTATTGTGTTAGTGCTCTTCCTTTTAAAAATGCTTAGTGTGAGTCATAAGCATTGCTGTTGCTGTGTGACTCCTGTATCTATATAGCTTTAAGTTTGGACGAAGGTTACGGGGAAATGTGTGGTAATGCTTTAGATAGCATATTATAATCTAACCTTGCTTGAACAGCAGCTCATTCCCCTCTTGACAAGGGACAAAGACCCTCTGTGCATAGGCAAGCACTGAACTTTTTAAAATTAATTTGTGTCATGCACATGTGGAGACTGCAACAACATCTAAAAACCAAACCAGCCCCAACAATAAAACCCCTTTTTACCGCTGTTGTGTTGTTGTTAATGCATGTGGGCAACTACAAAGATCATCTAAAGATTGAGTAATAACTCCCACCTTTTTCTGTAGTAATTTGTATACCTTCCTAGTCTGGGTTCCCATCTCACTCTGTTATTTATGATATGAAAGTGTTGGCTTCAATCCTGCTGAAGAAATATTATTTGCTTCCTGTTCTGTGAGAACACTCAGGACTGCAAATATGCTCTCACACTTGCATTCTGGGATCTGAACTAATGGCAGGGTATTTAGTGGAGGACCTTCAACCCTGGAATTTGTTCTCCAGTACCGTTGGCCTACTGTGGCCAGTTTCTGGTGGTTTCTGTGGAACTTTGGTTAAAATGCCTGTATTTGTCCAAGCTTTTGTCAGAAGCAGTTAGATTTTTGGAATTGCTGCATGTGTGCAGAGATTTTATCTCTGCAACCACTTATCAAACAACAGAAATGGTGTAAGCTGCATATTGATATAGTAACATAAATCTTAAACTGTGCTTTAAAATATATCACGTGGTAGTCAACACTTGGGTTATTATTGGACAAATAGAGCAAAAGGGTATAACTTTTTCACTTAAGTTTTTTCACTTAAATTTTCTGCTATTAATTTCTTCTCTGAATAAAACAGGCTTGAACAGTCTGTGATTCTTATTTTGAAGCTTTTATTACTGTATTTTATGTGATAATAGTACTTTGTGTGATGCTTGGTTTTGGTTTTCTTCTCTTGGGATGCAGAGGTGTGAAGAAAGTAGGATTTGTAAATTTGCTCTGTGAAGTTTACCTGTGAATTCTTGATGGACTTGTCATTGAAAGTCCCTCCTTGTTCTGATTGAAACTCCTGTTAATAGATCAACTATCAGGGAAGTTAGTTGTATTTTAAGAGGTATTTTCATAAGCCCCTTGGGGAACTTGAACAAAAGGAAGCTTTCAGTAGAATCCATGTTTGAAAAATCTCAAAAGTACAGCTCCTTTTACTTTTTTTTTTGGTTCAATTTTTGATATGTGGTTTCTCTTTCTGAAGATTCCGTAAAATGAACAAGCGTCTCGTTCCCAGAAGACCCCTTAGTGCCTCCCTGGGCCAGCTGAATGAGGTGGGCCTGCCTTCAGGAGCTATCCTCTCAGAGGAAGGGGGAGTGGACTTGCCCAATAGGAAAACTTCTGCTCTGCCAAATGGAATTGTGTCAACAGGCAGCACAGTGACACAACTAATTCCTCGAGGGACTGACTCCGGTTATGAAACTGCCCTGAAGCCGGGGAAGATGGACCATCTGAGCAGCAGTGCCCCTGGATCCCCTCCTGACTTGTACGGGTCTTCCTACCTGTTGTTCAAATTGTTGTGTGTGTAAATGTGGAGTAGAAACAAAGTAAACCAGTTCTTTAAAAAAGAAATAGACCTGGGGTTGTGGTTGTTCATGTGTTTGGTGAGGGGTTTTTTTAGTGATTATATATGTATAGTAGGGTAGAAAGCTAAAGGTAAAACTCTAAACTGCCTTAATTCCCTGTTTGCTTATATTTTAATTGGAGAAGGTGATAGAAGCCTTCAGAAGGTGCAGTATAGACAAATAACAGTGTGTTAGAGTACAGTGTGCTATACCAGGCCTTAATGAGCAATGCCATCTTTCCACTTCTTTAGGCTGGAATCTGTTCCCAAGAGCTCCATTTCTGCCTTGCCAGTGAACCCTCATCCTGTGCCTGCTCGGGTGCCAGCAGATCTGCCGGTGTCTGTCACCAAGCAGTTGCAGATGGTACCACGAGGGTCTCAGCTGTACAATGCACAACAAGCAGATATGTTTTATCAAGACCCCAGAGGGGCTGCCCCATCGTTTGAGCCAGCACCCTACCAACAAGGTAAGATTGACACCAAGCTCTTTCACCCTTGTGCTGATTTTAGTCTTTCTTCCCACTCTGGTTTTTAAACCCTTTAACTGAAGTTTTCTTACAAATGACGTAGGCAAAAGACACTAATATGGGGACATCATCATAAAATGGAAATTGGCAGGATTTTATGCCTTGGCTGAGAACTTCAATGCAAGTGAAAACAATACCTGTATCTGTCCAAGTGTTGCAAGTCCTCTGTCTTCAGTTGTTTCTAACTGGGCTGGATGGGGGATCCAGTATGGTAAATCTTAATTCAGTTTGACTCAGGGAAAATGGAAATAAAGTGCATGTGATGACTAGAGATAAATGAAATTAGAGAAGGGTGTTCCCAAAAAAGGAAAACATCTTAAAAAAGGAACTAAGAGGAAAAACTCTTAACTAGAAAGAGAGCATGTGGAGAAAGATAGATAGATAGTATTGAAGGGGACGAAAAAGAGAATATATGGCTATCTATATGAAAACAATGATTCTTAGGCAATCTGAGGTCACAGGGTGAAATGAGATAAAGTGAAGTTAATATGAAAGAAAAATAAGCAATAAAAGACCAAACGAAGGTAAAAGCAGAAAAAGCTCTAGAAAGGAAAGGCAAAATGGGGGAAGCCGTTTCTGAGAAAGAGGCAGAGCATTTTGAAGAAAAACAAACTACTTACATTTGTTCATTATGTGCCAGTGAACATCTAAGTTGTCCACAAAATTTGATGTCATGCACATATTCATCCTTATTTTAAAATTACCCAGAGATCCTGGATAGAATAATAAAATCTTCAGGTAACCAGGCAATGTGATGTTACAAGTCTTTCATGATTCACAGTTCTGAAGTGTCTTTCTCCTCTTCAAGACATAGAACAAATCTCTATATAACTTTAAATCCTAATAATCCAAGTTCCTTCACCCAGCCAGTGGCTCTGATATGTTGAGATAAATTGAATTTTGCTACTAATTTTACTAATACTTCTTAGGTCTTACCTAGCTGAAAGCATTTGTAGCAGTCTGCAGAGACATTCTGGTGATTTATTTCTAGTTGGTGTACTGGCAGGGCACCTGTGGTGGGCTCAGTCTCACCAGGTCTTCATCAGCTACTGTAACATTGACACCATGTTGGTGTCTTAGGTAATTACACTATGTCACTTGAGCTTTGGATCAACTTTTGCTTCTTCAGGGTTTTCTGTGGTCAATTTTTGTGGACAATTGTGGAAATCACTTTCTGTATCTTGTGGTTTTTTCCCCCCTTGCCTTGCTTCAGGAGTGTACTATCCCACTCAGTCCATGTCTCGCTTTGTCCGACCTCCTCCGTCAGCGCCCGAGGCGGGCGCGCCGTACCTGGAGCACTACGGGCCGTACCTGCCGGAGCGCGTGGTGAGCCCACAGTACCCGCAGCCGCAGGGCTACCCGGCCCTGGCGCAGCCCATGTACCCGCCGCACTACGACGGCCGCCGCGTCTACCCGCCCGTGCAGCCCTACCAGCGGGAGGACATGGTGCGGGGCAGCCCGGTGCCCATCGACATCCCGCAGGCGGCTGTGCCCCTCTACGTACCCGAGTCCAGAGACAGATACCAGCAAACAGAGCCTTACTGCCCAGTGGCTCCGCATCTTGGTCAGATCAGACCTTCGTGCCACAGGGTATGGGTTCTACGCTGTGCTTTTGTAGTTGTTTTGGGAGAGAAACTAAAAACTGTTTGAGGAGTTGAATATTTTTGTGCTAAGGGGGTGGCCTTTGCAAAAGGCTGAGCTTTAGGAAGTGGATCAAAAACTGGAAGGTAATTTAGTTACTGGTCAACTCTGCAGTTGAAATAATATTATGTAAAAGTAGGCTGCTTTAGTGCTTAAAGTAGAAAAGCATTGTAATTCACTTTGGAAATCTTGCAAGTCTTTGACTTCTCCAGCAAAGATTAGGCTGGAGAGGGCTACTCAAGTGCAGAGTGAATACAGTGTGTGGAAATGGTCACGTGTGCATTCTTCTACTGCCCATCTGTGACTGACCAACTCTATACCTCAATAATAAACATTAAACATACCTGCCTTGATAAAAGAATTTAAAATTCTGCTCTTCTGATTTTTTTCTAGTTAGATAAAAAAACTGGAGGGTCTTCCTGTTGTAAGTTTACAAATTTGTTTAATAACTCACCAGCTGGAATTGAGTTCTGTGGAATAGTTGGACTTAGGTCATTCAGATTAAAGGCTCTGAATCCTATTGCTGAGTACAGGAAGTGTTTTTAACATAACTTACAGATTTTTCAGTTTGAGTGTGCTGTGTTTGTGTTTAATTCTATTGCAAAGTGAATAATAAATGTGTCTAGTGACCTGTAGAGTTCTATCAATTTACCCTACATGACTGTAATGGGAACTTGCCATGCTGAACATGTGGGAACTTTGCCAAGTTGTAACACATTGCCTGTTTGTGGGGTGTCTTGAACTAACACTGGCCAGTGTAGGAATATGTATGTCCTATATGAAACAGGTAGACTTCAACAAAGTGATCATTATTTATGACTTCAGTTATTCTGTCTATCCTCTGTATTTCCCTCTCCTTGCAGTATATACCTGCCTTATTTTGTTCAGGTAAACAACACTTAGAAAATTATTCATTTTGTACTTCAATACTTCAGGTGCTCTGAAACATTTTCCTGTCTTCATTTCAGCCTCATCCCAGCCTGGATGAACTTCACCGACGAAGGAAAGAGATCATGGCCCAGCTGGAAGAGAGGAAGGTGATTTCTCCTCCTCCTTTTGCACCATCACCAACCTTGCCTCATCCTTTTCACTCAGAGGAGGTAAGCATATTTGGACAAAACATGAGATACTGGCATGTTTAGAAAATACTTGGGCATTTACATGCTGATAGTGTAGACAACAAGGAAATGAGAACAAGACAGCACTGGCAAGTGTTGGGGAAAGTAGATTTCATGCCTGGCTGGGAAGCCCTTGTAGTACAATCTCCAATATTTCAGGTGGCTGTTGATCTACCACTGGTCCTAAGCTCTCTGCTTTCAGTGGAACCAAGAAAATTAATTTCGAGCCATTACTAATTAAAGTAATTGCTCTTCACAGTTACTAGACTTTACTCTTAACATATTTAGAATTAAGTAACAGCTTGACAGAGATTTATTTTTTAACCAGTGTCAAAATATCACCTTCAAACTGGCCAAGTGAACAGTCAGCACTGGGAGCGTAGCCAGGGGCTCAGAATTTCACGCACTTCATGCGTTCTCTGGTCCCATTCCAGAGGGTGATGTATCTGATAAAAAATAATCCTGGTGATGTTTCTCAAGTTCACTACTGTTGAAGTGAACAGGGATGGCTATGAAACTGCTTCTTCCCTTCACTTACAGAACCAGATTTTTGTTTTTGTACAGTACTTGGATGAAGACCTGAAGGTAGCTGGGAAATACAAAGGAAATGACTACAGCCAGTACTCTCCCTGGTCCTGTGACACCATCGGCTCCTACATTGGAACCAAAGATGCAAAACCCAAAGATGTTGTGGCAGCAAGAAGTGTGGAGATGGCGGTATGCAGGGATAAGGGGAAAACAGAAGATGAGTGGATATTTCTGTGGGTTGGGAAGGACTTTAATTTGGTTTCCTGATGATGGCAGTGCTTTTATTTAAGCTCAGAAGTGCATTGCAGTCACAGAAAGCATTTGCAGGTGTGTGAAGCACTTCGTTTTCAAAGTTATGAACAGTCCTACCCTTGTGTAGCTGGTACAAAATTCTGCATATAGTTGCAGGACAACCACTCTGCTCTGAAGCCATAGATAACAAGAATATCGTGCAAGGATTATTCTTTGCACTTATGTGAAATGCAAAAATTATTCTGTCCTGGTAGCTTGTTAATTAAGCATGTCCATCTGTTGCTGCCTGTTCTTCTTTCTGTCAAAGGAAGATGGTGTAACTTAACTTTAGGCAATTAATTCCTTTTAAGGTGCCTGTTATTGCTGCTAAGGGTGTTATTAGTTTTTACTTGAAGCACTGTGATTTTTGGCCACAAGAGTACCCAAAACTTGCATGAGGTTTTTGAGAAAAGAACAGTCAAAACATTGTACTAGTCTGTTTCTTCTTGAAGGCAATTCCTAGCTCTGTGCTGCACTTACTCAGCCCTTCACTGAACTTTGGGAGTTGGGCTGTGATCTTGTTTTGTGCTGCTCCATTTTTGCTAGGTCAGTGTTGCAAAATGAAGGGGCTGCTTGCGTGTTGCTATTGGGAGTCATGAATGGAGAAGAAAATAAAGAGGAGTCTTACATAGCACCACTATTCAGTTTCTTCCTAGCATTCAGGCATCACTCAACCCAAGAAGTAGGCCGGTAGCCCTTGCAGGTAGAACGTCATTCAAGCTCTTCAAGAGAAAAGACTGTTTAGCCTGAGCATCTATTTTACAGAGATTCATCTCTTCTCCTTCACCCCCATCTGCAAAAGTGATCTTTCTGTTCTGCTGTGCACAGTTTTACTTCTTTAACGAAGTCTTAACTTGATTTTGGCAATTCTTACCATGTTACATTTTCTGGTAGCCAACAGATAGCTTTCCTATTTAACTCAGCTCTTGGAGGAGAGAGTGAATACTTTCTCTCTTCATATGCTGACCCATTAAGGTGTTTGAGTTTGAAACTCAGTTAGGAACTAGGATGTTCCAAACAGTACTGCTGCTTAATGAAAAATGCCTGAAAAGGTACACTAGACATGTCCTAGTAAGTGCAGTACTGAAAAATTTCCATTCTGAGTCATTTGCAGGCTGTTAGGTGATACAATTCTTAGTGGGCTTCAGAGAAATTTCTTTTTGATTCTAGAAGGAAGTGTGTATTGCTCAGAGATGCCCATCTGATCTCTTCTTCAAGTTTATGTAAGGGGGAGGTTTTTTCCTCCTTCCCGTTAGATGTTCTCTGTCTCAATTTCCATTTGTTGCTGCTCTCTTCTTCTGGATTTGATCACAATTAATTTTACAGCTTTTTCACTGAGGTGTAGTAATGGTCATCTTAAGGTAGACCATTAAGGAGACATCCCCTCTGACAGTGGAGTTGGAAACTGAAGAATAGGAAAACTAGTTGAAAAGTGAAGGGAATAGAGAATACGAGAGAAACTTACTGCACTTACCAAATTGTTATGAGAGCAATGTGATCCTGTTACTTTCTGAATGAGTTTTTGAGTGCCTTTTCCATGTCTTGTCCAGAATGTGGATAGCAAAGCCATGCGTGAGCAGCGGCTGGACATGCAGCGACGAGCGGCCGAGACGGGGGACGATGACCTCATTCCGTTTGGAGACCGACCAACTGTGTCAAGATTTGGGGCCATCTCTCGTACTTCCAAAGCCATGTACCAGAACTCTGGGCCCATGCAGGCCATGGCAGTTCAGGGAGCTGCCACCAAATCCATCATTTCAGGTATGAGCTGCGCTCTTGGATTTTGCTGGCTGTCGCTATTTTCTTTGCTATAGTGTTTAGGTTGGATAAGACAAGCCCTGTGAACTTGTATGTTGTCTTAGAAATACAGCTATGGTGTGTGTTAATGCCACTTAAAATAACTTCAGGTAGGGTTATACTGAGAAGACTGAATTCAGAACTAGGTTGCCACAGCTTTCTGAGATCACTTGGTCTGAACAAGAGGACACTGAGAGCAGACCCCATAGCAGTCTACAGCTTCTTCCCAAGAGGATGCAGGAGGGCAGGCCCTGATTTCTGTCTAGTGACCAGTGATAGGACTGGAATTGTGTCAGGGGAGGGTTAGGTTGGATATCAGGAAAAGATTCTTCTCTCAGAGGGTGGTGGGGCACTGAATGGTCACAGCCCCAGGACTGCCAGAGCTCCAGAAGTGTTTGGGCAGTACTCTCAGGCACAGGGTGGGATTGTTGGGGTGTTTGTGGAGGGCCAGGAGTTGGGCTCCATGGTCCTTAAGTGTCCCTTCCAACTCGGGATATTCAGTGATTCCATGATGTGTTTGTGCATACATAGTGTATTTGTTAGTGATATGTTGTTGCTGTTTGGAAGAAGTTACTTTGTTCTGCCCCTCTGATACTAAGCTTATTTTAAATCTGTAGCAGCAGAATCCAGAAGCTTAGCACTTGCCCAAATACCTAATGCAAAACCATCTTGATGAAGTATTGTAGTGCTGCTCTCCTGCTTTATGGGTAGCTGCTCCTGCAAGCTTAATGCAGCCATTGTCTCGTGTACTGTTAGGCAAAGCAAAAAAGTAGGAGTAGTTCATTTCCAACACGTCTATTTTCTAATCATGTGTATAAAATGGCCTTCTGTCTTACCCCGAAACATTGTCTCTTTCTTGACATGCAAAATAACCTTAAGAAAATATTTAATTATTATATTCCCCCAAACTTCCTTCTAGCTTTTTCAGGCAGTAATTTTTTAGACTTTATTATAGGTAGAACTCTGACTTCCCTGAAAACTGTAATCTTTAAACTGTAGTTACTGAGGTATGTCAGAATTATGAATGAAGTCCTGAGTCTTTTAGGAACTTCAGTAGTAAAAATAACTGCAGTTATAATGTCTGTAAGTTTTGTTCTGTGTTTGTTCATCTGCTTGAGTATCCGAAGTCCTTCACAATCTCAGACTGTGGGAGGCTGTCACAGACTGTTAGACATACAGGAAGAGTCATGTATTAGGCATGTGAGACCAGTCACAGAAAGTATTTCTGTGTTCATTTAATCAGAAGAAATGTTGGACTCCTCATAATTAGAGGGTTGGCCTTTCTTCTTCTTCTCTGTCTAGTTCTGTGTTGGCTGAATGACTGAAAGGGTGATTTTGTAGTAATGCAATGTGGTTTTCTTCTGTTCCCTGGCAGACTACAGTCCTTATGAAACCCACGGTGGCTGGGGAGGCTCTCCATATTCTCCTCATCAAAATATACCTTCTCAGGGACGTTTCAATGACAGGTAGGATTGCTTTATTTTTTCTTCGCCTTCTTCTAAATTTTCTCTTATCTATTTTTTTTTTCTGTGCCAGTTAAGATTTTTTTTTTGAAACCTCCTTATTTTCCAATCCCAAAGGGAGAGACTGTCCATGTCGGATGTGGCTGGTCACGGGAAGCCGTTGCCCTCAGCTGAACGAGAGCAGCAGCTGCGCATGGAACTGCAGCAGGTTGACCATCAGATCAGCCAGCAGACCCAAATGCGGGGACTGGAGGTTGGTACCAGCATTTGGAGCAGCACTGGGGGGTGATATGGAGAGAGATGACGCTGGTAAAGCGTTCCGTGGGCTGACCTTTGTAGTGATATTCAGTAATAATACTTAATCCTGTGATGCTGGGCATCAGGGCTGTGGTGCAAGTGCCAGCCTTTCTGCTTGGCAGCAGAAACTTCCCTGCACGCCACGTGCACATCAACACCATATTTGAATCTGCAGTCTGTGCTCAGCTTGTTTACTGTCATTCTCTTTCTCACTCCCCCTCTGTTCAGCTCTACTCAGAGGCAAACTTGAGGTGTAGGAGCCTGTTCTTCTTGACTTTGAAGATGTCTGATTTTGTGTACAGAAAGCCATGAGTTTCATCTGTTTCGTGTTTGGCTTTGTGTTTTTACCTGTTTCTTCCTAAATAGCACAAGCCACAAGAGTCAAGAAAGTAAATGTGTAACATATTTAGCTTGAACAATTAAGGCTTAATATTTTATGGCTCCTTGCTTAGAAGAAACATAGTTCTAGCATAAGGAAAGATGAATGTGTGTGTCTGTAAAAGAATTAATGAGCTGAAATCCTTTGATTTTGTGAGACAGAAAGAGTAATGTCAAGCCATAATGAATGGTTTTAGAAAGCTTTAGTTACATTTTTCCTCTTAGGAAAAATCAGTAAATATTTACCAGAAAGCTGTTCTAGGTACCTCAGCTACTATTTGTGTTAACATTTTCCCAGAAGAAACTGCTGTAAGTAGTGGATAGCAGCTTCTGCTGAAATCATGGTTAGCTAAGAACACGTTACAGAGGAGGGTTATTGCAGATTAGTTTAAGAGCTCACAATTAAGTCACAGCAGTAGTTGCAGTAATATGCATTTGTTAGTTACTTGAAAAATAGCTTGTGTTCTTGTGCTTTTGTTTGGGAATGAGAGGAGAAAATGTTTTCAATCTTGCATGTCTGCCTTTGCCATAATACAAGAGTACTGGGAAGTTGCAAAACCTGTAAGTCGCCTTCTCCTGCTCATCGTTGTTGTGATTGTGTCAGTGTTAAATCTTACAGAGTTGAGTGTTGAGCCTTGATTTTGCCATAATGTGAATTTTGCAGGATTAGTTATTTTGCGTAAGAACAGCTTTCAGTTTATCTCTTGCATTTAAAGCTGCACATAGATATTGGAAATCAAGGAGTCTTCACTGATTTGCTTATTACAAGGTTGCAGCAATCAATTCAGCCAGAGCATGAAGAACTAGATCATTTTGCTTTTGCATTGCATGAGCATTTCTACTTAAAGACCAGCCAGATGTTGGGTTGTGTGGAGTAGAGGATGATGTATTTTAATGCAGAGCACACACTTGCAGAACTGATTTGCAAGCATTAGCAGATTTTTAGAATGGCTGACATGGCTACTGCTTTTAGTAACCTGCAATGTGAGAATGACCTCAGTCACTTGCCCCTTTCTGTTCCTCTGTTTCCTAATGTGGGTCAGTAGAGACCTACATATTGACAACTACATCTCTCAAGATGAGGTAATAATAATTCTGGCTCTGCTGTAGAATTAGATAAATTCTACTGCTGTAAATAAAGCAGCAGTCTTGCTTATCTGCAGTTCTCTTTTGTTGAACATAGAGCTCAGAAAAGAGTAGTGTTTTTGTTCATGGGCTTAGTCTTAGTTTTGAGAAAGGACCAACATATGAAGAAAACACATGTAAATTTATGACAGCAAGAGGTATTTAACACTGCTTGTTTAAAAATTAAAATACTTGTCAGTTTGTACAGAAGCATGTTGAAACTTGCATTGGAAGTGATTTCAATTGGGACATTGTGAAGTGTGGTGAGAGGCGGCCTTGGTTTTGTAAATGAGCAGTACTCTGGAATTATGGCCTTAGAGCTCTCTGTGCTTGGTGTGTTGTGTGCTCAGTTGTGTATGTGCTTGGCTTTATGCATTTAGGCTGTTAGTAACAGGCTGCTGTTGCAGAGAGAGGCGACTACCCTGGCAGGCCAACCACAGCCCCCACCCCCACCTCCCAAGTGGCCTGGGATGATCTCAAGTGAACAGCTGAGCTTGGAGCTACACCAGGTGGAAAGGGAAATTGGGAAGAGAACCCGTGAGCTGAGCATGGTGAGTGCTGGTGGGGTGGGAGGCAGAGAGATGCAGTGGAGAGCTGCAGCCCTTTCACCCTGGCAGAGAGGCTCCCTGCTGGATGCCCACAGCTGGAGTCATCCATCTTCCTCTTCACCTCTATTCTTCAAAACCTCCTGAGGAGTTTCTTGAGTCTTCTTCACGAAGAAGTTTAATGTAGCCTCTTTAAATATTGTTAATTTGTCACCATTTGAAATAAGCTTGGTGTTGAATTTGATGGAAACCAAATTGTCTCCAAGGTCACTGTGCCATGAGTTCTATAAACTGCTTTAACATAGGAAACATTGTCTGCAGGTACAGGCTAGTGTTCAGAAGTCCGTGTGCTGTTACAGTCTGTGGCCTTTGCTTGTTGTTACAAGGATCATCCCTTCCATTTGGGAAATACTGTTTCCTGAGAGGATGAGCATATCCAAAAGTCTGTTTTTGTCTCATGGCTTTTGCGGGTTAAACTGTGTGGCTGCTGTTTACAGGCCTTCTTCATCGTCCCTGAGGAATGAAATCTCCAATTCTTTCAACACACTCTTAAAGAATTTTTCATCTGTCCTTTCTTTAAAGGAGAGCCAGTCTTCACTGGATATGAAAAACAAGCTGGGCACCACTAAACAGACAGAAAATGGACAATTAGAACCACAAAATAAGGTTCCAGCTGAGGACCTTACACTGACATTCAGGTAACACGGGCCTTCAAGCTGTCTTTGTGTAACAGGAGACTGACTTCTTCAGGGCCACTCTCCTGTTGAATAAATATTCATGCCTCACATCAGCTGTGATGAGGAAGCACCTACTAGGCAAGGAGAATACAAATAAAGTTTTAATAGTGCAGATATGAATTGAGGACCTCTCTAGCTGTGGAGTAGGTGAGTGGAATAAGACTATATTAATTAATGCAACAGAAGACTTGCAGAGAGGAATCCATCTGGTCGCTATTGGATAATTAGTAGGGAGAAGCAGGAGTGACACAGCCACCACAAAAGAAATCCTTATCTGCTGTTTTAGTTTAAAAGAAATCTCCCAAATGTGAAAGGTATTCCATCTTGCTAAAGTTTGTGATGCGGATATTGTCTAGGAAGGCACACACTTTGAAACTCAGTTCACTTTCAGTTGTCAGTAGTGGACTTTTATCTGTGTAGATGCTGGAATTGATTTCAGTTCACATTTAATAGACAGTTGGAATAAGATGTTGGCTGGGAATGCTGGAAGTCTCTACAGCAAATATTTTTAAATGGCCACAAGCATCTATGTGTGTTCAGGCCAGCACTGAACAGAGAAGCTTGGATGCTTACATAACTTCATGTGAACAATTTGGAATATTAGTATTTATTCAGAATGAGCATTTTCTGAATAATTAACTGTTGCTGATGAAGTCTGTGCCTTCTTTTTACAACCAGCTCTGGAGTTCTGTGCAGCACCAGCAGATTGACACCTTCAGAGCAGAAACTAATTTTTCCATATGGTGCTGTCAAAGTAATGAAATGAAAACAACTTTGTATTTTTAAAATTAGTGGGGAAAAAGAGATAAATTATTATTAGGTAAGTTAAATATTCCAGAACGTGTACACTGAAGTTCTCTTACTTAAAAATAAAGGAAAAATCTCAGTAATTGCTTCTTTTCACCCTCTTCCCCTTTCTCTTCAACTTCCCTTCAGCAGTGATGTTCCGAATGGATCAGCTTTGACCCAAGAGAACATTGGCCTCCTGTCAAACAATATGGCATCTCTCAGCCTGTCAGAGGACGCCGAGGCGGGAGGAGATGGCCATGACTCCCAGCGAGCGGGAGTGACACCCACATCTGCTCCATGAAGCGAGGCCAGCACACCCTGGAGTTCCTTCTGCTGGGGTGTGGGCAGCTTCCATCTTGTGTTTTTTTCCAGGGATGATTGGATAAACCCAGGAGCAGCAGTAGTAGCAGAGCAGCAGGTCCAGAGGCAATGTGCACAAACACAACTACTAGAAACAAATCCTGCACATAGTTCACATTAACGCATTTTTTAATTAAAAAAAATGAAAATTAGCAGTATCTGCAAGCAATTCAAATTAAATTTGTTTTTGTTCTGTGAATGAACTTTATTTTAATAACTTTGGACGCCTTGAATCCCAGGGCTTAAAAAAAAAAGATATTATATATATATACTCTGTTTGATTAATTGTATGATCTTAATGAAGTAGGTTTTTTTCTTTTATTTTGGTATTATTACATACCCAGTGCATAATTCCTTATTACTTTACTAAAACAATTTGGCCACTTCCTTGTATGGTTTAAGGGTAAACAAGGAATGAGGGTTGGAGAGTAGCTGTGGATTGCAGTGTCAAAAGATGTGCAGCAAACTTCATGCTTAACACAATTCCTCCCGTTGTGACCAGGAACTTAACCTGAGCTTCTTGCTTAAATTGCTGAACTTAAACTACAAATGACCTTTGCAAAGGTGTGGTCCTTTTTAAAGGCTGGCATTCTTTAAGGTCTGTGTATGTTAGAATCTGACACCTGAATATCAACCTGCAGTTTGTCAGGGCTGCAGTGAATCCACCCTGGGTTCCTGTTTCATGGGGGAAGAATTGCACCAAAGTAACCACTAAAGGTGCAGCACATATCTTGCCAGAAGTATTGAGAAGCAAATTTTGCCTGATCTAATACTTCTGCAAGTAGCTGCTTTGTAGGCATAAGTCAGAGAAGCTGTAAGTGTCTTTTGATTATTTTTTTTAGATTAAAGATTTTGTTCTTGCTGCACATTTTTTTACTTTTTTGGCATATGCTGAGGTAAGATCCTGGATATGAAGACCTCTTGAGAATGATTTTTTTGAGTGCAGCTCCCTCTCTACCTTCTTGGCCTGTCCTCATTTTTTCTTTCTGGGTTAGACTACTAAGTGGGAAAGCACTGGTTATGTAATAAATTACTGCATTGCTTTGGTTGGGTAAAGCAAGAGTTGATAAATTTTCTTGGGTTTTAGTTTTTTTTCCTTAACCTTAACTCCTGCTGAGGTTATAGCAACCTTGGGCTAAGCTTTGCATTCATCATACTGTTAAATAAAACAAAAGGGGGGTGGGAGGGGATACAGTCTCACTATTGCCTACCAGTAGGAGAGTCCAAACAGAAGACTCTTTTGAGTAGCAATTATTTAATTTGCCCAGTCAAGGCACCGCGTTTATATACTATTTCACATTGAATTTGATTATGCCCTACAGACCTGGCTGGTCAAGGATTTGATACACATATTGGCTTGGGATTCGAGCTTTCTTTTTTATTTAAATAAAAATTTATATATAAATATATATATACATATATACATAGTTATATCTGTATATATATTGGGTATGTTTTAAGAATTTTTTCGCATGAGCGCAGCTGTTGTGATCAAATGTCTGGGAGGTACAAGCACTGAATGAAAATAAAAGCATTTTTCAGCACACCCCCCCACACTTTCCATGTGTCTTAACACGGGTTTATTTCACTCTTAGTTGAACTTTGGCCTCTTAATTGCCTAGAGTAGTTTGAAGCTTGCTTTTTTTTCTAATGCCTCTTTTAACTTCTGGCAAAGAATCAACTTTGCACTGAAACAGCTTCATCTCCCCTTGCCCCTATCCATCTGTATCTCCTACTTGAAGCCAAGCATTCCAGCCACTCCCCTTGGAGCTGAGCAGAACTGGGGTGATGCAGTTGGGAGCCCATCAGGTCTGTGCCTCCCTTCTCAGCTCTGGGCATGAGGAGGATGAAGGTCTTTTCCTGGCTGCCTGCTTCCAAGTCACCTGACACAGGCCCTGGGCCCTCTCATCCTTCAGTGCAGAGCACCACCCTCAGGTCAGCCTTTTCCTTAATTTTAATTCATTTGTTCCTCCCTGCTGTGTCTTTATTAACACAGGGAGCTCATCTTAGTCAAGATAATTAGTGCAATATTCTAATCTACGAGGACAAGCCCAGAATGTGCCTTTTTTTGACTGTAGTAATTGTGGATGTAAAAATAATTTTCAAAGATGGTTATGATAGGTTGGACACTACAGATTCATTTGTAATACTAGGAAGAAAATCTAGAGGGGCAAAAACCTCTTTACCTTTTATTTCCTAGTTCCCTCACCAGGTTAGGGATTATTCTTTTCTCCACATTTTCTCCTGGAATTCTTCAGTAAGCACTATTTAGATTGCTGGCCTACATGTGATGAATGCTTCCAAAATCTGTGGATTAGAAGGGAGACCTTACTGGGTTTTTTTTCTCCTTCATCCAGCTCTCTGTGCTGTACTTTGTGCATAATGTCCTTGTTGTGATCAATGTGTCCAGGTGAATGCCCTGTTTGCCCAAAATTATAGTTTGGCTTGTTAAATAGTTTGTTGAGTATCTACTAACAGTATTGATTTTTGACTTTGTTTCATCCTCTCTTCCTCTTAGCCTTTTTCTGCTTTTTTTGCAGAAGTTTAGTTGATTAAACAAATAAAACAGCAAAATGCAGTGCATGCTCTTAAGTTTTTTCTGGAAACTGCACCTAAAATGTTCCGGTTTTGTGGAAAAACTGGGAGACCGTGGGGGACAGATAGCTCTGTATGTAGTGGCAGCATTGATGTTTACAGCTGACAAGTGTGAAAATGTCTGGAGTGACTCTGCATCTTGCCACACTCACTCCTGTAGCCCATCATTGTCCCAGTCACACAGGAATTCTGGCCACCTCAGTGAAATTGGTCTTGGCTACCAAGTGGTTTAGTTCCTTCTATTGGGCAAGAAGAAGCAGTACTACCATGGTGGCAGGGCACTGCTGCATCCTTTGGTAGGTAGGTGAAGTTTTCTGCGGCACCAGACAACTCTTGATATCTGGTTTCAGCCAGATGGACAGCATGGACAGACCTTCAGAATAGGAAGCTTCAAGTGGTAGGTTAAGCTTCAGTGTGTCAGTGATTCAGTCAGTATATAGATGATATCTGTTTATTCTGTGATGTTATTTCTTTTCTTCTGTCAACATCTCATCTGTCTGTCCTGTGACCTAGTTCTTTTTTCTTAATAGGAGAAGTTTAAATTTTCTTCTGCCCTTCTTGCATGCTGTCCTATTTCAGAGTAGGACTTTTTTTCTGTAGATCAGAGTACCTTTCAAGTTAGCAGCACTTTTATCCCTGTTCTTCTCAAGTTCTTCTCTGTGTGGTTTTTTCTGAGCCGTCTCTCTCCTTTTTGTGTCTCTTTCTCCTGTGGCTTGCCCATCCACCCTCCCTGATTGTGTAACAGTGACAGCTTGCTGCCTCAAAACAGAGCATTCAAATGAATTCGCTTAGCCAATAACTTCTGTGAAGTTGCCTTTTCTAATGGTGTTATTACTCAGTGATGCACAAATGTGATATTGCCCCTACTGGTAGGCAAACAGGGGATCTGTATAAACATGGTAAACTGCTGTTTTTCTTTAAAGGAGAGCCAAAGACTTGTGCTTTACACTTTTTTTCCCCCTGGTATAGCCATTTTGATTGTCAGACGTTTGTGTAGGGTACTGTGAGTTGACTGTATTATCCTAATAACAATTTCCAGAAGTTAATGATTGTCAAGCCTTGCCCATGCATTGAATTGTGGAAAATCATTCCATTTAGTCATACAATTTGCAATGTACTGAGATGTATCTGAGGTGTTGTGATGTGTTTTCAGTCTCTCATGCACTCTCTCAGCTGACTGAATGGCTCATTTAGAGAGGGAGAAGGAACATAGAAATGTTATGATCCAAGAAGCCTTGTTTTTAAGTGTTTCTAAATTGAATACTGATTGAAAATTTCAGTTACAGTAAAAGATAAATCTGTGTTACAAATGTGGCTGACTTTTAAGTCCACTGGGACCGAAAAGATTTGTGAAACACTAGAATTGCATTAAATTAGATGTGGAAGAACCAAACTTGTGATGATATTGTCTCTTGACAGCACGGACTAAGTAAAGTGGGGCAAATTTTGTATTAGAAAGGGCCAGGAGTGAGGCTTTTATTGATAATACAAGAAAGCTGCTGGCATTTCCCTTCCTTGAGCTCCTCAAACTCTCACAGACTTGTTACTAAAGTTTTTAGGTTCAAAGAGAAATCTCCTAAAGTCCAAGTAGCATAAACCCTCTTTTCCACTGCCATTTATAATTTTGGACTAAAACAAAGCAGACTTAAGGACAGTCATCTGAAAGACCCACAGTATAAAGTTTCTTTACTGGGCTGGCTCTTTCAGACCTGCTTTTATGGTCCAAGAAATGCCATGCCAGAGTTCAGGAGGCTCAACAGTAGGAGTGCCAGCCACCTTCTCTGCTCAAACATGGGAGAAAAAACCCGAATATATGCAGTGTACAAGTTTTTATGCTTGTCTGTGTGTATGGAGAAGTGGTTTTGGTCCTAGGATAGGTAGAAGGAACACAGAGCAATGCTGCTGGGGCATGATGTTACCTTCATATTCAAAATTTGTCATCATTCACTTTCCAAAACACAGCCTTCCATTCCTGCCTCCTGATGTTGCTGATTTAAAAACAACCCAAAAAAAATTTAGCGAGTCAGCAGCTTAATTTCTTGTATCACAATAAATCAATTCCCCTGGGGGGGGAAAGAGAGCAAGAGTTTTTGAGTTGCCTACATGGTAATGGAATTATGAACTGGAAAAACATCCACCTTGGTTGAGTAAGTGTAAACTGAATTTCTGAGGAAAATGAAGCAGCTCTTCTAAGCCACCTTTTGTGTACAGCTGTGGTGCCAAGAGATGGGAGGTTGTTACTTGTGGTAAATCAACACACAGATTATTATGTAGCACAAATTGATTTGCTCTCAATTCAAGTGGACTCTTAAAATGTCAAAAACATCATTGGGAATTTTTATTTCCATAGAGAACTGTTAGCAACTGCATTATTTTCTGTTGGAATGTCAGGGGATGACAGAGACTAAAGTTAATTGTAGTTATACAACATAAGAAAGGGATTTGGGGAAATGTTATCCCAGCAGTGTCCTTCTACAGTTAACATGTGGCCTTTATTCTTCTGTAGGAAGAAGAATGTAACTGCTTAGCATTGTCAGTGTCTTCAAAGCACCTCTTGAGATGCAGGTAGAGCCTTGGTTAGCAGAGAAAGGAGAACAAACTTAACATGTATTTTCTTTATAATTTTATTTCCTATTGGCAAGTGTAATATTGTGCCATGGGAAGTGTGGCAAGCAAAGAGGGTGCAGCTTTTTCTGAGATTTCCCAATATAAAGAGCACATAGCAATGTGGATTTGTCTGCGTCAGGAACATCAGTCATTTGATGCTTAAAACATGTGGCCATAATAATCAAAATTGGATGTCTGTAGCTGAGTAACCTGAATAATTAACTGATCTTTCCCAGGCAATCTTTGCAATTCCAGTGAGTTTGTGTATGATTTTTAGTGCTAATTGCAGTATGTTCAGCAGTTGGGAAGGTTTAGGTGCCTAACTTCATCCAGCAAGGCAACTTTCCTTGGATATACTGGTTGGATGTTTTCATATGCCAGAAACTACTGTTTTGAAGATCTACAAGTTTTAGGAAAACACAATTTCCACTTCAATTTGTTAAATACAGTATTGGGAGAGACAGAAGCAACAGGTAGTGCAGTCTCTGGAAGTAAGAAGCATTAGACATGATGGAATTACATGTGAAATGTATGTGGGGTAAACATATCTGTAAGAGGAAAAAAAGAAAATATTGTGGAATATTTGATGCTCAAGAAATCATTTGCTTCTTCATAATGTTAAAAAGATTTCATTAATAGTTCTGTGGCAGACAGTACTCACAAGTCTTTGGCATCCAAACCAGATTGTATATCAGATGGATCCCACAACTGGATGTGCACTGACCTCTTTATTTGTAGCTTTTTAAAATGAAATTTGGCAGCAGCCTTTAATAAATACATGAAGCAAGCTGAGAGGAAGAAGCAATCCCGTTCACATCACAGCTGCTGCACAGCTCACAACTGGTGCCGTTCAGCTGCAGCCTCTCCTAAGTGGAGCTGATCAATGTGGGCAAAACAAATCACTTTCAGAGTTTTCCCTGATTTTAAGGAGTTCCCATTCCCCCTTTAGCCTCTGCTTGCTGTGTAAGCAGCTTCCATGCTAAAAGGATCTTTCCTTCAAGTCAGCTTAGCAGCTGTCCTGTAGCTTGGCTGTTTTTCCCTGATTTCTCTAACTGGTAGTGTCGTGTTAAGCTCTTCCCTTCCTTGTATTTGTTGCTATGGGGAGGAAGAGGTGAAGCAAGACGTGTGTGAGAGGAGGGAGGAAGAATTGTGGGATCTATCTGACAGCTCCCACTTCTTTGAAATCATCTACTTCCAGTTGTGGGATTCTTGATATATGATTTTTTTGTGGTTTTTGTAAGTCTAATTTTCTTTGATCTTGTTAGTTCCTTACAAGTCTCCCCGAGACATTCTGCAGTCATTATCACCTTTTTGGGTGGAGTTTATTTTATTTTTTTGGGTTGTTTGTTTTGTTTGGTTTTTAAATAACTTTTTAACATTGGTGCATATATGCTTGGGATAGAGCTCATGTAATTATCCAATCGTATTGATTGTATGTGATTGTGCCCTGCAGAGGTATATTTAACAAAAAATAAAATAAAGGATAGTCTAGGTAATAAAGGAGACCATGAAATTTGTTGAGTCAGGTTATGAACTATTTCTTAAATTTATTTAGGATAAATAAGTGAAATTCTGTCTGCTGTTCTCATGAATCAGTGCTAAACAAGATATCATTCATTCTCTCCTTGTGTTTTTCCTTGCTTTTCTTCTTCTGCTGTTTTCTTCCTTTCCTGCTTCTCTTTCCCATAAACAAAAATTCTCATGGGAGTGGCTGACTCTGGGTTGATAATGTGGATGTTTATTGTTTGTAACTATCAAAATATTCTCAATAGGAGTAGAGACAAAGTAGAATGTATGAGAAGAATTCCATAAATTGAATTCTTTGCAAGTTCAGAGGAATTATGAAGTCTTGTACACACAGGCCTAGTCATGGGGGAAATGTTCACAGGTGCATGGGGGGGTTTGATGCTTTGCTACCTTTTGGGGAAACTGAGACAACAAAAGGAGTAGAAGAAAGTTCTCTATGTCCAACTCCCTGTGTCTTTATTCCTACAATATACTTTTGAGACTTGAAAGAAGAATCTTCTGGGTACTCTGCTGAAGTGGGATAGAATGCATTGAGAGAGGCAAAAGGCAAGAGGATGTGGAGATTTGAAAATCAGTATTGGTCTCCTATTTAATTCTCAGATCTGTAGAGCCAATGATGTCACTTCAGTGTGAAAGATCAAGGGAGTGGGGACCTACTGTACATGCATGGCAGTTCTATAGAAAAAAACATATGTTGAAATGCTACTTCTTCTTCTCTCTTCATCTTGCTTTTTCCCCCTCTTAAAGCTGACTCCACCTTGCTCTCACAGAATGTCCGAGAATCTTTTGAGTTGCAGATTGAACAAAAAAAAAAAGTGGAAAAGTGATTCACTATTTGGTTTGTAAATAGATGGAAGTGTCTACAAGGTCTTACCTGCTTTTCTGTCAGCATTTATATTAAGTGATAAATTAATGAAGAACACTTTAAAGTATCTCATGTTTTCTGTCTGGGATGAATGTACATTCTTCTAAATTTTGTATGAGGTGTAAGACTGTCAGAACATCTAAGTAAGATTTTCACCAGCTCAAGGTGTGTGTGTTCTCTGCCAGGCTGGAGCATAGGAGATGCTAAATAGCAGAGGAGCCACATGTCTCCTGGGTTTGCTCTGTTCTCTTCTGAGTTCACCTGTAAACAAAGTGGGTCCTTCACTTGTTTGCCAGAGGTGAACAAGAAAAAATACTCAAAATAATCAGTTTTGTTAATTGCTCAGAGTGTACATATTTTAAAAGCAAACCACACCCTTCAGAGCAAGGAGAGAGCAGCATTTGTCTAATGCTGGGCCTGGTTTGGAACTTGCCTTAAAGTGAAAGTAAGTTTTGCTGCACAGTCTGCTTTGTGGTTTTTAGTCTTCTCTTTTCACACCTTTTTGTGGTCTTTAACAAGTCATTGTCTGTAAATCTGAAACCGGATGAAGCTGCTGCTTCACTGAAAAACCGTTCCTTCTCCTACTCCAGGGCAAGCACAGCCTTTTGCCCCTCGAGTTTGTGCATAATGATCATTACTATTGTCTTTATTATTCTTGAGCCTGGGCACCATGGATCAAGGTAAGGTGTGTTTTGCTGGGCTGAAGCCCATCACTGATCATTATTAGGCCCCCTCACACTTCCACACTTACTTGCTGGATGAGTCAAACCATTCAGTTCCTATAAAGGAATTGTATTTAGTGGGAAATTCAGCAGAAAACTAAGTTTCAGTTGGTGATGGTTTCCTTATTCTTTCTCCTACTAGTCTGAGGATCTCAGCATCCTCATGTAGTGATTCACTTCAGAAGGAAAAAAAGGAGTTGAATTCCTGCAGTGGCTGGCTTTTAAAGGGAAGATCTGAGGCACTGGAGAGTCAGATCCCTCTGGAAGGAAGTGGTGGGTGCTCTGCATCAAGAGAGATTGGGGGAAGCTTGCTGGATTTCTTTATGTGGAAAAGAGGGGAGACCAGGCTCAAGTGGATGGTACCTGCTGGATTTTTTTTCCCCCTTTGATATGGATAGCAGGATAGAAAGAATCTTGAAAAGGCTAGCTCATGAGATTCCTTGATCCCATCTTGCTCTGTGAGTGCAAGAGTCATTTCCCTGTGTGTAGCCATGAAACTCAACAGTGAGCACCCAAAGCACAAAATTAAGGCAATTTATGTTCCTCCTCACCTATCAGGTGTGTTTAAGAACTGTTTCTTTCCAGCTAGGATGTGTCCAGTTGTTTCTGTAACCTCCTTCCTGTGAACTCCAGCTCCTTGTCTCCAGGACTAAAAATGTGGGAGAGACTAAAACCAAAGCGTGATGCTTCATCTGTCTTGCCACAAGCTGCCAGGCTTTGGTGCTTGATGGTTTTGAGCTCTGATCTTTGCTTTGGGTCTGGGAGCAGCAGCTTTGGGAGAAAAAAGAGCCCCTATATCAGAGCAAAGAAGGCGTCTAACAGTTTGGATTAAGACACTGACCATCTTGGGTGCTTCCTGCATAGCTCTGCTCAGATGTAAGTGCTGGGTTGTTGCTTGGAGCTAAACCAGCCCTAAATTATCATTTACATGCTGCATTCAAAAGATAGATCTACTCAGCTACCCCAGAATAAATGCCTTGGGAGCTCTGTGGGATGTACATAGTTGTTTGCTTTCGGTTTTACTGCTTTAATCTACCTCTGAGCGCTGGGTAAGTGGAAACCTGTGCTTAGATGTCTGCCTGGGTGTGGAGCATCCCTCATCACTCTGAAAACCCTGGGGTCTGTGAACATGTCAGTTACCTCAAAAAATTAAACCTGAAGTAACAAGGTACAGTATGTGTGTCCTTCCTTTCTCATGGAGGACATCTTTTACATTACCCTTCAATTTATCTCCACAATCTCTGTCCCATTTAACTATGTCCCATACTGATACAGTAAAGTCTTTACTTAACCCAAACCAGTTTGCAATTGCATTTTCCATTAAGGGAAAATGTTCCTCTTCCTGGAGGCCAGGAACTGGACAGCTCCAGCACCTGCTGAGCCAGCCGGCTCCTGGGATTTGAAATTCAGGGGGCAATGCTGCAGGATTTCTAGAGCAGCTGCATCCTGGGTCAGAAATGCTGTTCAGTCCTGCTCACTACTCTGCCACAATTGTGAATCTGGACAGGAGTTGGGGGAGCTGCTGTTAATCCTCAGCTTTCCAGCTGTGCAAGTGAAAGGTCACAGAATCACAGAATATCCTGGACAGGAAGGGACCCACCAGGATCACAGAGTTCAACTCCTGGCCCTGCACAGACACTCCAGCAATCCCACCCTGTGCCTGAACGTGTTGTCCCAAAGCTCCTGGAGCTCTGGCAGTCTTGGGGCTGTGCCCATTCCTTGGGGAGCCTGTTCCAGGTGAGTGTGTTTAAGATGGGATGTGTTTGAAACTGCAGAATGTGAAGTGGGGCAATTTCTCCCAACTTGTGTCTGTTCAGGAAATGGGGAACAGGTGACAGGGCTTGGGACAGATGGGGGAAACATTTTGCTTAGCTACAAGATCCCAAAATTAGATCTAAAAATAGCTTATATAATTTTTATTCAAACTCTTGAAGGGTTTGAGGTTTTCTCATCGGATAAGCAGTTCATTTTCTGTTGGCAAAAACTGAGGGCATGTGGCAGTCGTGTGGGGTAGGTGGTCAAACTCTCCCTTGTCAGATTGAACTTTAAAACCTCTTTCAAACTAAACATTGCCTCTTTTTTTCCTACTCTTTGCTTAACCTTCAGCAGCTGGTCATCAGCCTTTGGCCTTAGCATCCTACTCCCCTCCCACCATCCCCTGCTGCTGTCTCAGCTCTGTTTGAGCACAGGGAAACTGCTTTGGGCTCAAGCAAGACTGTTTGCTCAAAAATTTGCATTTACCTCCTAAAGACAGAAGGCTGGAGGTACAGGGGCAGGTAAGAGAAACAGATTCCACACACCTTTCATTGTTAATTCCTTGAAACGGCTTCTCTTCCCTTAGTAGGAGCCTATGAATTTTAGCTGCTGCCAGAGTGGCTTTTTGCTCTGTTGGAGAGGGTCCTCCCACCCTAGCTGTCATGTAGGCTGGCTTTCTAAATTGTCAGGCTTGACTTCTCCTCAGCCTGCAGCAATCGTGGTGTGGAGGGCTGTTAGTGAATTCAGGATGCCCTGAGTAATTGCTGGCTGTGAAAGAGCACTGCTGGTTTGCTTTGGACTCTGGTTTGGGGGTGTGAGGCAGTGGGGAAGGTCTCTCAAGAGCCTAAATTCATCTCAAAATGGTTTGAGCTATTTTACATTAGCTGGGCTGTGTAGCACAGCGGGTGGGTGCTGTGGGACATTCCCACCACTACCAGTAGCCCCAGTAGGTTTGGTAGGGTGGTGCTGGGGGTCTGAAAGCCCAGTAAATCATTCTGTCCTGCAGCCATGGAACAGTGGGATGGAAATGACGTGTGCTGGTGAGAAACCAACCATGCTTCACAGCAGCTGAGGGGTCGAGGAGTTTCTTGGTGCTTCCCCAGAGCCTTCTGATTTTGAGCTGAATCAGCAACTTGTTTCTTGGCTTTCTGCACTTTTTGTTGCTTCACCCTTGTAAGAACCTTTTCTAATTTCTACATTCCCTCTTGCCAGTAATCCCTTTCAGGCAGTGCTGTTGTGAGAATACTTTTGGCATCCTTCCAGGCTGACACATGGAGTGCGTGTCAGTGCTGCAGAGGAAAAGGGAGTGTTGAAGAGTTGTGGGGGGAGGAGGAGTGTGTTTTGGCCAAATGCTACCACAAAGAGCTGGTCTAAGAAACAGCAGGGGCTGTTGCCTGTAAGAGACAAGATTGCATGTGTCAGAGGCCAGGTCAACCTTCATGGATGGTGAAGTAGATTTAAGGCATTAGCATAAAGTCCTGTATCTTCCCTGAACTGATGGAGTTGGGCCTTTACTGCAGAGTAAAAACAGGGACTCCTTCTCATTTAATGAGGACAGGGTGAGGATGGAGGTGCCCTCCCCACTCTTGTGCTTTGGCCTTTAAATATAAGATCAGATGAACAGCACTTTGTGTGATGGCAAACACCACGAGCTGCTTCTGGCTTGACAGAAGCAGGTGTTGGTCCTTGTACAGACAGGGTCAGGACATGCCTTTCCCTGGAGGTGAGTGGAGTGACAGGGAGGGACCATGGTGAGGTTCTCCTTTCCATGGTGGGACTGGCCACAAGAGTGTTGGCGCTGCTGGAGCTGCAGGACCAAGTGTGGGTGAGGGAGGGCTGCTGCAGGCAGTGAAGGGCTCTGCTCCTGGCCCAGGATTGCAGAACTCTGGAGTGTCTGGCTTGTTGCCACCTGACTTTTCCTATGGGATTGAAAGTTTCAGAAGAACAGCACTTCCTGGAGTATTTTCAATTGTCTTAATATTTTTCTTTTCTCTTGGCCTGGGTGTTGTTTTTTGTTTTTTAATTGGTTAACTTCCCTCCCTTTTTAGATTTTTTTTTTTACCCTATGTGGTGTTGCATCTGTCCTAAATCTTTCGCAAGATAATCTGTGTGTCATTACCAGTGAGAGGTGTGGCCATGGCCTGAGTGAGTCCCTCTTGTTTTGCTGTGCTATCACACAGCCTTGGGACTCCAGACAGTCTAGGTGCCAGATGAGGTAGTTTCTGCTTTTTCAGAGGAAGTGGAGCACAGATGAAGTCATTGGCCGAGAGCCCAGGGAGGGGGTTGTGGAAGAACCCAGAGGTCTCCATCCCAGATCAGCCTTTGAGCTGCTCCTGTTTTCCTCCAGCAGGTGCTGCCCACCAGCACTGGAAGATCACAGACACAGAGGTCACCAGTGCTAACTAAATGCAGGTGACTTTTAATTTAGTTTCTCAGAAGGCAATGCTTGGTAGCCATGGCAGTGAGTATGTGGAGGCAGGCAGAGACTTACCCAACTTAGACACATGTTTGAAAAAGTGCCCCGTAGCAGGCAAGACCTGGGCAGGCTGCCAGCCCCTCCCAGTAGTTGTTTCCCAAACTGTTGTGGCTGTGGTGCTTGAGCTTCCTCCCATGAGGTGCATAAACAAAGCAGTCATGCAAAGGGCATCTTAGACCCACAGTGTGCAGGACATGGTCTGTCAGCCCTGGGGTGGCTCATGAGGCCTTGCTGCCAGAGCTGGTGGGTGATGGGATTTAGCAGGAAATTCCTCCCTGTGAGGGTGGTGAGGCACTGGCACAGGTTTCCCAGAGAAGCTGTGGCTGCCCCATCCCTGGAAGTGTCCAAGGCCAGGTCGGGGCTTGGAACGACCTGGTCTAGTGAAGGTGTCCCTTCCTATGGCAGGGGGTGCAACCAGATGATATTTAAGGTTCCTTTTAACTGAAACCTGTTCAGTGTGCTTTAGCAAAGGGGAAAATATAAATTATCTCTCTCTGCCTGGAAGATTTTCAGAGGCCTGCTTTTGCTGGAATACAGCAATTACCATTAGCCTGCACTTTTTAGGTACCAAGGACAACCAGTTTGCATTGAGGTGGTATAAACTTTGGACAGGAATTGCTGTGATGCACCAGCTACACCATACATGCTTATAAAGTACATTTTTTGGGATTAGAGATGCTCAGTCCACAGAGGGACCAACTTCCTTGGAGACCTTTTCCTTATCACCTTTCTTCTCTGCCTTAGTATCTCCTACACCAGTAACCAAAAAGTACTGTAAAGCTGAGGTGATCCTGTCAGGGTCCTTGCACTGTAGCCACCTCACTGGCCGATGGGAAGGACTCAAAAGTTCACATCATCCATTTTGGTACAAACTTGTCAGGGCTGAGCCTGCTGCTTAAAAAAGAGGGGGCCCCAGGTCACTGGGAAAACACTGGTTCCAGTGTATTGCCTCTAAAAGCATTGTGTGCTCACAAGCAAGCTTGTCCTCCTGCTGTCTGTCTGTCCTCGTTTTTCCTGCAGGTCCAGGGCAAAGGGATGGTTGGAGAGGGCTGTGGGGCTCCTGTCTGTGCTGTTGGCTGGAAGGGGCCGTGGTGGCCGCGTGGGTTCCACGCACAGGCCGCGTGTCTAAGCTCTCTCTCCCTGGTTCCAGGACAATGCATCTGTGGGTGGTGTGTCTGCTCGGTGTCTGGGGGCTGGCTGCCCCTGAGCACTACGCCGTGGAAGACATCTGCACCGCAAAGCCCCGTGACATCCCCGTGAGCCCCATCTGCATCTACCGCAACCCTGACAAGAAGCTCCAGGAGGGTGAGGGGCAGGAGCCAGCGAAGGACAAGCTCCCGGAGTTCACCAACCCCCGGGTCTGGGAGCTGTCAAAAGCCAACTCTCGGTTTGCTGTCATCTTCTACAAGTACCTGGCTGACACCAAGGACAATGGGGAAAACATCTTCATGTCACCCCTCAGCATTTCCACAGCCTTCGCCATGACCAAGCTCGGAGCCTGTGGCAGCACCCTCCAGCAGCTCATGGAGGTTGGTGGAGATTCCTCAGCCTTTTCCTGTGGCAGGTCTGAAAGACAGGAAAGGTGATCACGGCCAATGGCTGCTCTCAGGGCCAGGACAGCTCCTTGCCTTGGGAAGGAAATCCCAATTTGGAAGGACCTTAAAGCTCATCTTGTTCCACCCTCTGCCGTGGGTAGGGACACATTCACTAGACCAGGTTGCTCCAAGCCCCATCTCTGGATTTGTTTAGATCCCAGCTCTTTCCCCTTACTTCCTATTTGGATCCAGCATTCCTGGGTTTGGGAGGTTAGTTTTCACCTGGAGGAAAGGAAGCCCATTTGGAAGGTGAGGGAAGGGAATGGCAACAGTTTGCTGCTTGCAGATTGAGCTAAGCTTTTCCTTATGTAAAAAGCAGGAAAAGCCATGATATTGAGTCCCACTGGCAGAGGGACTTTTTCAGATCCCTTCTCTCTTCCTTGGGACAAAAATCAGACACACAGGAGACCTTGCAGTCCACCTGACTTCCAGGGTAGGAGAGTCTGCACATGGGAAGCCTCCACCTGTTGGCCCTATACTCAGGGGATAGTTCTGATCCCAGACTAAGAGGTAATTCTGAGTTCTGGCTCTTCTGGCTCATTTAACTCCCTGCCTGTCCCAGCATAGTTCTCAATGTCAGACCCACTCACTTGACAATTCACCTGCTATGTGGGGTTTGATGCTGCCCATACCTTTTTCTCCAATGGGAGACCTCAGCCCAGTGGAGCCTTTCTCCCTGCAATGAGGAGGTGTGACTCAAACTGCTCTGCTTGTCCCCTCTGCTGCTGTCCTTACAGATCCTACCTCTGGAACAAATAATGGTGGTGGTCGCCTGTCATTATCCACACAGCCTGAGTGGAGCAGCTATAACCACTTCTCCAAAATCCGCACTGGGCAGCCCTTCCCACTGGAAGGGGAACCTTCTCCCACTGAGCCACCCACACCTGCACTCCCAATCCCCCATTTTCCTATGAAATGGCTGCTGACACCAGCTTTGCCTTACAGGAAACAGTGCCAAAGATCTTGGAGGTTCATCAAGAGCAATGTGCTGTGGGATTTTCTGTGCCTTAAAGCCCTGAGGTTGGATAGCAGTAGACAAATCATAATTGTCCTTCCAGCTGGCAGCTGGGAACAGATTTAAAAATTCCCTGTGCTGCAAAAATCTACCCTCAAAATGATTGCTACATATTCCCATTCCCTGTAAAAATAGATAAGATGTACTCAACAGGCCATGAGAATTCCTCCTGGGAAAGAGCAGCCTTTAGCTTTTTCACAGGAGGGTTTAGCACATGTGAGTCCTCCCATGACCTGATATGACCCAGGAGCTGCTTCTAGGCCCTGTGAGTGCAATGCTCATCTCTGGGGTGTGGTAGGGGGTTATGAACACTGAGTTAACTTTAATGGCACTTAAAGGGAGAGCTGGGGCCTGTCAAAGGCAGGGTGTAGACAGCAAGAAAGCTGGCGTTGGAAAGAGGAGCAGCACCTCCACATCTGAGCAGAGCTTAAACCTCCATTTGGACCCTCCAAAGCAGGTCTTGGGCTGGTGATGTGTTGCTTTTCCATAGATTTGGGTTCCCACTTATGGAGGGTGAAGCTCTGCGGGCCTGCAGATTTGTTGCTGTTGAGGCAAAGGCTGCCCCAGCATTTCCTCTGGGGCCCAGGAGCACAAGATCCTCCTCATGGATTCCTTGTTGCTGTTTGGTTTGTCCAGGTCTTTCGATTTGACACCATTTCAGAGAAGACATCAGATCAGATCCATTTCTTCTTTGCCAAGCTGAACTGCCGCCTTTACAAGAAAGCCAACAAATCCTCAGAGCTGGTATCAGCCAACCGTCTCTTTGGGGAGAAATCTTTGGTCTTTAATGAGACTTACCAGAACATCAGTGAAATCGTCTATGGAGCAAAACTCTGGCCCTTGAACTTCAAAGTGAGTTTGAACTACTCAGGATTTTGCTTTTTTTGTATGGTTCTACCCCCCACCCCCAGTCCATCCCTTTGCCCAGAAGAAGTGGGTGTCTCTGCTCTGGGTGTGGTACACGAGTGAAAGCAACAGGGAATCTGGGATACAGCTCCTGTTGCTTTAGCTCAACTTAACCACAGCCATGTCCCCACTCGTCATACCTAAGCTCCATTGTCCTCCCCCAGCACATACCCTGTGAACCTGTCTCCTGCAGAAGTGGTACAAAGAGGTATTTAAAACCCTTGGCTTAACCCTTTTTTGGTCTCTTCCTTTAGGAGAAGCCAGAACTTTCCAGGCAGATCATTAATGAGTGGGTGGCTAATAAGACAGAGAAGCGCATTACAGAAGTGATCCCAGAAAGTGGTATTGATGATCTCACTGTCTTGGTCCTGGTCAACACCATTTATTTTAAGGTACAGCTAACAAAACTGGGGAGCAGCACACTTCCCTGGAGGAGATATGGTGCTCATGTTTATTTTCCCCCTCTCCTTTTTAGGGGCACTGGAAATCGCAGTTCCCAGCTCCAAACACAAAACTGGATATATTTCATAAAGCCAATGGTGAGACCTGCCAAGTCCCAACTATGTACCAGGAGTCCAAATTCCACTACGCATTCATCCCCCAGGACAAAGTCCAGGTGCTGGAGCTGCCTTACAAAGGGGATGATATCACGATGGTGCTGGTCCTGCCCAGTGCTGGGACACCACTGGAGGAGGTAGAGCGAGACCTGACATCGGAGAAGCTGCAGGGCTGGATAGATTCCATGAAGGAGGTCTCTCTCTTTGTCTACGTCCCTCGCTTCCGCGTTGAGGACAGCTTCAGCGTCAAGGAAAAGCTGAGGAAAATGGGGCTGGAAGATCTCTTCAGTCCAGAAAACGCCAGACTCCCAGGTGAGATGTGGAGATAGGGCAGTGCAGGGTGGAGGTGAGGGGCAGCCATTCCTCCCTAGATGGCAGGGCAGTAGGTGCAGCAGCACATGAAAGCATTTATATGTTGTTGCAGTCAGTGATGGACTCTCTGCTGAAGTGCCACCATGGACACTCAGCCCTGCTCTGCACTGAAGACATGGCAGTTTAGCAGTCAGTTGCACATGGAGGAGGGTGTTTTTGTTTTAGGGCAGCCATGCCTTCTGCCTGAGCCCAGGCCATGAAAGATGGGAATGTGTTCTTTCTTGAGCTGTCTCTAAACTCAGTTTTACCTTTGTATATTTTTGTATTTCAGGTATCATTGCAGAGGGCCGCACAGACCTGTATGTGTCTGAGGCTTTTCACAAAGCCTTCCTTGAGGTGAGCCTTGTTTTGTGCCTGGGTGTCTTCCTCTTGCTTTTTAAAAACAAATATTAAAGGGGAAAAAATAGCTCTGAACCTACAGTGTTCACTTCTCAGCAGTCTGGGCCTTTGGAGGGAGGCTGGCCCCTGTGTTCTGTGGAGGAGGAGGAGGGTGAGCCCTCTCCATGCTGCATAGTGCCTGTATTTTAATCCCATCTTCTCTCTTGGTTGTTAGGTGAATGAGGAAGGCAGCGAGGCCTCAGCTGCTACAGCTGTCACCATCTTTGGCCGTTCCTTCCCTGTGAACAGAAAAATCTTCAACGCCAACAGGCCCTTCCTGCTTTTCATCCGGGAAGCTGCCCTCAACACCATCATCTTCATGGGCAGGATAGCTGATCCTTGCTCCTAAAGGGGCTGGTAGGGCCTCACTTCTCCCTCCTCTGCCTCGGGAAAAGGGGAGGTGGGGTATTGCCACAAAGCATGGGCTGCTCCTAGGGTGGCTGCTCTTGCTGTTTGGTGCCAGCTGCAGGGAGGGACTTCATCCAGCTGGGCTGTCCCTGCTCTTCCCTGCAGTGTCAGGTGGGGGGGCTCACAGGTCACCTCACCTGTCCTGTCCTTCGTGGCAAGGAAAGCTGAATTTCATCTGGCACCAGTATTTTTGTGGCACCCAAGTCCAGCATTGCTGTCCTTCCTGTGCCCAACCCTCTGTAACTCTGATCACTTGGTTCATTAAAACCTATAGATCTGTGTGTAACAGACTGCTCTCTGAATGCACAGTTTACACTAAGCCACTTCCTAGGCTTATTTAAATTCTTCTTTTCCAACAAATAGGGCTCCACACCGGAAAGGTGAGTGGAACAGCAGCAGCCATAAGGCTTGTGCTGCCTGGGCTAGCACCACCCTTCTGCAGCTCCCTGTGGGTGGAAGAGCTGCCAAACAGCTGTGCCCAGCTTGCCAGCAGCTCTGGTGTGTCCTGTGTGCCCAAGTGCTGAGAGTCACTAGTGACAGTCTTGAGTAACCAAGGCTTTTAAACTCTTCTTAAACACAAAGACTTCATCTGACAGTTACTGTAGCAGCAATGCCTGTAAACCATGACAGTGCCCAGGTAAGGTAACCAGTACTTGTAGCTTTGATACAAATAAATTATTTCACCTGCAAGTTTACTCCAGGAGCTGAGGTGTCCTAGCCTGCTGCCAGGCCACACGTGATCAGACCTCTTGTCTTCTCAGGGTGGCTGTACGGCTGTAGGACCTTTGGCAGGGCTGTCCTGAAGATGCAGAAGATCTCTCCATTTCAGGCAGCTGTTTCAAACCAGACAGACGGTGAAAGCACAGTTCCTGCCCTCAGGAGGTGATGGAAGTGGTGTGTGCAGACAGTGGGTTGCACTCCCCAGTGAGCCATTTACTCTGGATTTTGTAGGACCAGTGAAATTTCCACCTTTGTAAAGGCTTCTCTTGGCAGGAATTGCTAGAGCAGCCAAACAGTGAGGGAGTTAACTTGGATAGAGCTGGTATGTCAGATCTTTGGTCACTGGGTCTCTAGTTTTGGAAGCTGTCAGGGGTTTGACTCTTTCCTGTTCCTAGTAGGATTGTTTGAGCAGCTGTGCAAGTAGTGTGTGCTTGGGACATGGAGAGCCACCTCCTCCATTGTCCCACAGGCTATGACAAACCATACACATCTGAGAGGTGTCCTTTAGGGGCTCCTTTAGTACCTTAGAAAGAAGCTGTGATGGGCTGGGACCCTGGGAGAAAAGGGGAAGCATTTTGAAAATAACAGAGTTCAGAAAGCAGCTCTTCCTCTCCCTCTGCCTGCCCTCCTCTGGCAGTTACCACTGTGGCTTCTCTTGCTGGATCCCATCTTCTGCCTGTGAACGTCACTGAGACACACAACCTCCTGTGAACTCTGCCTTTTTCAGCTGTGCTCCAGGCTGTGGAGGTGGACCCTGGTGAAAGAGGAGGGCTGAGGCAGTGCCTGGGCCTCCCTAGCATGGCACTGAACCAAAATGCTTCCCCTGCCACAGGCAGCTGGGAAAACATCCAAAACTTGGCCTGCAGCAAGAGCACGGGGCTATTCCTCCTGGGGAGACTGAAAAGGGCTGAGCATGCTGAAGAGGTGAGACAAAACTTATCCAAAAAGCACAGAAGCCACCTGAGTTGCCAGAAACAGCAGCCTGGTACTGTGCAACTTCTCTCAAGCTGCTCAGCTTAGGAGAGTGTGGAGATGCCCACAGCTGGGGCCAGGTGGAAAATCCACATTGGGTAAGGACCAGTCAGCTGTAAGACACAGACAAAGGATCTGAGTATTAAACCATTTAATTCTCAAACCACTCACATGCATAATGTTCTTTTACACAGTGTTAAAAGAAAGGAGAAAATGCATTTTTTTTAATACAAACAGAATTTCAAGTATACATTTATAGAATTTTCCAAGATTCTTACCCAAGTTGCTAAGTTCTCATTCACATTGTTCTTAAAGCTGTCCAACGAGAGCGCTTTTTGCTAAACTGCTTTCAATGCAATCGTACAGTCCCCTCTACCTTGGTTTTATTTCCCCCTTTCCCAACTCTGGTTCCCCTGCCACCCCTGCCCTCCCCCCTCCAGCAGTGCTGGCTGTCCCTGGACACAATGGCCACGGAGCTTCTGTTTGCCAGTGCCTGCTGGAAGAGGAAAAGGGAAGCAGTCGTGGAGGGCCAGTTTGGAAACAGCTTGGAAAATCACTGAAGAACAGTCTGATATCCACAAGTTACAGCAGGCTTACTCTTCAGCCTACTCCAGACTAGTCTGAACACTGACTTTTTTTCTTGAAATAAGGACTGCAACCAAAAATAAAATAAAATAATAAAAAAAAAAAAGAATAATTAGTACAGCAGGAAATTTCTTAACTGTGAAAGTAAGTCTTGAGTGTTAGGACACCTGTCCTAAAAAGGTTTGATTTATAGGTCACTAGTTGAAGGTGACAGCACAATTTCTGTTACAAATGGTTACTCTGCAAACCAGCTCAGAGCAGAATCAATGTGGGACATACAAACTTGGATTAAAAAAGGAAAAAAAAAAAAAAAAAACAAACAGAACTGACGAGGGCTCCATATTCATGTTATGGAAAGACCCCACAAGCCCAGTAACAGCTTTCTCCTGGCTTTGCTGTTCAGCTTAGCTCAGCCCTGGGCTGCCAGCTGGGTTGTAACTGGGTGCAACTTCTGACCTGTTAAAAAACGGGGTTTCAATCTTCTTGACAGGCAAGGGTGGGTTTCTCTTGAAAGATTACAAAATCTCCTAACAGCCACCAGCCCCACCAGTGCCTGGGCACGGCGGGGCTGCTCCGGGCAGCGCGGGGCCGTGTCGGCCCGGGGGGCTGCTGGAGGTAGAGCTGCCATGCCCAAGGGTCTGGCAACATTGCTCCCCCCGAGCTGTGGCTGCCCAGGAGCTGCCTGCCTGTACAGCTGTGGCCCAAGGCAGCCACAGCTGTACTCGTCTGACAAGTTAAAGTGCATTGCGGCAGAAAAGGGTTTGCTTTTTAATTTTTTTTTTTTTTTTTTTTTAAGAGGAACCTATTTAAAGTGCTGTTCTAGTTTGGAAAGGGACTGTTTAGAAAAAAAAATGGCACCTTTTCACATGAGAGATTTGCTCTCTGTATGTGTGTATATATATATATATATAAATTTGTAGAGTCAGATCTGCTGACTAATGAACAACATATAAAAGTGTTTGTATTTTATCTTATTGCTTTTTTTTTTTTTTTTTTTTACTGCTGCCTGCTGCCTTGGCAGGGGAGGCAGGAGGGAGATGGATTCTCCTTTTACCTTCCCCACCATTAAGTGATTTCCCAGTGCAGGAATGTGGTCTCACAGCTCTGGCCCAGGGGACAGTTCACTGTCACGCAGCACACGGGAGGTGACAAAGTCCCCCTGAACTGTCACAGCCCCATGGCCAACCTGCAAAGGATCACAGTGAGGAACTGGAGGCCAAGAAGGACTGTGGACCCCAAGGGACTCCCATTGCTCCTGCCAGATGCCATTTTCACTAGAGTCACTTTACAAAGCAGACTTGCATTTCTGAAACACAGAGGTAAGGAAAACAAATCTCTTCAAAGTGAAAGCTTTGCTGCTAGAGTGTGTAGTGTGGTAACCTCAGCACTCCAAGAGAGAGAGGTAGTTACTGTCCTGTGAATATACTGCTGCTTAATGCAACTCCATTTCTGGAGTGATTGCTCAAAAGAAAAAAAAAGAAAAAAAAAGAAGAAAAAATCCTGTGCTCTTTATTAAGTTATCCCAGTTAAATCTTTCTGGTGAAGATATACTTGACTATTTCCTCTAAGAGGCTTTTGTATTTTAGAAATTGATTGTCAGTTAAGTTTGTTACAAGATGAAATTTGATTAGCAAATGGCTATACAAAGCCACTTCCCTTGTTAACTCTCAAAATTTTCTCTCCCACTACTCACTATCCATGCCCTGTTTGGGGGTCACATCCTGTCTGCTCCTGCAGTAGGACAGCACTTCCTGCTCTGAGCAGTTTTAATGGAAAAACCCAAAGTTTTAAAAAGAGCTACAGATATCATATTCACAGTGTTGTGGAGAAAAGGTGGGGTGACACCAGGGAAATGAGGGGAGCTCTGGGGACAATGGGGACACAGCTCATGGGAGCTTCAGCTAGTGTTCAACACACTAGAGGCTTGGGAAATGTCCATTCATTCCCTTCCCTTTTCAGACTAAAGCAGTGCTTTGAATACCTTGCTTCCATTTCCACGAATTAACATCTGATCCAGTCTTCTCCTCCTTTGCTAATTCTCCCTGCAAGTGCGGGGGTGAGGAATATGTTACTGCAAGAACACACAGGTGCATGTTATTCTCCTCCTCATCCAGCTTCTAAAAGACCATATTCAGAAAAATCTGTTTTGCCACCCAGGATTGCTCTTGCCTGTCCTAAATGTCAGCCAAGTTACCCACCAACACAAAAGAACCACGCCTCATTTGAACAATACCACTCCTCTCTCCCTTCCCAATATTCCTTACTGGCACTTGCCCCATGACAACACAGCCCTGGAAGCTGACTGGTGTCAGCTTTCTGCCCAGGCCACTGCCTTAGGGGAAGCCCAAGGAATTGGTCTTAAGCAAAGGGTATGACAAAATTCTACTCACAATCCCACCTGGGGTGCTTCCCCCAACAGCACAACCCTGGCTTAGGAAATCTAACACATCAGAAAAGTGCCTGCATGCCAACTCCACCCTCTTTCCCCTGCATCCCTGGTGGAGATGCAGGCTGCCCTGTAAACAGCCTCTGCAAACAAACACCAACTGAAAGAACACCCTGGGGCTGGGGCTTCATGCCCCTTCCCAAAATCCGATCTGTCAGCCCGAGAATTGCACTGTCCACGTCTTTTTAGTGTCACTCACCACTGCCACCCTCCTCCCACTGGCCTCCTGCAGGCAAGAGATGTGTTCAGTTACCAATGCACAGGCAAGGAGGGATTCAGGAAAAGCTTCACAGTAATTCAGAGAGTTTCTTTAGACGTGTGAACTCTCAGAAAATACTCTCGGAGGCACAAACCCCCGATCAAACCAATGCCCAAGACGTGTAGATGAACATTGCAGAGCCAGGGAAACCTCAAGAAACAGCTTTTAAAACTTAAAACCAAATGGGGAAGCAATTAATTGGCATCATCAAGTTAAAATTTGTTTCTCTCAGACTAATTTTGTGACTCCTCCCCCTGCCCCAGACTCAGTAATTTCTATTGGAATTCTAGCAGAAGACATCCCTGCCCATGGCAGGGGGGTTGGAATAAGATGAGCTTTAAGGTCCCTTCCAACCCAAGCCATTCTGTGATTCTGTGATGTGAGTAACTAATTTCAACTGTATTTTATCTTTTTATACTGCCACTTTCTGTATTTTATGTCCAGCAGTAAATGAATCAATCCAACTTCATTTTTCATTTCTCATTAGTTTCACAGTTTAATAGCCAATGGTATTGGGTCTGACTGCAAAGGTAATGGGAAGGTTTAAATAAATAAGCCTTGCTGCAGTATAAAAATAATGAAGCCATTTCACCATAGATCTGAGGGGAAGGGTGTTAGGTACATTAAGAAAAACTAAGCTGTAAGTCTGCAAAAAAATTAATGCACTGATTTTTTTAAGTACTGCCTTAGGTAACTGCAGTAAAATAATAAATCAGAATATGTCAGTTTAAACAAGGAACTTACACAGCAGTATTTAAAAATACCTGAACATGTTTCAAAAGCTTAACTGATACAAACTAGGAAGGCCAGTAAAGCTGCCCATTTTACATGATAAAACTAAAAAAAAAGGTAACAAAAATACAGCTTGGTGCAGTCTAAAGGAAACAGGAACTTGGAGGCTGCACTCTCCCGTGATGGAGATTTCCCAGCCTCTCTGGACAACCTGATCCAATGCTGTTTGACTGCACTCATGGTGAGATAATGTCTTATCATACCTAACCTGAATTTCCCTTGTACAAACTGCTGCCTACTGCTGCTCCTCCTTCCACCGTGTGCCTCCAGGAAGGGTCTGGCTCCATCTTCTCTGCACCCTCCCCTGAGCTGTGGAGTTTAAATAGGAAAAATGACATAGGTAAAGGAGAAAGCACTGAAACAAAACAAACTTCAGTCTTCAACACTTGCTAGAAAACTCAGAAAATGGCACTTTGAAGTCTGGTACTGCCCTTTCCACCCTTCACTTCCCACCCTTCAGTTTCTTCCAATGGAGTTTTTGAAATGCTCACAGCGAATCTTGTCCACACAGGGGACTGACCCCTTTTCTTTCTTTACTATTCACAGCTCCAGCAAGGAAAACACTGGTGCTGCTCAGCTGTCACGTGCATCTTTGGACACCTGTCCCACAAGGCAGCAGCATTTCCTGCATGCTCCTGCCCCCATGCAGGTTCTAAACCCAGCATTTCCCTGCCCACAGCATCCGTGGCATGCCAGATACATGACTACCTCTTCCCAGTGATGCTTTGCTGCTGTTCCACCTTTCTACCCATTCCCCTGTGAGGTTCCAATGGCAGCCAGGGCTGAAAACAGATAAGCTCTCTTCTTATTTCAGCTGTCTTCCTCCTCCCCAGAGGCAGAGCTGCTGCCAAGCCTGTGGGACACGTTAGAGGTGAATTTGTTCTTAGCACTTGCTAATTCCTCGGGAAGGTAATTACTCCCTGGCACAGAAAAATCAGCAAGATCTTATCTTTGAACCCATTATTTCTTCCCATTGGTGACAGCAGAACACGTGCCTTCACAGAAGTTATTAACAAACCCCCACCACTTATAATCACTGCTGAACAGCAATGGCTCGTTTCCTAAAACCTTAGATTAGATTCTAAATGCATCAGTGGCTGGTTTTGTGGCTTCCTCCCCAGCTCCTGGCTGTGCCAGATCACAGTCTGATTTTCTGTTTTCTCCCCTTTTATGTCTAGCTTTGTCAGAACGTCCTTGTTTTACAACAAAACTGTTAAGGACCATGAAGAACACCTTCAGAAGGCCTCACCATCCAACTTTCCTCAGCAAATTTCAAATCCTTTCAAGGCTGCAACTCCCCAGCAGCACAAGTTCTTAAGTCTTACTCCTATTCATGTTTTTGTCACCGAAGACTTTTCAGAATTCCCACCTAAAAAAGGTTCCTCCTATTTCTGAGAGACATCATTTCACAAGCTGTAATCCTTTGGTTTACAACTAGATTAAAATATAAATTAAATAAGAATAATGCTAAATGAGTTTATATTGAAACACATTATATTTGTTTCTATATATGTATATACAGGTATGTGTGTGTGCACTCCCTACTGACAGCTAGAGGAAGCAAAAGTCATTCTCCAAAGGCTTCTACTCTTCCAACTAGCATGGTCAACTTATCCATTGCAACAATTCCCTGTGCATAAAAGCTAATGAAGCACTGGAAGGTGGTGCTGGCAACCAGCTGGATCAAACAGACATTCAGGAACAGAAAGACAATAAATTATAAGAAGCAGTAGTAACTTGTTCACAGTTGGGATGAGGATAATGTTATGGGAAACCTGAATTGTCTACAGTTCCAGGAATAAAAAGCCAAAGCTCACTGAAAGTTACAGATAAAATGCAGTTAATCCTAAAAGGAAATATCAGATCTGATACAAAGAAATGGCAGAAACCATGTGGAATTTCTCCCAGCAGCCTAAACTCTTGTACCATCAGATTCAGCAGGAAGCTTTCCAATACTTCCATCAAATCCAGAATTCATCCCGGGGATGCTCTGATCACTGCCTCCATCTCAGCAATAGACATTTTCCCAAGTAGGAAGATTCCCTGGAACAAACTCAATCCTACATCCAAAAGAAAATGCTCCCAGTCCTTTCTTGATTCCATCAGCCCAAACATCACATTCAATCTCCCCCAATTCCCAGCCTCTGTGTTTTCTTATGTTTGCCAAGCCAAAGCCTTTCAGCAGCTGGAAATATTTTAGAGATGGTAGGACTCTTCAGATAATTTTATAACCCACCTGAGTGGGTCCCAGGTTAGGAATAACCTAAATTTCTAGTAAGAATAAGTGCAGCAAAACTTTGGTCTGCTGCACTTTACTGGTTATGAAACAAAACAAAAAAAGCCCACAGCAAGTCTACTCCATTCCAAAATGTTCTGGTAGACTTTAGTTTCAAGAAGCAGCCAGTATTGTTTGCATAGTTCTAACTTCTATTTGGTTACAAATATATATATATGTACACATATACATACACAGGTACATACGTATTTTATATTAAAATATCCTTTGAATGACAGTGATTAAAATAAGGATTCTGAGCTCCTCTTTAGGCCCTTTAACTGCAGATATCAAAACTCTGTGCATGGCTCTCACCTTGTGACAGGAGCAATGCTCATCACAATTGTTTTGCTACAGCAGTGGATCCCAGGCTTTCCAACTGCAGTCCTGGCCAGAGACTCGGCTCCCAGGGAAAACTCAGAGCCCAGACCCTGGCAAAAAGTCTCCTTGAATTATAGCTTCTTGACTTATAGAATAGTATGGGTTGGAAGGGACCTTTAGAGGTCATCTAGTCCAATGATCCTGCCATGAGCAGGGACTTTTCCCATCTCCAAAATTTTTCCAGCAGAGCCTGAACAGCATTTGATGTCACTAAACTGCAGAACATTTGGATGCTGGCATGGCTAAATTGGCAGGCATGTCATGGATCAAACAGGAGAGTTTGGTACAGTTTAAATAATTTTAAGTGCTGGTTTTTGTTGGTTTTCAAGATGCATGATCCTATCTACCTCCCAGGCCACCTTCCACCCATATCAGTTTAATCAGCTGCACCTTTGCAGCTGTCTTCCTATTTATGTTGGATTCTGCAGGAGAGATGAAGTCAGCAGTAAATAAAAGCTACAACTCTGCTCTTGCAAAGGCCTTGTTAGGGCTGAATCACCCAAAAGTGGCAAGGACTCTACTCCAAAACCAGGCTGCTTGGAATCACTTCCTGAAATGGGCATCTCACAGTTAAGTGACATCCCTATTGCAGAGGTGTGGGATGGAAACACAGCCATGGAGCTGTCACAAAATGCGAGCAGGACAAGCAGGGAGAGCTGTCCTGTCCATGTATTTCAACCTTGAGCTCACAGAGGGCTGAAATCCTGGCTCTGTGCCCTCTGTGCTGAGCCAGCCCCATGATGCTTTTCAGCAGGGCTACAGCTTGTTCCCAATGCTATTCCAGCTCTGTAGAGCTGTCAGATGGGAACAGGGTCAGTCGCTGCCGACCTCTCTGGGTTTAAAACAGCAGCAGAGACACAACATGCTTTCTGTTCTTCCCAACACCCAAACTAAAGTTAAATTATACAGATCACAGCTTGAGAACATTGTAAAGAAGATGAAGGAAAGTCCAAGGACTGAACCTGATGGTGGATAATGCTGAGAGGACAAGGAGGGACTGCCCATTTGCACTGGCTGCTCTGGCTCTCACCGGGCTATCCCTGCATGTTACTAAGTTAGCTCTAAGCATGTCCTCAGCCTCCTGGAACAAATTCACATTCCATAAAGCCTCTCATTCATCCCTCTCTAGCTGCTGGAAATACAAAGCACAATTTGTTTTCACATCCTCTCATTGCATTTTGGCCTTCTCCTTTTCCCAGCTTCACATCAGTCATCCTCCTGAGACGAAGAGGTTTAGCTTTTCTCCAAAGCAGCAACACAGTATTAACACAATTCTTGCTATTTTCACAGCTATTCACAGGTAACCTGGCAGCAGCAGGGAACAGCTGCGGCAACCATCGTGTCACTCGGCTGACACTTGGCACCAGGGCTTGCTGCAGGCTTCAGGAGATAACCACAACTCTTCACATTTGGGAGGCGAGTTCTTTGACAGCAAAGAACTAAGAAATATCTCCACCTCCAAGAAAGCAAACTGTAAAACCAGAGTGTGTTCTCCCTGTTGCCTGAGGCAAGAAAACAAATGGGTTAGTAAGCCCTAACTCTAAAGCAGACAAAAATGTTACGTACAGAGGTATTAAAACACAAGAGTTCTCTTCACATCCTCCTTAAATCACAGTTGAAATCACAGTTTTGGCAGAACAAGATGCAGCTAGATGTGGGAATGCAAAGCTGTGCCTCAACCCATCACAGAAGCATTCACACTTGGAAAGTTGGCATCTGATTCTCCACAGCTTTGGTGTAACCGTAAAGAGCCACACCAACGCAGAGGCAACAGGACACAGTATCATTCTGTTAGGGAAAGCACCTCTAAGTAGCTACACCACTGCCAGAAAATTCACATGAGGTTTCTCCATACCATGTAGGACCTCCACCCCCTTTTTTCTCGAACCTTGGTCTCACCTGCACTCAGAAGTCAACCATTGAAAGAAATGTTTAGTAAGGATTCCTTCAGAACTGGTTCCACTGTCTAGTGCGGGTGGGCCTGAACTGGTTTCAGCACTGTTCAAGAAATATTAGACATCATGATTCCCACACATACATACACATCCATTAAATGTACAGAAATAATATCAAAATGATTCCCACTACCATACCTTATACTGACTCTAGCTACAAGCTATAAAACTTTACCTCAGCGAGGCCTGGGCAAGAATATTGGCTCTTTTGCATGCAACCAGAAATGATCATTTATACAGTGGCAACCTCTGCACAAAATAAAAACCCCAAAAACAAAAAGAAAAGCAAACATAAAGGAGGAAAAAATAAAAACCTTTCACAAGCTTTGTTTTCAGCCTAGTAAGGTATGAAGGACTAATTTCATGGTTTTCACCAGGCCACTTGAAGTAGTGAATCAGCAAACAGGACACGCTGTTGGCATCCTGTACTGTTTGGATGCTTCTCCGTTCACAGTATTGATACAGTAAAATAAAAACCTGCTCAAGAAACTCACAGCTATGCCATGGGAACAAAGGCATTCACCATTTTATGTCAGCCCTTCTTCACTACGGTTGCCATCTGTCTCAGAAAAATGTTGCTTGTGTAGCAGTTACTGCACCTTCACCCTTCTCTTCACAGCAAGCTTAGCAGGGAAACTTTCCCACTATATTTTTATATAATATATGTATATAAATAATTTTATGTTTTTATAGTTTGGTAGTATTCTTTTAAAATTTCTATTTTAAAACACTTAAAAATCTTTTAAGCAACTAAAAGTAACTTTTAATGCTTTCTAGTGTGAACAGGATAGGATTTCAAAGTTTTTAACTTTTTTTTTTTTCATTTTTGGTAACTTCAAAAGCTATGACTAAAGCAGCACATCTCCACTCCTCCCTGCACCTTGATTGCAACAAAACCTACCTTGGCCACCCTCTCACCTCAGCCTCTGCCACTGCTCTCTGGCAACCTCACTGTTTTGGTACCATGATGTTTGACCTTTGCCAGGAAACCTGACGGAGCTGGTTGTTTGGGTGGCCAAATCACTCCCTGTGTGATGGATGCCCTTGACAGGAGAGGAGGAAGAAGGCACAGAAGGAAAACGGAGGTGAAATATCAGTTTTCCTGTTTGAAATGGTCAATGAAATGGTACTTTGCAGGTACCCAGCTCAGAACACCTGCAAAGGTTCCTCTTGTAGGATCACATCCGTGTTACACGTGATACTGGCACCGAGCCCTTTCCCAAACACAAAAACACATTAGAGCCACATCTCTTTTTGAGAGACAGATGGGAGGAACAGTGAGACCCCTCACACATAAAAAAATCCATAAATCAAGGCAAGAACACATCACCCTTCTCCAAATTATTCCCTCCAAAGGGGCAGGAAAATGATCCCAAGTACCAATTTGCAGATGGGGAAAGCAAGGGCTGGAGATGTTCTCATGTGCCCAAAACTGCAGTCAGACAGCAGGTCAAGCTTTACTGTCACTTGGTCAGTCTCCTGCCTGCTCAGCCCCCGCCCTAACCTCTCATCCAGCTTTCTAGCTGAAGCAAGAGAAGTGTATTTCTTTTTCAATGTCTCCTTGTTCCTCCCATCACCTTAAGGTTCAGAACTTCACCCTTCCTCATCCTATACACATTATACATCCTCAAGAGAACTCCTTCACCAAACCTGATACGCGCAACCTGTCGTTCACTCCCCCCCTTCATCATGAACAACTTGGCATCAGAACTAGAGAAAACTCTTAAAATATTGCATATTTTTTTAAAAAAAGATGTCAGGATATTTGCACTTATCTGCCTGTCCCATGCTTTTCTGGTTATGAACCACGTAAGTTCGTGCAAACACCTACAATACACACGCAGGCATGTCTCTCCAGGTTTGCTAAACTTGCTCTAAACATCAGAGCTACTCAGAATACAAAAATGTTAAGTCCATGCAAGGGGACAGAGTTGTGATTGCTCTAGGAACCGTTCACTTTTAAGTCTCCTGAACTGTTATAAGGAAATAGAGTAGGGTTCTCTTTTCTTTTTGCGTTTCATTGATAAAAAAGTTATCAAACTAGTTTGTAGAAACAGGTTTAAAAGCAACCACCTGCGATTGCTCGGCTGTGACAACAGCATTGCAGTATTCCCATATCCCGTATTGCTGTTCTAAAAGATCAAGTGTGTGTCGAGGGGGGAGCAGGGGTGAAAGAGGACTTTGGTAGCCAGCCTCTAACTCTGCAATTCAGCAACTCCAGAAAATCTCTTCCTAATGCTTGGCAACACCTGAAGCATGGCAGCGCTCCAGCCAGGACCTCAGAGTGCTCTGAGCTCTCCAGATCAGCACCAGCAGAGGACAACCTCCTCTGGAAGACCCCTCCAGCCCATCTCCCAGTGCAAACCTCACAGCTGCTAAATTCCACTCTCAGTAGCTGAAGTACTTCCTTCACATTTTGCTGGCCTCTGAAATACCACTTTGTAGCAGTGCCCACTTTAACAAGGGGCACCAGGGCCGCATGCCTGGAAGGGGCAAGCCCAAAGCCCTAAAATAACAGTTTAAATAAAAACGTAAAGAGACACACCAAAAATAAGACAGGGATAAATACACTCGGGCAAGGCAGGTTCCACCAGGGCAGTATTTTTGTTTTGTTTGCTGTGGCAACTACCTGGGGAAGGGAGAAAGGCAACAGCCCCTTGCCCCTGCTCTCCCCTCGAGCGGGAGCAGTGGATATGGCTCTGTGGCTGAACCCGGCACTGCCGGCGGGACGCCCTGCTGGGCCACAGCGCTGTCCAGAAATACAAATGACTGCTTGTCCCAGATCACTACAGAACAGTAAAAAAATTTAAAATCCTGTCGATCCCTGAATAAGAAGTTGATTGACACAGTTGTTCTGTTTTTCTCCAAGAGGAGGAGGAATAAGGGAGAAAAACATTTAACACTCTATGGGTGTGTGTGTGGGTGTGTGAGAGGAAGAGAGAGAAAGAGAGAGATTTTTCTATTTTGGCAACATCTTGGGAGCTTCTTTCTGTTCAGTGGTGGCATTGCACTAATTACAGTACCAGCCTGCCGGGTCGGTGCTGACTCTTTGGAGCCAGGAATGGGAAGACGGTCCTTTTGCTGGGACTCCACAGCCGCGTTTCAATCCGGCCCGGTTGTGGACACAGATCCCTGTGCCGTCTCCCCCACTGCCACAGCCTCTTCCTGCGGAGGAGACTCCTCCTCTGCCTGCCCCCGGGACGTGACGGTGGTCTCGGGGGAGATGCTGTGGGGCCCCTCCAGGGGCAAACAGCCGGGGTGGTTCTTGCGAAAGTGCTGGTTGAGGATGGCCTGGAAAGGGAAGCTTTTGCCGCACACGTGGCAGTGGAAGGGCTTGTTGCCCGTGTGCTTGCGGATGTGATATTCCAGCTGATCCTTGCGGGTGTACTTCTTCCCACACATGCGGCACACGAAAGGTGTGATGCCCATGTGGAGCCGCATGTGCCGGTCCAGGCTGCCCTTCTGGTTGAAGGATTTGGCGCAGTAAATACACGTGAGCCGTGGGTTGTACCGGAACCAGCGCTCTGAAACCTCCTGCTCCCGCAGATATTCCACGTAACCGCTCACTCCAAGCATGGCTGATTCCTCCCCCTGCCAAGGAAATGGCATAGATTTAAATAACAAGCAGCCTAAAACAAGCTGAAGAGAAGATCAGGCCCACATCCAGCCAGTAAAGCGTGCCAAACCTCAAAATCAGCAGCACTAATGTCTGCAACCTCAAGCACACATTTAAGTGCTTAACTGGGGCCTTGGGGCTGAAGACAAATGAGCAATCAATTAGAAACCACTGCTGCAGAGGCCCCTTCTGCCAAGCCATTCCCTGGATCTCGTGAAGAAAAGACAGCCCTTAACACAAGGGCACTTGGCCACCAATTCAGTTGTGGACCACATGTCAATACTTGTTACTTCTTAAAAAATTTCTGTGCCAGTTTTATTAAAACACTTGTGTGTTTTCCTTACTAAAAGTCAAAAAAAAAAGCAGCCAGTTGATGAGCTTACAGTAAAACAGAGGAGGAGCAAACCACAAATCATATCTGAAAGTCTTCAGGTGTCATTTTACACAGGTACTTATTCAGGTGTCATTTAGAGTTCATTTTACCATGAGTCACGTTTCCCTGCCTGGCTATCCCAGCCCTGTGGCATTGCAGGCAAGGATGTGCCTGACCCAGCTTGCACAGCAAGGACTCCTCTGTATTTCCTGAAGTCACACAGACAAACAGCCAAGAGCAACCTGAACCACAAGCCTGGTCTCAGGACAGACACTTCTGGCCACTGTATTCAGACTGAGCAGAAACACTGACTCCAGAATGCTTCTGTGCTGGAGATGCACTGTTTACTCCCCCAGTGCTGCTTCCCAGTGGTGCCATGTGTGGAGAAGCAACCAGCAGCAGGGCATCTCCTCTGCAAGCCAGGGCTCTGCAGGCATGAGCAGCAGTGTACCTGTGCCAGGTGCTGCTGAATCCAGCTGGACAGGCATAGGGAAGCTGTTCAGGACTAAAGCACAAAGCTCTGGTTCTTCCTTTCCACTCTACCACTGCCATTGGGCAGGGATCACGGGCAGGCTATTTTAGTATGGATACCACAATGCCAGGAGAGTGGAAAGTGATGATACTTCCCCATGGTGTGTTAAAGCCTAAGGTTTGATGTTTGAGGCTGTCTCACAATGGAGAAATAAGGGCAGCTATTCTATAGGCAGAGCTAAAATTGCTTAATATGTCACATCTCCCCTAGAGGGTTGGTTTGACCTGAAATTTTTGCAATGTCTTCTGAGGACACAAAACAAAGCTTTTCAAAACAGGAACAAAAAGGTATCTGTCACTTTATGGAAGTGTCTAACAAAGGCAGCAGACAGCAATCACAATTTTCCCCCCCTTGCTTCACTTGGTCTTGAACTCAAGAGCAAAGCAGCCTAGTATCTCCTTACCCACCTCCAGCCAAGTAGTTTGCTTACACACTGACACATTCCCTACCTGTCAGGCTCACAAGAGTCCTTCTGCACTGTGTTGGCTGACACGCTTGCACTACAGTGGCACTGTGACACTAACTGGATGCAACTAAATTCGACCAAAATGATAAGGCACAGGCATTACTGCCGTGTCTCACTTTGCTGCACTCTGCAGCCCACTGCCCTCCCATTTCTGTGCATCTCTCCCTCCTACCCCAAAACTGTGCCCATGAAAGCAGAGAATTCAGAGCTCCTTGATGTTGCAAAGTCTGCTTTGCAACGCAGTCACTTGGAGAAGAGACAGAGACATCTCTAAAACTCCACAGCTCTTTGACACTCCACCCCAAAAGGTTTATTGGTGTAGTGCCTGGAGGGCTTTTGGAATGGTCTTGGTACCGGCATACAAAGATTCAGCTGTTGTCACCCGTCTTCCACGGAAGCCAAGCCACACCTCCTCCCTCTGCTCAGGCATTTGCTGCCAGTGTTTGAGGGCAGATCCAGCTCTGCAGGCAAATGGGTTTCTCCTCAGGAGTTGGTGGCCTGCCCAGAATAAGGGTGGATATTTATGCCCTCAAACAACACGAGAAAATCCTTGTCTTTTCCAGGTATCTGGCCAAAATCCCAAACAACAGGCAGAGTCCATTTTAAATCGTACATGGCCAGCACATGCTCTCCCGTGAGCAAGTAGATCCTTTGCCTAAGTAAAAGGTCCTTGTTTCACACACACTATTGCTTGCAAATATAAAATATTACACACTTCATCACAGCAAAGTCCCCTTCACCTTGAAGCCAACACTTACTTGCAAATGTCTTGATCTGCCTACCTGGGAGCTGGGCTGCTTAGGCTCATCCATCCGCCCAGGAGACTCGCTTTTTGATCTGTACCGCTCAGTCACAGCAACCATGCTGCCAGAAGGGCTAAATCTGTGGGGTGGGGGAAGAGCAGAAATGGGACTTTTAATGGGCATCAGGTCACTACAGTGTTAGAGCAACGGGTCAGCAATAGGGGCACCTGTATGGCATCGCTTCACCCTCATCAGGTAACACACTGAAAGTGGAACAGTGCAAGTATGAAGGAGAAACCAAATCATAATGGTCTATGGTTTCAGTCTAAACATCTGAAAAACAAAACTGAGTCATCTGGCTTCCAGTTCAGCAATAGAGAGGGGTTGCTATTATGAATGAACCAATATGGGCCTGGTGACTCAGGAACTGTACAGCAGGACAGAAACCATTTCTCAGAGGACACCTCTCCTCCAGCACCCTCCTCCTCCATTCCCAGTGTGAAACATAAGGGATGTGATGGACTAGAGGTGGGAAACAGTGCATACAGACTGCAGTGCAAAAAGAGATGCTGGACACTAGCTGATCCAAGGAAAAGGGCTAAGGAAGTAGGAAAGCATTGCTCTCCAAAGGCCAGCTCAAGATTGTTCCCACTGATTGATTTATTAAGCGACAAGTGAGAGAATATTCACTGCTTCAAGGTAGCTGTTTCCCCATGGGATTGAGCTAGAAGAGAGACAAATGTGAAGGGAAACTCTAGAATTACAACTCCCCCAAATAAAACAAACCTGCTCTTTATCAAATCCATTCTCTGGGCTGAGCCTATGGTAAGAAAGGAAATGCTGGAGTGGAGGGGAAGCAGATGGATGGAGAATCCAAACACAGCAGATTTCACCACTCATTTTCAACATTTTCTGCTCTCTCATAAATCAAAACAACAGTGGAGGTCACTGGGTTCCCCATTTCAACTGCCTCAGAAGATGTAAACCCAGGGCCCACTGCTGTCATGGACCACTGGGAAGGCCTTGACCTACAGCTGCTGTCTGGCTTGTTCTTCAGCCAGAACCATCCCCACATCTCCAGGCCAGAAGGCACCAGTGCAATGGAGATATGTAACACAGATTGTATATGACCTCATTAATCCAAATGCTGAGTCTGGAATCTACTGAGGCTGAACTGAACATCTTTAAAAAAAATCCCACCTCAGCTGAAACACTGAGAGGTAGAGATCCCAAACTCTAAGAGCTAATAAGTAATTTCCCAAGCAAGCCTGTACCTGGAGATCCTGGTCTGATCACTATCCAGCCAAAATACTATTACCCGAACTGGATACACTTCCTAACACCAGGTAAAAACCCTTTTGCTCTTATGCTTAAGATGGCCAAAGGAAATAGAAAGAGGAAATGTTCCAAAGCGACTGACCCAGCCAAGTCAGAATCTTGCATAACCTCCTCTTACAGCCAAGGTGAATAATTGAGTTTAAGAAAACCTACCTGTCGATCTCGCTGCTGGTCGGCCTGACCACTTTGGCTCCAGAGGAGCCTAAGGCAAAAGCCTCCTGGCCCAGCGATCCGTGGCCCGTGGTGTCGATCACCATGGCCGTGACCTCCTCGGCGCTGCTGCCATCTTCTCCCGAGGGCTGGTGCTCTGTCCCCAGCCACTCCTCCAGGTTTTCCGTCTTAATGCGCACTCCTCCCAGCACCCGCACCTCCTCGTCGTTCTGCGCCCCGCGCTCTCCCATTCCCGTCTCCACGTACCACTGTCCCGCCCTGTTAATGCGCAGGATGGGCTCCCTGCCCTCCACGTCTGAGCTCTGCTCGATTATCTGGGGGCTGGTGGACTCCTCGGGCGGGCTCAGCTCCCGAATGTCCAGCACTGTGCTAACCTGGCCCAGGCGACTCCCCTTGGGCGTGTTGTGGCGCGGGCTCAGGGAACGGTTCAGATTTGGCGTCGCCCGGTGAGACTCGGGCGGTCTCTCCTGATGCTTCGTCCTAGTCTGGCTCAATTCTGCCTCCACCTCCGCCACGTTGATTTTGAAATGAATCCCCTCGAGTATCTGCGTGCATTTGTCTATGATGTGCTGCATCTGCAAGAAACTGGCAGCTGTCAGGTAGCTGATGATGTCAGCCAGCTGCAGACATATCCTGCCAGTGTAGCAGAAGGAGAGGAGCTGCTCGAAGACAGAAGGGTTCTTGATGACGGAGATGGACACGGTGCTCATCTCGTTCAGGGACATGTGGTCACGGAAGTAGGGCGAGCTGGCAGCCAGCACCACCTTGTGCGCACGGAAAGCCTGGCCCTGCACGTTGACCACGATGTCACACAGCCGACCCTGCATGCGCAGCTGATTCAGGTGGCTCAGGACAGAGTTGCTGAAGTTAGGAATCTCCAGCTGAATGTTCCCACTCTTCTCCATGGCTGTCCCAGCTGCAGGTGCACGACTCTGCTGGAAAAGGGGGAAGAGATCCCGTCATTAACAGAGCCAATCATTTGAAGTGAGACCTTTTTTCACCTGCTTCCACACAGTTGGAAACACTGGAGTTTTTAGAGACCTTCCTCCCCGGTTGAACTGCCACACAGCTGGCAGCAGCTCTGTCACAAACGAGTGTGTTTGAGATTGCTTTAAAAAGCATTACAAAAGCTCTCTGGTCTCTCCATGCTATGCATCCCCCTGCACAAGAGCTCTGCTAAACCAGTCCCCAACAGACCCCCAGTCCCTGCGGCTTTGGCGTGCAAAACACTTTGTTCTGCCAGCCTCAATAAAAGCACACCTGCATGTAAAAAGAACATTAAAAATGGCACAGGTATTAAAAATAGGCACCTGATTGCATAACGGATTAAAATTCTCACCACTTGTACCTTCTAAGCATTTTGAAAAGAGACAGTAATAGGGAAAGCTCCTTTGTAAAACAGGAACCGGGAAGGACACAGGGACCTAAATCTCCTGAGACTTTTGAAAAGTTGGCCAGCACACATCTGACCTCAAGGCATCCTAAGTGCCTTGTTAACCTGAGATATCCACCATATGTGGCACTTCTGACACATGCCAGAAAATATATAACAGGAGAGTGAAAAAAAAAAAAAGCTGTGGCCCAGGAGAGGGCCATACTCGGGATCACTTCTGAAGGGTCCCAAGAGACTTCACCTTGCCTGGGATGTCCCTAGCTGCTCCCACCTCTACCACACAAGAACTCCTGGTAGGCTCAGGGAGCACCTCACTGCCCAGCTGGTGCAGTCGGGGGACCCTTCACCACTCAGCTGAGTCCACCAAGGCTTATCAGGGGATCTCAGAGCAGGGCCAGGGAGGGGGGCTGGGGGATGTATCACCACATCATCACATTTCATTCTGGCAAAGTTTGAAAAGAAGCCCTGACCATATATGGTAAAAATTTGGAATGAATGAAAGTGAGACGTAAACTCATCCAAAAAGAAAGAAAAAAGGAAAGTAAATAAGCTTGTTAAAGTCCACTCATGGCATAAGCAACTTCCAAGCTGGAAGTGTGGAAGTGATCTGAAGTGTGGATCGAGCAGGATTGAGGATTTGATCCTGCAAATGTCAAAACCATTTCAAGCAGGCTGGGATTACCAAGGCTCACAGTGCCCACTCCGAGGAATCTCTGAATCGAAAGGACTGGCACATGATGAGCATGTCTGCCTTTGGAGGACTTTTATTTGGAATTTATGAACATCGCAGCACAGCACACGTCCATATGCCAAAGCGGGCTTTGTGCAAACTTGGCAAACCCAGTTACTAAACACGAAGCTGCAGGACAGCCTGTCAATCTTGTGGAGCTGTGCCAAGGGATTTCTGAGTGGCAGGATGGCTGCGTGTCCCTGGGGAAGTCACACTGGAGTGCCCAGAGCTCCACAAGGAGCAGCTGAACAGTGCCAGGTCCTAGGGCTTCTTCCCTCCTTCCCTATCACAGAACGGTTTGGGTTGGAAAGGACCTTAAAGCCCATCCCATTCCAACCCCTGCCATGGGCAGGGACACCTTCCATAGCCCAGGTTGTTCCAAGTCCTGTCCAACCTGGCCTTGGACATTTCCAGGGATCCAGGGGCAGTCACAGCTTTTCCGAGCACCCTGTGGCAGGACCTCACCACCCTCCCAGGTAACAATTTCTTCCCAATATCCCATCTAAACCTACCCTCTGGCAGTGGGAAGCCATCCCCCCCTTGTCCTGTCCCTCCACCCCTTGTAAATAGTCTCTCTCTGTCTTTCCTGTCAACTCCTTCAGACACTGGAAGGCCACAATTAGGTCACCCTGAAGCTTCTTTCCTCCAGGCTGAACCACCCCAATTCTCTCAGCCTTCCCTCACAGCAGAGCTTCTCCATCTCTCTGATCATCTTGGTGTCTCCTCTGAACTCACTCCAACAGCTCCATATCCTTCCCTATCTTTTGGAGAAAGCAACAAATCCCACAAAACCCAGGAAACCACAGTGCACAGGTCTGTGTCAACAGAGCACTTGGAGCAGAACATCAACTGCACAGAACAAGGGGAAACAGAAAACCCAACATCTTACCTGGAGTGCTGTGAGTTACATGCAGTGGGAAGGAAATGGGGGTGCTGCCTTCTTTTTTTCCTTCTGATGTAGTAAGAAGAAAACTTGCTGCCCCCTTCCCCTTTAGGAGGTAAAAAGAAAGAAAAAATGAAGTGCAGAGGAATTGGGCTCTCCCAAGCACAGTTGTGAACATCGTTCTTGGTTTTGCTGGAGGATCCAGCAGCAGGATTAGCTCACCCAAAACAATTATCTTCCCAAAACAGCTGTTCCTAAAGCAATAAGCCTCAGAGTACACTCTCAAGGAAGGCAAGGGTGAAACACCCCTGCCAAGGCCACAAGCAGCCAGGGAGGCAAGAGGGAGGCAGAGGCTGAGCTTGGGATATACAGAAAGAAAAGGGAAAAAACAATCATCAGACCTTAACTGCTGAGCATGGCTGGGTGTGGCTGCGGTCAGAAGGCAGCTGCTCCCCAGGGAGCCCAACAAATTATCTGTGAGCTCCTGCTCCAAAGGCAGGGAAATTCCATCTACTCTTTATAACCCACAGAACTCTGCTCACCTCAGGGGCAAGGAACCTGCCTGTTATGATCCCCTCAGAGGCTGGTGAGAGGGAATCTGTCTCCTGGTTCAAACTGCCCTGTCAGAGGCTGATTTCTGCCCCTCTGAGCAAGGGAACCTCTCGTCAGCTTCTGCACCGCGGCCACAGGGCAATGACATCCTGACTTCTCTGTTCTCTGGGAAGTCTGTCACCTCCAGCCACCCTCACCACAGGGCAATGACATCCTGACTTCTCTGTTCTCTGGGAAGTCTGTCACCTCCAGCCACCCTCACGTGCAGGCTGAGCCGAGTCAGCACAGGGCACACACAGACACCGCCGTTCTAAGGCCACTTCAAGTGCCACCAGCTGAGACTCAGACTCCACTTATCTCAGAAATGCCTTCCAGCCTGTGAGGCAGCTACCAGGAGCGGGTGGAATTCTTGATCCGTCCGGTAAGAAGCAGAGACAGAGCACCCAGCAGATGATGTCACCCTGGAAGCTGCACTGAAAACTCTCAGCTTTTGGGTTGAGATTTACCGTGACTGGGCAACTTCACAGAATCACAGAATACCCTGAGCTGGAAGGGACCCACAAGGACCACTGAGTCCAGTTCCTGGCCCTGCACAGACCCCCCAACAATCCCACCCTGTGCCTGAGAGCACATTCCTGGAGCTCTGCCAGCCTTGGGGCCGAGCCCATTCCCCGGGGAGCCCGGGCAGTGCCAGCACCCTCTGGGGGAAGAACCTTTCCTGACACCCAGACTGAACCTCCCCTGACAAAACTCCAGCCACTCCATGGGTCCTGTCCCTGCTCCCAGAGAGACCTACTTAGAATCCCGGAATGGTTTAGGTTGGAACCTTAAAGCTCATCCCGTTTCACCCCCTGCTATGGGCAGGGACACCTTCCACTATCCCAGCTTGCTCCAAGCCCTGTCCAACCTGGCCTGGGACACTGCCAGGGGTCCAGGGGCAGCCACAGCTTCTGTGTGCCAGGGCCTCACCACCCTCACAGGTGACAATCTCATCCCAACAAACCTATTTGGCTGCTTGCACATTCCAACGGGACTCCAGCAACTCTAAACCCAAACAGAACTCCGAACTGAGGGAAGCGGCGGTGCCTCCTCGCCCGTCCCCGCCCCGCCCGCAGGACCTGGCTCGCAGAGCCCGCTGTCACCCCGCCCACCGCTCCCGGACCCTCCTCGAGCGGGGCCCGCGGC
>WEZZ01019975.1:146470-175675 GCA_013400585.1 Chloropsis cyanopogon
CGGCCCCGCGGGTGCGGCTCGGCCGCCGGTGGGAAGTGGCGAGGGAGGATGGGGGGGGATTGCGCGGCGGGGCCTGGCCCGCGGCCTAGAGCGCCGGGGCTCCGCCTCATGGCGGATGTACGGGGGGGTCCTGCAGAGCCCCACGCGGGACCGGGGGAGCACCGGGCCCGGGTGTGCTGAGGTACCGGGCCTGGCCTGCCGCTCTGCTGCGCAAAGATGGTCCTGGAATGTGTCCTGAGTTATGTCGAGTACTTGTGCCCGCTGTTGATATAAGCAGTAAGTCTCCGGGCTTTGTGGGTTTGGATTATTTTAATGCGCTGGGCTTTAATGGGCTTGTTTTTTCAGATAAATGGGAAAGGTTGTGCAAACAGCAGCAGTAGCGTTGTGGAAGGGTTGGGGATCCCCGCACAGCTGGGATGTGCGTGCGTGTAGAGGGGTTGAGGACTGGGTTCACAGCCCCGAGGCTGGCAGGATTTGGGAAACATTTGGATAATGCTCCCGGGCACATGCGGTGACTCTGCGCCACAGTCCTGTGCCAGCCGAACCGCTGGACGCCTTCAGAGTCCCAACTCAGCGCAGCTGAAGAGAAGGGGCTTGCTCCACCTCCATATGCTCAGCACGTGATGAGAACTGTGTTGGTAGGGACATCTGAGAGGGTGATGAATGCCAACATATCTGAGCTGGGCACGGAATCCTCCTGAGAGCCTTGTCCGGGAAGGCTGGGGCACTGCTGGGCCTTGCTAAAGGTCATGCCTGGTGATAACACACCAGAATCGATGCTGTAGAAAACAAAGTAGTTTAGCAGTCACATCCTGCTTAAAAATAAATAATAGCAATTATTTTTTGTGGCCTCAATTCTTTAAAGAGCTGAAATTTCGATTCCATCGGGGAAAATCATAAGATTCAAAGTAATTTGGCTGTTGCTTGGATTTTTTCAAAGTAATATTTGTGAATACTGGATCCATTTTGGAAGAAGAAAAACTAATATAATTTCTTGTTTTCAGTTCAACATGGATCATGTGCACTCTTCCTTCTTGTGGCATCAGTGCAGGTAAATATTACTTCTGAAATACAGAGTTGAAGTTAGTAAATGTTGGGTTTGTGTGCACCAGCTAGACTGCAGAAGTATTGCATCAGGGAGTTACAGTATCAGCTGCTGGAATTCAGGCATTGCCTGTAGTGTCCACTTATTTTTGCTAAGAAAAATCACCTGATTAATGTCCTGGAGAGTGTTTGTGAGGCTCCTGTTGTTCATGAATTACCGTAACCAGACTGCAAGAGTACCCCCAGGTCCCTTTTTTCCTTCTCAGTGCTGTTTCTTTGTTCACAGCAATAAATAATGTTTTGGGAAGACTGCCTAGAGTATGTTGTAGAAAATGGCTAACTGTGGGGGTTGATACTGAGGAAATCTCAAAGCCTATGATGGTTTCAGTATAAGAGTAGTGGACAGAAGTGATTTCTGAAAACTCCATGCTGAGGCTTTCTCATGTGATTGCCAGAGAAGCTCCCTAGTTCTGCAGACATCTCCAACTATTGCATCTCTTTCAGATCTGCTCCCAGATGTGGAGACCTAAAGCCACTTCTTCCCAAGGTAAAAAAAATGATTATTGAAAATTTAATATAAAATGTTAATTAGTGTTTGTCTAGACAGCATTTTCTGCTCTGATGATATCAGAAAACAGCTTAATTCCTTGAGTAAAGCTATCTCTCTGGTGCCACAGTGATGACACTTATTTGCTACTCTTGACCAAGAGAGTGATGAGCACTTTTACCACCATAACAGTTTTCTGAGGCACAGCAACTTCAAATTCCCCTTGATGCTTTGGATGCTGAATATATTGTTTACAAGTTTTTTACTTCTAGGATTTGAATCCTGCACTTCTGAGAGATGGTGAAGGGACATCATCACCTGGTAAGAAATCTGTTCTTCATGTAGAGGCTTCTTCCACATAGCTCTTAAAACACTGCAGTAAGGAGGGTGGCGTGTGTTTAATGATTCATTTCCACTAAGACAGAAACAATTTATACTTGCTAGTATTCAAACTTAAAATTAATGTTTTTTAACTGGGGAAATGTACTTGTCAAAGCAGTCACAAGAGGAGATTGCTCTGTGCTGTGATTGCAAAGCAGATACAGTGATGAAGGCATAGTTCAGCAGAATATCCTGTGATGAACACTTAAGTGCTTCGCCCCTATCTGATGTATCTGGCTCTTGTGATCTCCAGCAGGAGCTCTGGGCTTGGGCACAAAGGCTGTGAAGGGTCTGATTCTGTTTTCTGTTGTTGCAGGCACTGGGAGATGAAACTGTAAGCTGCTACAAGGTAAATACTGCATTGCTGGCATCTCTGAGAACTCCTAAGGCTGCTGTGTGATGACTGCATAGTTCAGCAGATGACCCGTGGTGATCACTGTTCCTGTCTTTCGCCTTGTCTGATGCAGCCTCCTGTAGCTTAGGCTATTTTAAACCGTGTGGGAAGCTGGAGGTGAAACACATTTTTTTGCTCCATGAATGTTTTAAAAATTTATCTCAGAAGACCAGTAAGTGGGTTAAACATAAAAAAATACAGTAAGATGGATAGAAAGGATGTAGTTGTGAAGTCAAGCACAAAATAATAGCAGAAAAAGGTTAATCAGCTGTTAGTGCTCCAGGTTCTAAAGATTTCTTGTTGCTTTGCAGGCTGCCCTCAAGAGAGGAGCCCCATGCCTCTTGTTCACCTGTTACTGATCTTAGTAAAGACAAGGCCTTCCTAATTAAAGGTAATTAATATACTTTTATTTTTTAGATTAATGCTACTTTTTTCTGTGGTACATTTGAGAGTTTGCTTTTAGAGATGCTTGCAAATTCATTTTCTTAAAAAGTGTGAGGTGAAGATTAGTACTGTAAGTGTGCCTTAAGCTTCCTCTATTTCACAGTAAGAGCATAAAATAATTGTGGTGTTCATGATCTCTATAATTTTTCTCTTGAAACTAAATGGTGAATTCCACATTACTGTCTGAAATGGTTTTCCTTAATGTGCACAACTTGGTTGCACAAAGCTCAAGTCACTGAGCTTAGCAGCTGCAAGGTTTGCTCCTTTGTGCAATTTCAGCATGCTCTGGAGTTAGGGAATGAACATCTCAGTGCTGAAGAGTGCTGGGAAATGGCTCTACAGCCTGCCTTCAGAAGGGGATGGGAGTGTTGCAGCCTACTGTAAATGATGTTGAATCAGGTCTCTGATCCCCATGAGGAGAAATGAACCAAACCCTGATACAGTAGTTCACTCAAACTGTTCTTAATGCTTTAACCTCCTGCTGGACCCTGCCTAATAGCAAGTTTTTCTTTGCAGGCTTCCAAATGTTTCTGATTGTCAGGTAAGTACTTGTTTTTACTCCTTAAGTATTAGAATTTCAACATAGGCCCATAAGTGTAAAGTATTTACCTGCTTGTCAGCCAGAGGGCTGGCTGTGGCTTGCATCTCAGCCAAAATGGTGGGAGGGTGTTTTAAAGGGGAGCAGCTGGCTGGAGCCCAGTCTTGACAGGCTGGTGAGCACTAAACTCAGCACTGTGAGCTCCTCTTGAGTTTGCTCTGATGGCACTATTTAGTGTTGGCCCTCTTGCCCATGGCAGCCTAGCCCTACAGCAGGGCTGCACAGGGCTGACAGTGTGAGCTGCCTGTGTGATGAGATGTGACTGCCTTGACTTCAATCATGGAGGTCTGTAATTAGCTCTATCTGACTGCAGGCACCTGACTGGGATTTTCTCCTTCTGTGCTTGTTTCCGTACTGTCCTAATGCTTTGCTTTGATCCAGGTGTGATGGAGCTGGGAAGTGATGCACCTGACAGTGCTGCCAGCAAAAGTAAGTTGCTAACACATGAGTGTGCCTGGTCAGAACTGTGTGATACAGGGGATGAGGAAGTTACTAGATCCTGGCCTTTACGGGGCAGCTGCAGCATTAAGCAGGGTTCTTAAAGATTTTACAACCTTTTCCAGGTAAAAAGCCCACAGATTTTCCAGCAGCCTGCAGGATTCACTCCCCCAAGGTGCTGCAAATCTCAAAATTACCTGCTTTCTTTGACTAAAAAGAAATAGTGGCAACCATTTTAAACGTGTAACTGCTATGGACTACTTAAATTCCTGCTTGATAAAAAAAGCTCTGTGCTACCAGGTTGCCACACATTCTGGGCTGAGCAAATGCAGTACAATTACCTGCTATTAAAGTTCTTGCTATTTGAATTTAGTGGACTCAGCACTGATCATAAATGCTTATGTGGTAAATTGTTTATCTCAGTAGCTAGATCAGAGTTCTTAACAGTGATGTGAATGAAGATGTGGTTGGGATTTAGGTCAGATCCCCCTTTAAAGGACAAACAAGAGATAGAACATTAGGCTGCTCTTGGCATGTACTGTTTGTGATGAATTCTAAGCAATGGGAATCTCTCTGAAAGAGGCTGTGGAGAACTCTTGTGCTGAAACAGTACCCACATTCGCACTCTCAAACCACTGCCAAAAGCCTGTTTGTACAATTTCACTTCTTTACAGGGTGAAGCTTGCATGGAGTTGGAGAAACAAGATGGATATGTCTGAGGTGTAAGTGTAGAATACATGGGGATTAATAATTCCTGGAATATTGTCTTTGTGCTGAATGTTTTACTAGTGGTGCCTAAAATTAGTCCTGTAAGACATGTGGTTTGTCTTCCCTTTATTGTATGTTCTGTGGGCACTACTGGAACACTGCACTCTGGAATTAAAATACAAAAACCTTGTGCTGTGGCTGTCACTTCTCAGCAGTTATTACTGATCTTTAGATTTGCGCTACACAAATTTACCTCAAGTTCTAGATGATTGCTATACAAACTAGTTTTCAAACAAACTGGAACCCTCCAAACACTTTCAAAAACAGAAGCCATCTTGAAAACCCATGGGACTTGTATTTTAAGTATTTAAAATCATAAAATACAACATTATCGGGAGAGACAGTATCACAAATCAAAGTAGTAGTTTTTTACTTTCCCTGATTCTTCCAATGTTAGTAATTCTGTATTTTCAGTTAAGTTAGGATTTGTGAGCTTTGTGTATCCTGTTAGGGTGTTGTAAGTTAAACTCCTAAGATGCCAGCTAAAAGTTTCCTTTTAAGTAAAAGTTTGGTGAATAGAAATTAATAGGTAAATAAACTTTGCATATAGTGCTGCTATCTGTTATTCTGAAAGTACTTCTTTCTTCCTCAGGAAGGGACTGTGCTGTCTGCCGCCTCACTGGGTAAGTCCACACAACAGATGAATTGTATTTAAAACTTCTGGAAATATTTGTAGCCACTGATGAAATTGATTCTGCCAAATGAGTTACTGTGATATTACCCTTTCCGTTCCTTTGCTATCTGAGGTTACAAAGCTGTTGTGGAACTTCTGGCAGTTGTACTGCTGCATGTGCTAACTGTGTTTCCTTGATTTAGGTGAAGAGGCAACTCTGAAACTAGCAGATGAAGAAATTAGAAGGTGAGTGTAACTGCTGTAATAATGTATTTGTTGGAACAAGGTATGATAACCTTAGCTTGAACTCTCTCACTGAACAGAGATGAAACTCTAAGGTCTGAGATGTTCCCTTCAAGTGTGATGTGCTGGTTTGGTACCTTATAACAGTTCTTATGTCTGTCTTAATAGGTGGAAGATGGCTGATAAATGGGTTACACTTGCATGAACAGCATTGAAAAAGCCCATGTGTTTTTACCTCACTGGTAGTGTTTGCCTAAAGATGATTGGAGCAAATAAAAATCTGCAAACTCTTCCTGGTGTTGTGACCTCCTTTCTGTCTGGAACAAGTTCATGTGAAACACCTCCAGGCTGCTATGTTAAGATTTAAAAGGCTTAATTTAGGGCAGGAACTAAACTGCATTAAATGCTAGTCCTGCAAGTGTCTAAACTGAGGTGTCAAATACTGCTGGTGGTGTGCAGGCTGCAGGTGACAATATTTAAAAAGCTAAATAACTTAAGAAGTATTTTAAGGTGCGAACTAAACTTAGTATTTGTATATTTGCTACTAAAATAGTAGTCCACCAGTAATCCTGGTATTACGTGTTCAGGTGCAGATCTTGTCAGAACAAGTGTACAGCTTGGACTTGGGGACCCTCTTGCAAGGGTTCAGGATTTAAACAGCACAACATTTGGCCTTCATGAGGGGAAAAAGAGTGCAGCTGGGGAAGTGGGAGGTGGTAATAATACTAATTACCAACAGTTACTGTTTATGAGTCACTAAGGCCTGCTAAGATGTTGCGATTTCTAATGTTCCTTAATGGAAGCTTGCTTCTCGGAAAAACTCATTTAAATTCCTCCCTGGTCTCAGGGGTGATGTCAAAATGAGGAAAGTCAGCTTGTGAAAGTCAGTTATGAACTCCTTTTCCATAGCACTTCAACTGTGGCGCTACTAATGAGAAATTAACTTCAGCAGGATTATTTTCAGANAGTGCTGTGGCACTGCTAATGAGAAATAAAGCTACATATCTAAACTTCAGCAGGATTATTTTCAGATTATTTGTGTTGCTTAGAACCTTTCAATAAGAGGAGTATGTTTGTTATGCTTCCCACCCACTCCTGCCCACCTTGCTTAATCTTGAATTACATTTTAAAATGTTTTTATCCAGAACAGTACTTCATACTAAAGAAAATAAATTTAGACATCGTGTTCACATGTGAATTAAATCTCTTCTGCACTAAATCAAAAGCCAATAATAAGGTCTGTTTTCATCCAGAGCTGATTAGTAGCATCTTAATATTCCCCCACTGTGTTACTTTTTAAAATACCACACTTCATTATGCCTGTTAAAGAGCTTGAAGGGACTGTCATAGCCTGCAGTGTAAAAGAAATCTTCATGGAATGACTGGCCTCTGTTTCTTAAGGTTCTGGCCAAGGCGTCAGCTTCCTCAGCATACTTCTCTGGGGAGGCAAATCCACCAAAGGACCTGGAAAAAGTGAGAAAGATTTTTTGGTTCAAGCCCCTGGCTTTATTTTCACAGAAAGTTCAGACTTGCAAAGCAAGTTTAAACCCTTGTGCTGCAGTTTGTAGTTAGTAGATTACCCGTGCAGAACTAGCAGTCCAGCGGCCTGGGTATTTAGCTATTTTCAAAGGTAAGAGTTAAAACAAGCCAGTGCCCAAGTAACAACTGCTGTGCGCGTGTTGTGGCACTTCAGGGCTACAAATGAACAAGTGCTGGGTGAGTGATTCATACTTTTCTGTAAAAACAAACTGTTTTCAGAAGATGATTCTGGAGGCTTGCATCTCTATGAAAATGTAATCTTCAAGTGTCTTCTAAATAAATCAGTGTTTAGCAGCTTGGTCACTTCTCTTTGTGGTAAGACACCCAAGCATAAGATTGCCTAAGGGTCGGGTTTTAGCAATTAAAGCTCTGAACAACAGGATCTATCCACACTTCATCTCTTTAAAAAAGTGTAGCCCACACTCCAATGAGGGCAGCTACTGACCTGCGTTCACCTGGTGTCAGCTGTGCTGGCTTTGCTTACCGGACAAAGAGAGCTGCTGCCTTCCGTTCCTCGATGAACACGTCGGAGTCAGTGGGCTGGGGGGGGCAGTCCTGGTGTTCAAATGGCACAAAGAAAGAGATCTTGAAGTCTGTGCAGCCTGATTTTACCAGGCAGGTCACTGGCACAGTCATATCAATCTTCATTTCTAGAGGAGAAGAAAACCAGGTGTCTAAGCTGCATCTCCCACCTTCTCCTCTATTGTTCACTAGCTACTTGTAATTCTTTCTGTTCAAAACCAGCATGTCTTACCTTTTTCATTCTTTCCCTGGATGTAGTGGAAGAGTTTCCAGAAGCCCTGGCGCATTGCTTCCTTCTGGGTTTCTCCCCTAATGACTGTGCTGACCCACTTTGCTGTCTCATAGTGACGCAGTTCATAGTCCTTGGCCTGGAAGGTAGCAAAAGTCACAGTAACCATGAGATGGGTGGTGACAGAAATTAGTAGCTAGTTTTTCCAAATCAGCATACAAGTATTGTTGCAGTTACCATTGCCTCTGCTGAGCTCCAGCGAGGGGACTGCAGGTCCAGGGACAGAAATGTTTGCTTGAAGGACTTGATCATCTTGCCAGAGCTGGAAGGCAGACACAGTTCATTGGCATCTCTTAAATTAATATGGCACTAGGGCTTTTTAGTTGCTGCTGTACTGGTGGAAGGCCTGAAAAAAGGCTGAAAGCCATTTAGCCCTGCAGGAACAGAGCACCAGGACCAAGAAACTACCTCTACTGGAAGAAGTGTTCTTTCAGGATATGCTACCCTTGCTTCTCCATGTCAAAAAGGTATTTCCTGACAGCAAAGTGAGATTCTGCAAGTGGGAGTTTTGTAGAAATCCGTAAGTCAAAAGGACTTCACTTCAGTTTGCTCCTGGATGAAAAAGAAGTAGTGGTGTGGTGGGTGATGTGGTGTTGACCCTGCCCTTAACTTTATTTGGCCTCTCATGATAGCTGACAACTTTCTTAAAGGCCTTAATCTCAGAGTCCTGTAGATAAATGAGATTTTCAGCATTTCTGAATGAATAACTATTTTCCTCCATAGCCTTCACATGGGAGGAAAAAAGGTGGAAACTTTAAAACACTGTCCCAAACAAAGCAAGTGAAAATATTCAAAACCAGTGTTGAAATAATCAGATCTGGATACAGGCTGAGATTTTAGTGGCCTCCATATATGACTTCTGTTGTCAACCATGCAGACTGTAGTGTATGAACTACCTTGACAGTCTTGCCTTCTGTCACATAACAGTCCTTCACCCTTCATGTTGCAAAGAGCACATAATTTAGTGATTATCTTGATTATCACAGAATGTTGTCTTCTCAAACTGTAACTTAATTACCTGTTTCTTGGGTAGCTGTGAATTTTGTAAAATCAACTGTCTTGTGCTACTTAACTACTTTCATGGCTGTTACATCTTCTTGCAATATCTGGATTACTGTCAAATTCTATTCATCCCCTTCTGTACTCTGCCTAGAGGTGGCTTCAAAGAGTTCTTGGGATCTGAGGTTGAAAAGTTTTTAATAAAACACACCAAAAAAAAGGCCACGAACCCTGGTGGTACTGGGTTCCTTAAGAGTCTGTAAAATAAGTAGTATGTGGAGCCACTTAAACGTTGAGCTTTTCCCAGCAGCTCCTTCAGTTGTCACCCCAGATGGAGGGAAGGTCAGAATCGAACAGCTGGATACGGCTGCTGGTAGTGAAGGCAGGTGCTGTGCTGTTCCCTGTCCCAGCCTGAAGGTCCATCATCTCCAGCAGACCTGGCCAGAATCGTGGTCACCAGGGACTGCTGCACAGTTGTACTCTATTAATAGACTTTGCCCATGGTGTTTACAAATCAACAAAGCATCATAAAGCAGGAACCCATATAATTAGAAGCAAATATGAGCAATTACACTGAAACTTCTACACTTTATTGCCACCTCAAAGACAAAGATGCTGCCTAACACTTGAATTGTCTGCTGAATGGGCTGGTTTCTCTTCACTGGCTATTTCCAGCTGCTTCCCAACATACCTTTCTGTAACTACTGGGTAGACCTCACAGCTCTGGATTTTGTAACTTTATGGCCAGTACTGTCAGTGACTGCATGTTAGAAATTCTTTCTAATTACGTAAAGCAATGCTTTGGGATGGGAGAGACAAAGGGAAGAATCCTCCAGATACAGTTGAATTTTTTTAGATGTACAGGAAAGCTGAACTTTGAAATGTCCAACTATTCACATAAATATGTCTATAGGGTGTTTAGGTTTTTTTCTGCAGCTGTTAACACATGGGCCAAAGGGACAGGCAGCAGGTTACACTGCTAGCACAAGTGCAGCCGGAACATGCCACTCCACAAACTACTAGGGCTATTAAGGAGGTGGAGAAGGTAGACATACTTACAGTTTCAGTCCTTGTCCTTCCAGCTGTTGCAGTGTGTCCTGCAGAGGCTGCACATCCTCATAAGATGCTGCATGTCAGTGTTTATTTGAGTTTGGGCAAGCTCCTCCCATGCCTCAACCCTACTGGAGGGGGCCACCGTTATGAAAACCAGAAGGCTGGAGCCTTGTCCTGCTCCGGGTCTCATTGGAGAGCCCCCACGCAAATGCCAAAAGCCCCACCTACTACCCACAAGGCAACACTGGGGCTAGTGTGTGATCTGGCTCCGTAAACAGTTTTGCACCCTTGTGTAACTTCCCCTGTTTGCCATGGCTGTGTGCCCACTTATGACAGAGTCAGTGGCAGGTTTTGTGCTTTGGGAGAAAGGATTTCACATAAATAATGTCTCTCCCCCCACCCCACTTGGATTACAGGAGAGTGGTGCTATACAGAATGCCAGCTTTTCCTCTTTACCACCACAGGGGTAAAGGGTAGGTAGAAATCTGGCTGCACACTCTGCTGAGACCATCCTCACGAGATTTTTGCTGGCATGTTATGAAAGCCAGACAGTGTTCTCTGATGGCTGGCTGTTCTGAGCGGTATTTGAGGTTAATCAGCCCTCTTAGCCCTTGGATATCTGCACAAAGGGGTTATACAAAGCTATTGTGAAATCCTGCCCTGCTTACAATACACACAGCGAAGCTGGGCTCTTCATTTAGCCAGCTGCAGCTTCAGACATAGTTTGGTACCAGCACAATAGGGCAGATTAAACTCCACAGTTTGTATTCTGAGAACACCTCTCAGTTTGTCATGGTTTGTGCAAATTCCTTGCAGCCAAATTCAGCTGAGCTCTCAGGGACATTTTACATCAATAGCTGGGAATGACTTTTAACAGGAAACCCACTTTGCTTGCTGGGAACTTCATCAGGATGCTGTGTGATACACTTCTGTTCTGAAAAGGGAAGTAAAACCGTGCCAAAAAGCAATTGTGAATTTATCTCTAAAGCCACAAATCTCTCCAGAGCCACAGAAGAGGTTGGTGTACAGTCATTTGCTACTGGAGTTTATTTGAATAGGCTGAGGCCTGAAATGTGTAACCAGTTCTCTGCTTGCTTTGTGCTTTTTATTTTATGGAGTAAATATTTCTCCATTTTACCTGTGCTCTGCTTGGGTCAAACAGGAACATCAGGAGGATGTTTGGAGGAGCAGAAGCTGCTTGGTCTTTGCTCGGGAGCTACAGGCATGCAAAGCCATGGGCTGGTGTGAGGTGACCTGTCACCTTACTCTGTCACCCCAGGGATGGAAGTGTTTTTGAACATCTCCAGAGTAGAAAAGGCCCTATGAAAAACAATACCCAGCAATAATAGTTTGGCAAATCTCCACAAATTTACCCCAATGGTGAGCACCTTGGAAGGGGGGCAATAACTCTGTAGATAAAGACAAGCCCACAGTGGATTCTCATTTCGTTTCTGAAGCAGAAAGGCCCAGAACAAACCCCCAGTGAGTTTGTGTGTCCAGCTGATGTCCCTGACAAAGAGTTGACTGTTGCTGGAGGAGCACCCCCAAGCTGCAGAACAATCCTCAGTGTTTTCGCAAGGGGTTGTTTGCCAGCACTCTTGTTTTTACACATAAACATTGGGAGAACATGTCAACAGCTGCATGAGCCAGTAGCGCAGGCATGGGGACGTGTATTCTGTTTATATACATTCCAGAACTTAGAGAATGGGGGTGGGATTATGGTGCAACATGACACACATTCTTCCTAGGACCTCCAAATAGAGGAAAATCCAAGTACACAGCAGCCACTAAGTCTCAAAGGCTCTGTGACTTTTGACCTCTGTGTAATGTCATAAATATGCTTCTGGGACTTGGCTGGCATTTTCTAGAACAGCTAACAAAGCAATATTTTTCTGTTCCCTTGCCTTAAAGAGCAGAGATGAGGGCACAAGCAGATAAAAGCATGTGATTTTAGTGTCTTCATCTGTGCAGGAACACTGTAATGAACTGGTACTTAAATAATAACTTTGATTGGGTAAGGACAAGGACCAGCCTGTGATATGATCACTTGTGATTTCCATTTTTCCTCTCTGTAACAAGACCTGAAGCAACATTCTCCACAGCAAAACTGCTTCCATCTGCTCTGTGGCAGCATTACAACCACTGCTGTCACATCGATGCAGTTGTGTTGTAAGTTACCTTTATCCCCAGAGGCAAGCACAGACTGTGTGCACAAGCAGAAGTCTTCCACTGACCTAATTGTGTCAGGACTGGAGGAACCTAGGAAAAAAGTGTGTTATTACAGTGTGGTTAATGATAACTCTGAGTCACGTTCTTGTAGCTGACAAGTCTGTAGTGTAATGTGAATGGGGGTGTGAGGGACAGGCAGGGATGTGTGGCCACTCCCATGTTTTATCAAGTGGTCTCTACACAAAGCTCCAGGCAGTTTTGCATTGCTGCCTAAGCCTGTCAGAGAATCTTTGACAATTGTTTTAAAATGATTGAGTCTCTCCACATGTAAATGGCCTTTACTTTTGTAAACACATGCTCATCTGATGGTGCAGAAACCTCACTTCACAGCAAAGGAGTTGAGCATGTGATGTTACCGTATTTACTGGCCAGGGCAGCAGAAGTGTCCTTGTATGTTGTTAGATGAACTCTGGTTTAGTGCAAATTCATCTCCAAAAAGAAGCCTCTTCTCTCCTTTCTCCAAAGAAAGCTTCCATTTTATCTCATATTCTCACTCCCAGCCTGGAAAATGAACAGGCAGACACACACCATCTTCTAAAGAAGCAGCTGAATGCACTATAGTACTGTTCCAAGGAGGTTCCTTATTATCCCTAGAAACTGTGGAAGGGAAATCTATGCCATATCTGCAGTGAGGTGGTATTTAGACCTTATGCTCTGACCTACACATTTTATATCAGCAGGGGAATTTGTTACCATTGGATTCACCTTCAGCCAAAAATCATCTGCTTTCTGGAAATGTGTATGTGGATTTTGTCCATGTTTTTGCCTGCTTTCAGCTAGTTTGTTACAAGTGACATGAAACTACTGCATCTTCCTGCTCACCCAGTGACAGCATTACCCAAATGTTGCTGAATGAGTGATTCTGTGCTCACTTCATCAGAGAACACATGGAACTGGCTGCTCTTGACCAAATAAAAAGCTTCCTACACCCAACACCACTCCAGGGCACTCCTGACTTGGCATTTTCCAAGATTTCTCTGCTGAAGCTCACATTTTGAAACCATTCCAGGTTTGGGGAATTAATCTTAAATGAATCCTTGCTTCCAGCAGCCATGAAAAACATTCCTAAACCTTCCTGTCTTCTGTGCATGGAGCCCAGAGAGAAGCTATCTCAGCTTTATATTCTGCTTTATTCACTGGTTTATTTCTACAATAAGGCTTATTTTTAATATGGATCTGTTCTAGCATCTAGCTGGAAACTGAACTCCACAAGCAATTGTCTCAGCAAACTTTAACCAGTGCAAGAAGTTACCTAGATCCACAGAAAGTTCCAGTCCTCTCCGAGTGCTGAGAGGAAATTAATTCATCTTCCTCTACAAATTCCATCCACATTCTGTTGACAGATTCTTCTCAGAAACAAGAACATGAAAAAAGGTAAATTTTTACCTTCAAGATAGGAATGTCTCATTAAGGGAAAGAGGTAACAGTGCTTGCTAGGAAAAAAGTCTTGACACAAATTTATTGCAATGCTGGTTTTGTTTTTTTAAACGGTTTAGGAGAGACTTAAGCCTAAACTGTGACAGAATACACCTTACTTGCAAACACAGCTCTGAAGAGGCAACAGCTGTCTGGGCAGAAATGCAGTGGGCTCTGCATTTTCTTTCTTTGATCCCCCTCCCCAGAGTTTTGAAGTGATCTTTTCCTTTTTCTTTACCTGCTTTGGCCCCCTCCTTCCCTTCCTCTCTTCCTCTCTCATTCTCAGCCTGCTCCAGTCTCTGTGATGCATGGAGTGAGACCACCTGGCAGCTCCTCTGCCAAGGGCCTGGGTTAAGCTCCTGACTCTGCTGAGGTGTTGTTCTGAAATTGTGGGAACAGCCCCACATGTCTGAAAAAGACCCTGATATGCAGAAATTGCTCTAGAGAGCTCAGGATTTCCCTGAGTAGCCCCAGGAACCTGAGAACATGTCCAGACATGATGGAAACAGGCCCAGAGAGTAGGGATTAATATGTTAAAAGAAATATTTACCTTAAAATAGTATTTTCCACTTCCCAAAAGGCATGAAGAGGTAACTGGAACTAAGGGTTTATCTCCTAAGCTTCTTCCTCATCTTACTGACATGAGGGTGGTTCATATCAGAACTCTCCCATCATCTAACACTGGGATATTGGTAGTGAGTGTGGGGTTTTGGTGATGTGAGTAAGGCCTTCAGGGATGGATTCTTCCATTCCCAGAATGAGCCAATGCTGCTCTCTGCAGCAGATGGCACTGTTGGCTGTGTTCAGAGGTGAGCTTTCCTTGAAGAGTAACATCCCTGATACTCTCTTGGTTCCCAGTGGTCACTTCGGCTCCAGTGCACCCTGATAGTTCTTTCTGTTTCCAGAGACATAAATTAGATTATGCTCTTGTTGACTGCTAATGGAAAAGCATCTTAACATCTAGAAAATTAACAGCTTGGCATGTTAAAACATCTTTTATGCAGCAACCTGAATGAGAGAATCACGGAGCAGTTTGTGTTGGAAGGGACTTTAAAGAGCTTATAGTTCCAGCTCCCTGTCAGGGAATGTCTGTGTAGGACAGTTAAGAAAATGCTAAGTTAGGAAAACCCTCCAGGTTATGCTTAACTCTAGAACAGTTAAACTGGCAAGCTTTCAGGTAGAATCAACAGCAAACTTTATAGTTTAAAGTGAAAATTTAATATCCAAGAGGTCAGTATTTATTTTGACTTTTGCATGTTTGGATTGAGAGCAGAGTAAATGTAGGTAGGTAGGTAGGTAGGTAGGTAGGTAGATAGATAGATAGATGATAGATAGATGATAGATAATGACATCACATCAACTCCCCAGATGATGTACTTCTGAATACCAGCCAGCCACAATGGTATTTAACAGAATTTCATCACTTTCACAGCTACTGTCTTTCTGAATTTTCATTTAGGCTTCAGTACTTCATATTTCTCTGAAAATGGACTTGCATCTGTCTTTGAAAGAAAGTTATGTTTGGATACATTTGTTTGTTGCAGAGAAAAAGAGGCAAGACTGTAGTGTAATTATACCAAACCAGAAGTCCCCTTGAGAAATGTGAAAGCTCAGATGTCAAAACTGTGTATATGTAGAGAGAACTGGGATTTGGGGAAAGTAGAAGTAAAGGACAGGGGTGGTAAGTTGTAGTCAGTGTATTGGAAAGTAATGGAAAAGTTAATACAGCAACAACAAAAAGTCTGAAGGAAGCTTGCAGGGCCTTTGGCTTTAGTTATTAAGCTCCTTCAGCAAATCAGTTACTTGAATAATGGACTTCTTATTAAATTTATGAATCCACTTTGTTGGCACATGGCAGCAAAAGAGTGTCTATAACTTCCCTATTTGAAATTACCTTACAAAGTTATTTGGATAAGCTTTTGACATTCATGTGCTTTTCCTTATAGAAAAATTGCTTAAATCTATTAAAAACTGTATTTTTATTGCTGTACTTATTTTGGAAAACTAGCAACTGATTTTTGTTGCTGCTTTCACTGGTGTCCTTATTATCCTCTGAGTCTTAGCAGCACTGACACTGTACTGCTTGTTTCATGGCAAGCAGGAGGACACTTTTCCAGTCACTGCACAAGAGGCTGCAGCTGCAGACAGCCTGAACTCCTCTTCTGCCTTGCCTAGAATGTACAGTGCAAATTTTGGAACCTGAATGTCACTGCATGTATTCAGGTTCTCCTGAATGTAAATTCCCACAGCCACTGAAGCATTCCTTTTGGCTAAAGCACAGTTCTTTTTTCTACTGGTGATTCAGAGACTCTTAGAATTTTTACCATGATTTTCTAAATTGCATTCCTTCCACAGGTTAGCAACGACTGCCCTGGAACAGGAAACCCTTGGAGAGAGCTGTAGGAGCTCTGTATTTCTCAAACAAGGCAATTGCCTCAAACCAGATGTAATTTACACAACTCTAAGCCATCTCTAAACCACTCTAAAACTCTTCTAATCAGCTCTAGACTGCCATTAAATTGTATTAAACATCTCTAACACTTTCTTGCCATGTTTAAAATACCTTTACACTTCCTGAAACAGCTCTGAAGATCTGAAAAATAGCTCCAGAACTCCTCAGAGGCACACTAAGTAGTTCTGAGGAGCTGTAATATCCCTTTGTCGAGTGCTTGAGTCCTCTAAACTTCACCAGCATCTTTCTAAACCTCCTCTAAGGAGCTTCTGTCTCATAGTATCTAGGACTCCTCTACATTGATTTGAAGATCTGTGAATTTCCTCTGGGCCTCTTAAACTCCTCTAAGGACCTCTAAACCTCCTTGAATATGCTGTGAGGTGCTCTAAACCCCTCTAGAATACCACTACACAGCTACAAAGCACCCCTGATGAGCTCTAGAAGAACTATTATTACACCCCCTATATTATACCTTTTAAAATCTGATTCTAAAACACTCCAGAGTGCTAAACCAGTATGGACTTCTTTAAAGAGCTCCACAATACTCTAGAAAGCTTAAAGAGCTCTAAAATGCACCACACTGCTCTACAACCCATCTCAACAGCTCTAAAACTATTCTAACTGGCTACAAACAACAGTGAGAAAATACAAATTTCTCTAAAAGTTCCACTCTGAAAATTCTCTAAACAACACTAAACAACACTACTACACGATGCTTAAAGTAGCAGTGAAATGCTTCAAAATAAATCTCAAGTCCTCGGTTTCCTTGCAACTGCTCTAGAACTCTTTTCTGCAGTTCTGGAATTCCTGCTGAGAGACAGTGCTAAGACTCTTCTGAAGCCCTCTAAAACCACTCTGAGCTGCTCTAAGTTGATCTAAACGTCCTTTAGACTGTTCTAAGCAGCCCTAAAGTCCTGTGAAATGTGCCAGGACTCTTGTAAAGCACTAAACTCCTTTAGCTCTTATAAACCTCTTCTCAACACCTCAGAGCTCCCCTAAAGAGCTCCCCTAAACTGATCTAAAGCTGCTCTCTGTTGCTGTAAGCAGCACTAAAATGTCTTTAAATGCATCTAAAATGCCTCTAAATCTCTACTGTACAACTCTCAACTCCTCCAGGCGGCTTTAAAATTCCTCTCAGGAGCTCAAAACAGCTCTAAAACCCTTTAATGCCAATCTGTGACTCCCACAGGGTTCTAAATAGCCCTAAACCTCTCCAGGCTACTGTTATAAATGCATATTATAATGTTGGCTTTTCGCTAGGAGTAAGGTAAATGTTATATAGTAGTATTAGGATAAATATAGTGTTAAAAATGCTTTTGCTGTGTAGATGTAGTTTTCTTTCTTTTAGCAAGAACTTAGCAAGTGTGCTTTAACCTGACTGGGTGAGATAGCCTCCAAATGGACAGAGAATGGGGCCCAGGACCATTATCAGCACCTCACGGAAGGGAAAAAGGGGCCCAAAACTGCTGTCAATACTCTGGGAAGAGGCACAAAGCTAGTGTCAACACCATATGTAAGGAATAAAGGAGCCCAAAGCTGTTATCAACCATCACGGTCTGGGGAATTAGAAGGTCCAAGCCCAGAATCAAAAGGAATAAAACCACAAAGACCAAGAAATGCGCATGCTCTAAAAAGGCGGTCCTGAGGAGTGGCCATGCAGAACAGTTCTTGGAAAAGTTTAAATATGTATGTAAAAACAGTATAAAAAGGGACTATCCCTGGACATCAGGGGTGCTCTTGGCAGAGCGCCAAGGCACCGTTATTACTTTGCTTTATTTTATGTGTCTCTTATTGTCTCTTTATTAAACTTTTAAAATCCAACAGGAGAGTGAACCTTGTTTTTCACACTACTGTAAAGCTGCTTTCCTGTGCTGTCATGAAGTAGCACTAAAACTGCATGAAAATACTCAGGAAATCTTGAGGACTTCCTCTAAATGGCTCTATAGAGCACTGGATTGTCTGTGAACTTCCAGAAATGCACTGGTGCTTTGGGGAGGTGGAAGAGGTTGCAAGAGATGAAATTATTGAGCCTGGAGAAACTCATGGGAATGGAAGAGTGTAGAGATAGGGGATTTCTGGAAGACGACCCTCTAAGGAAAGGGAAATATATGTGCTTTGTAAGGAGCTGTTCATAAGGCAAAAACCCAGAGAGTGATCTCTGCATGCAAACAGCCCACAGTGAGCATATTTGGGGTGGAGGAGGAATACCACAGCCCCAAACTGCTGAGGTTATTATGTGAATACATGGAAAATGTGCTCCTGCATCACACAACAGGGGATTGTTCTCTCTGCAGGCACTGGGTGCTCTCAAAACACGCTCTAATGGAAGATCTGAAAGTGCATGCTAAAGACAATTTTAAGAAGTATTTTTTGGAAGCTTATTGCTGTGAATCTGTTCAGGGCAGTAGCTTGTCTTAGGAGATGCTAGTAGCAGATTTGAATCCTGGCTTAGCTGCAGTTCTGGTGGGTTGGGAGGATTGTGCTGTGCATGGCTGCCATGGAGCCCACACTCCACAATGGACATGGTACCCACCTGGTAAAACAAGATGTTGGGCCGCATGCAGGGAGCAGAGAGCCTGAGCTCCATTTGCCTTTCTCACACAGGGACATGGATCCGTCTGTGTGTCCCAGAGCAGGGACACTGCACCGGTACTGGGAGTGCTTCCAGCACCTCAGCAGGGCTGCGAGGACAGCATCAGGTGAGATATTTGGAAGAGTTTCTCCGTGTGAGGGAGGGGAGGTCCTGGCACAGGGTGCCCAGAGAAGCTGTGGCTGCCCCTGGGTCTCTGGCAGTGTCCAAGGCCAGGCTGGACAGGGCTTGGGACAGCAACCTGGGATAGTGGAAAGTGTCCCTGCCCATGGCAGCGGGTGGCACTGGGTGCCTTTTTAAGGTCCCTTCCAACCCAAATCATTCCAACAGTTTGTTTGTCTCCATCCTGTTATTTATTAATATTTAACGGTTCATTTATTTATTTTTATCTTGAAGCCTGCAGACAGTGCTGGATGACCCAAACCAGCCTTATCTCTTGCGGTAGGAGCCCGTGGGGGGCTGCGGGGCAGGCAGAGGATGGGCAGGGCAGGCTGGCTGAGATGGGCCGGCCGTGGGGCGCTGCTGAGGAGGGCGTAGCCGGGCTGGGCGAGGGAAGGCCGGGCTGAGCAGGGCTGGCTGTGCTGTGCCGGCTGTCGCCGCTGNCGGGGGGAACCGGGCCGAGCCCCCGCCGCCCCTTCCCTCGGGAACGGCTCGGGTCTCTGCAGAGCCGCCCTCCCTGCCCGGCGGGCCCGGCTGCGCTGCCCGCGGGGATTTTACCTTTCACAGAAGCACTTGAACACAGACGGCAATCCCGTTTATACCTTTTTTCCCCCAAACAGCTCAATGACACCCCGAAAGAAGTTAAAGGGTCTTGTAGCTGCTACCATCACTCCAATGACTCCGGATGGGTGAGCTGTCAAAGTTGCTCTGATTATCCACCCCTATTTTTCTTCTTTCTTATATGGAGCTTTTTTTTTTCTTTTTTTTTTTTTTTTTTTTTTTTAATCAGGTCTCTAAGGGGGTTGCAGGAACTATTAAATTGGTCCCAGAGTGACCTTCCCCTGTCTCTGTTTCCTTCTGTTGCCAGCAATACCGTGGCTCTGGGTTTGGAGAGTTTGGATCAGTCTCATATCTCCTTTTCTGTTGCTTTGTAGGTGCAAATTAAATCACTGTACAGTTACATGTATAGAGCATTGCAGTGTTTTCACATTTGTTAAGGCAAATTGCAGTCCTAGTTACAAAGAGCTCTCGAGAGCTAGAAAATCATTGTCAGATTCTGAAGGCCTTTTAGACTTCTCTCTAGCTTAGCAAAGTCATGCATGCAGTCATGTGTGTATGAGTGAATGGAATTAGTCTAAACTTAAAGAAAATACTGCGAGGACAGCACAATTTTGAAAATAACATCAAACTGAAACTTGAAATTCAGCTTTCTTCAGAGCAGGGCTGGCAAACAGAAGCCTCCTCACTGCATATTGATGTTGCAAGACCAAGTTGTTTGGAGTCAGCTGAGAACCCTGAGCTCTCGGGGGGGATGTGTGAGGAGCTGTACATGCTTTTGAGAGAGACAGTGGAGATTTGCTAGTACAGATCTCCAAAAGTGAGCTTTACTTTAAGTGCTGAAAAACATGGCTCCATCCCAGTCAGGGAACTCATTCCATTGCAGTCACTGCTTTGATTCTTGCTTTAAAGGAAACTTATTTCAGATTTTTTTTTTTAATTTATTCTGACTCAAATTTCTTGCAACATGGTATTTAGAGAGTGACCTGAGCTCTCTGCCTGGACTGCATGGTCCTTGTCAGATATGTTCTGGGAAGGCATCTATGGAATTTTGAATGTTGTGTAAAACCTATCAAGGCATCAGAATTGACTTCCAGACCATAGGTTTGATCTGTATTTTTGACAAATGAAAACAACAGTGAAATATTACACACTAGTAAACAAAATAAGTTTGTCTTGTGTAGAAGATAACTCAAGAATTCTCTTTCCCCTCTTTGCCAGGGAATTCTGTTGCTCTCCTCATCCTTTAATGAGAGAGAGAGGTCAAAGTCACATCCAGCGGATGCCATTTCCCTCTCTGTGTCCAGCAGTTAGAACCATCCAGCAGTTTAACCATTTGCCAGCACTTGCACAAATAACTTTGTGCTCTCAAGAGGACTCCTGTTTCCCTCAAAAGAGAAAAAGGTTTTAGTGTCTCCTGTTCTCTCACATCTCCCAGAAAAGTTCTTTGCTGTGGCAAGCCTGCGGCACTTCCCACTAAAAGTTCGGAACAGTGAACTACTTGTCAGGAGGAAGAGAAACTGCAAGAGAGAATTCCAGGCTGAGCTGCTACCCTCAGATATTGAACAGATGTTGAGGGTTTCTTATGTCTGGATAATCTGTGTGTGTACAAATGGAAGGCTTCAAAATACATGGGTTTTTCTTTGGTTTCTTAATCACCAAGTTTAAAATAACTGTGGGTGGGGACTTAATGGTTGCTGTGGTTCCTTTTATTGCAGAAAAATTAACCTCAAGGTGATTCGTCAGTACGTGGATTATCTGGTGAATGAGCAGAATGTGAAGAATGTTTTTGGTAAGTGACAGAAACTGTGTTACAGCCCTTTTACCTGGATGGGAGTCCTGTGATATCTTACCTGATAGGAGCGGCAGTGGGAGGGAATGTGGATGTGGGATCATCCTGGCCATTTATATTCACCAGTGAGGAGAGTGCAAGAGGTACTTAAGACATCTGGTTTTGCCCACACCCCATTTCTGTGGGGGATAAAATAAGGTGCCTTCATCAGGTGACATTCCCAGAGATGAATGGATGATGTTGTGTTGGCAAAGAAGACTTATCTGAATGATTCTTCCCGACTCAAAAATGTTAGTTCTTGTCTTCAGCGAAACCGAGGTGCATAGGTGAGGCCTCAGCCAGTGTGTTGTGTTTTGTTGTGTTGAAACAGTGAATGGCACCACAGGAGAAGGCCTGTCCCTTAGCATGCAGGAGAGGAAGCAGCTGGCAGAAGAATGGATGTGCCAGGGAAAAGACAAGTAAGTAACCAAGAGGGAATAGGGGATTCCAGATCTTACGTTATAGTAACACCTGATTGAAAACGAAGTGTGCTGATGCCTTCTTTTTTTTACTATTGTGTTGCTGGGCTTTGTTCCCCAGTTCCTTTATCACAGAAGTATGTTTATGCCACTGCCAGTTAGCTGGTGTCTGTTCCTGCTGCTTAGAGAGCTTGAGAGAGTCCTTCTCTTTGGTACACTGAGAGGTGGGGGGATGAGAAAGGGCTTGGAAAAGAAGGGCTGTCCCCTTTGCTTTGTCTTGAGAAGAAATGCAAATAAAGAGCATTTCTGAACCTTTTAATGTATTACATTATTTGGTGTGACTGAAACTGACGTGTGAAGTGCTTAACTGCTTCCCTAAAGGTACAAAACTAGTAACAGAAGAAAGAATTCAGTCTGGATCTGCAGCTGTGTATCCAATTGCAGCTTCATCCTCCCTTTCTTGTACCTGTCATAGCCTTGTACCCCTCAGTGCTGCCTTTCTCTTGGATGCTGGTCAGAGGATGTGCAGAGGAGGAGGTGTTTTGGGGGAGAAGGATAACAAGGAGAAATAAACTGGTGTGAAGGATCACAGCCTTCAGATCCATAGCCCTTATATCCATGTCTCCTATGGATATAAAGGAGAAAAACAGCAGTGGGGTTGATGGACTGGAGCATGGAGTCCCTTTGCAGGAGCAGGCAAGCAGTCAAAGGTGCTGCTGTGAGGTTGAACTCTTCTGGTAGGTGTGCAGAGAAATAGGTTTAGAAAGTAAAGATAAACTTTGATTTCCTTTACTCTTCCCAGCCTCCCCTTAAATCCTTTATGTCTTAATTTCAATTTCCTAGTAAAATGCTAGGATTCGTCCCTCCTGACAGCCTTGCAAGTACAACAGCAAGAAGTCCCATGTGATTCATGTTTACAAATGTGTTTTCTTTTTTCCACCACCACTTGTCACTGTCAGCATTTTCTCTATGTTTCTGCTCATCAGGTCAACACAGGCTCAACTCTTTTTTAGGTTCTTGTTCTGTGGCTGCCTGGGCTGAAGCAAGTAATTTTGGCAGCCTTGTAGTTCACCATCACTGAAACCTCCCCAAAATCTTCTGAATTTGGTTTTTTTTTTTTTGTTTTGTTTTGTTTTGTTTTGTTTTTTGTTGTTGTTTTTTGTTTTTGTTTTTGTTTTTTGGTTTTGTTTTTTTTTTTTTTTGTGCAGATTGGACCACGTGATCATTCATGTGGGAGCACTGAATCTGCCAGAGAGCCAAGAGCTGGTGTGTATATGATATTTTTCACTCTGTGTGTGATAAATAGAAGCAGATGTACCCTCAGATACTTTCCACTCTGTCTTTTGTAGGCAAGGCATGCAGCAGCCATAGGTGCTGGTGGCATTGCTGTCATAGCCCCCTTCTTCTTCAAACCCACAAACAAAGGTGAGTGAATGTGATTGCTGAGGCCTTTTTATTGCCCTCCCAACCCTGGTCATAGATAAAGGATGAATGTCATGTACTTTCTTTGGAAGATATTCTGATGATAATGTTTCCACAACTGTAATGGAAAAGCAAAACCTGCAAGAAGCATTTTTTTAAAGATGAGAGAATCTAAAGATAGCAGAATTGTCCTGGTAAGAAATGGGAAGGATGTCTTTTGGGATGTGTTTTGTTAGCCTTTTGTAACAAAAAGAATTGCTTTTGGAAAGAATAGTCTAGTTAACTAGTCTGTGTTCTGAATGGGTAGTTTGATGTTCACACTTGATCTGGGCCACACTAGGAAGCAGCTGGTTCCATGGTGACCCTTGCTGGGCACTGACCAAATTGAGCTGATAGACAGCTGTGGCTCTTGTTACTGAGGTGATCAGGTTTGGTTCTGTCTGTCTAAGGTTACCTCAAAACTTGCAAACTGAGTATTTTGTCCTTAAGATCCTGACAATAACATAAAAGAACCACATGAAGTGGAGGTTTGTAAAAGAAATATTAAAAGTTGTCTGAATGAATTCTGAATGGAAATGCTCATATGAAAGCACCAGAAGAAACCAGAGTAACTTGCCAGAATGGCTGATAGTGACAGCCAGGACACAGCCAGTGGCACTCACAGAGGAACAGCAAAAAAGTCAGCAGAAACCTTGCTGAGAGTAGGATGGCAGTGAGGGTTCAGCACTATTTTTTGCCATTCTTCTTCCTTCTGTGTCAATGAGAAATTCCGTAAGATCTTTGAAGGATGCAGTGAGCAAGATTCTCCGGAAGAATATCAACCATAACAACTCTTTGATTCCTAAAATGGTGCAAAAAAAGTTGTCCAAAACCCTGCTCATCATCCTCACCAAGCAATACCCCAGGAAGGTGAATGTGAACTTGATCCCTTGTCCTCAGTTGCACACAAGTGATCCTGCTGGGACCACTTGGGACACACATCTGGCACATGTGAGAGCATGCCTGAGTTACACCTGTAAGAGAGTGAGTGGGAGCTACTGAAACTGGTTTGCTTGAAAAGAAATATTGTCTTTGCCTTTCTTAGGGTCTTCCCCTGATTTATGTCACATTTAATGTTTTATGACATGGCAAGGGTTTGTGTGACTTGCTGTGTGTGTGCACAAGCTGAGGCCTCTCCACAGCCCCCGTGCTGTGAATCTGAACTGTGTCTCCCAATGGATGGTCTCCTTCTCTTACGGGATACCTGCTGGTTTCCTCCTAGATCAGCTGGTTGCTTTCTTACAGAAGGTTGCATCTGAAGCCCCTGAGGTGCCCTTTTATTACTATCACATTCCTCCTCTGACTGGTGTGAAGAGTAAGTACAGAGTACAGATCTTTGGTTATTTGCTCTGGAAAGCAGGTTATATGGTGTTTCTGAAAGCATGGATTTATATTTAGTCTTAAATGTGTTGTTGCCGGTTCATTCCTAAACTTTTTCTGATCTGATCTTACTCTTTGTTGCTTACTCGTTGTTTTAGAGCTGTATAGTTTACTAGGCTTAGGCTGAAAATGAACAACTTGTGAAATATGAAGTCTTTCTCTTGGGGACAAGGCAGGGAGCTGTCCCAGGACAGGCCTGTGTTCCCTCATATGAGATTGCTGTTCTGCACAGTTCGTGTGGAAGAGTTGCTGGATGGGATAAAAGCACAGATCCCCACCTTCCAGGGTGTGAAGTTCAGTGACACAGACCTCTTGGACCTGGCACAGTGCATAAACAAGAATAAAACAGGGGAATTTGAATTTCTTTATGGGGTGGATGAGGTAAGAAGCTTCTCTTAAAAGTAATTTCTTCTAAGGTACTCTCTTGCTTCAGCCTTGGGGAAGAAGTAACCCTGGACACTCAGTGCAAGCCAGTTTTGCTGCTCCCTCCCACCACCCCTGTTTTCTCCTTGATTTTATTACATGAAATAATTTTTTTTTTCTCCCTCCACCTCAAACTAGCAACTGTTGGGTGCACTGGCACTAGGGGCAAATGGAGCAGTTGGAAGGTCAGTATGGCTTGGACTCCTTCCCCTCACACATACACTGTGCTGTTTTATCTTCCACTATCTGCATAGTATTTCCCTGACTGTCTTCAGTCACAGCAGTGGAGGATTTTGCAGGATAGGGATGTACAGAGGCAAACAGACACATAATCTAGCCCCAATCCTAGTGATGGGACAGTCATATAACCCAGGAATTCAGATTATGTTCCTTTGGGTGATCATTGCTGTGGTTTCTAAGCTGACCCAAAGGTTTCAATGCACTTTTTGTCCTCATGGCCACATTTGAACTAGGTAATCACTTCTATCTGCACGGGGTAAGGAACCAAATCCCAGAGAGGTTAAAATTATTAGTTCACATGAGCAGTCTGTGAGGAAGAGGGCTGTGCTGAGTTTAATTTCTAATTTATCCTCTGCCCCTCATATTGGGGTGATTAGATGAATTACTGTGGATACCTGTGTTCCCATCTAGGCAATCCATTAAATGAACAAGCAACTGGAAAATTAAGTGATTGACTTTCCTTATTGCCTGATGATATTTTTTTATTTTTAGTTTTGAAAAGCAGTTCCATTTGGAAAGAACTCGGAAGAGAAACCGGCTCTCTTAATTCTTTCATGGAGCTTGGCATACTTCAGATGCTTGACAGTAGACTGCACCACACATAAATTCCACTAATTTCTCTCATAATAATGACAATGTCAACAGCAAAAGCCTGTGGTTACTTCTTTAGTTTCACTGGTTTTAAGTTCCTTCTTTGCATTTACCAATTCTATTTTTGGTTTGTTTTTTTGACAGTACATACAACTATTTGGGCCGACAAACCAATCTGATGTTGCAAGCCTTTGCAAAGCCAGACTTTGCCTTGGCCCAGCAGTATCAGGTACAGCATCTTCCTGGGCCTCACTGGGAGCAGCCTTCTTCCTCTTCAAGCTTTACTGTGGCTGTTCTCCATGTGGTTCTGTCATCCATTCCCTGGCAGCTTTATTAAACAAAAACTCTTTCATCTCCAGCCCCCCGTTTTGTTATTCATCCCTCCTCACTTTTTTGGCCATTCCTCACTACCTTTTAACCAGGACCTTTTAACCACTTACCCTTCAACTCTAATCTCATCCATGCAAGTGAGCAATGATGTAAGATATAAATACAGTAGCTTCAGATGCTTTTACACCTTCAAATTTGAGGGTGTTAATAAATTACTGTCGGTCTTTTCTAGTTTCTCACTGGGGAATTTCTCAACTTTGTCATCAAACTGGGTAAGTAAACTGGGTAAACACTGCCTGTTCCCCTCGCTATGTCTAAAAGTGCAAACTTTCTGCTTCTCAAACTCATGTTGCTGTACTCTTAGAACTTCCTTCCTGAAAGATTTTGCAGTGAAAAACAGTTGCATCTGCTGTTTCCCAACTTAGTAGCAGTTGGGAGTTTGACAAAGGGAGCTGACCAAGCATCCCTGACAGATTCCACTCTCCCTTCCTTCCTTCTGCTGTGAAATCTCACAGATTTAAAGCTGTGACTCTGTGATTTAGCCTTGTTCTTATCCTGACTCTTTCTGTGGGTTGTTGGTTTGTTTTTTTTTTTGGGTTAGGTTTTTTCCCTTCCATCTCCAAAAGCTCATTTCCAGCTTTATTTCTACAGTAATTTTTCTGAAATGGTGGTGCCCAAGTAGAAGAATAGCTCTCATATTTCTCTATCCTGCCTTGCTGTAATTAAACAGGAATTTTGTTGAAGGCTGTACAAGGCCAAAACATTTTAAAATTGAATGTTTTCTAGAAACAATATCAAGTTTAAATATAAAAAGCAATTAAAACCAACAGAGTAGTGTAGGGAGACTGAAACAGACAGGAAATGTTTACATTAAATTATATCAGGCATTTAATGAAGAGAACTGTTTACTGTGGGTTTGCTGTACATATGCAAGCCCTGATGAATCTCGCCAAGCTTTAGAGCCTGGTTGTATCTCTTGGGTTCAAATTCAGAGGAATTGCATTATTTTTTAGCCTTACTGATGAAGAGGCAAACACTAAATATCCAAGACCTAATAATTAGAGTGATAAAGTTCTGGAATGGCTTGCCCAGGGAGGTGGTGGAGTCACCATCCCTGGATGTGTTTAAAAAGACTGGATATGGCACTCGGTGCCATGGTTTAGTTGAGGTGTTAGGGCTGGGTTGGACTTGATGATCTTGAAGGTCTCTTCCAACCTGGTAATTCTGTGAATTCAGTGAGTCTGCACTGGGGGATGCTTACATATGAATAAATGCAGTAAGTAGGTGTAATTTTTACTGCAGTGTCGTTCCTGTCTGCAAGCACAGTTACCTCTTTTCAATTATCCTGTTCTCGCTTCCAAGAAGTGCTTGAAGCCTGGTTGATACTGGATTACACAGAAAAGCTGTACTGCTGCTTTTTTGGACACCTGTATTGAGGCTGCTTTATGGAAAGTGGTCTGCCAACGTCCTGATTTTGCTTCTGTCTGCCCAGGTTTCGGTGTTGCACAGACTAAAGCTGTAATGACTTCTGTTTCTGGCATTCCCATGGGACCTCCGCGGCTGCCGCTTGTTGATGCCTCCAGTGAGTTCATCACCAAGGCCAAGGCCAAGCTGGACAGCCTTGTGTGGCCTGATGGCGACTGATCGTGGAGTCATGGAATTGTTATGGTTGAGAAAGACCCCTGAGATCATCAGGCCCAACCATTAAGCTGACACTCCTGAGTGCACCACCAAGCCACATCCTCAAGTGCCACATGTATGATGATGTTCACTTCCGTGTCGATCTGGAGGTTTCTTTTCTGGGATTCTCTGCCATATGACACATCCCCCACATGATGGGCAGGATTTCTTTCAGGGAACTGGCAATGTGCCCAAGCCCCTTCCTGTTAGGGCTGGCTTTGCTGGGGCACAGGTGGCCTGACATTTTACACTGCTCCCCTGGAGCTCTGCACGTTCCAGGNCTCGCCAAGCTTTAGAGCCTGGTTGTATCTCTTGGGTTCAAATTCAGAGGAATTGCATTATTTTTTAGCCTTACAGATGAAGAGGCAAACACTAAATATCCAAGACCTAATAATTAGAGTGATAAAGTTCTGGAATGGCTTGCCTGGGGAGGTGTTGGAGTCACCATCCCTGGATGTGTTTAAAAAGACTGGATATGGCACTCAGTGCCATGGTTTAGTTGAGGTGTTAGTGCTGGGTTGGACTTGATGATCTTGAAGGTCTCTTCCAACCTGGTAATTCTGTGAATTCTGTGAATTCAGTGAGTCTGCCCTGGGGGATGCTTACATATGAATAAATGCAGTAAGTAGGTGTAATTTTTACTGCAGTGTCGTTCCTGTCTGCAAGCACAGTTACCTCTTTTCAATTATCCTGTTCTCGCTTCCAAGAAGTGCTTGAAGCCTGGTTGATACTGGATTACACAGAAAAGCTGTACTGCTGCTTTTTTGAACACCTGTATTGAGGCTGCTTTATGGAAAGTGGTCTGCCAACGTCCTGATTTTGCTTCTGTCTGCCCAGGTTTCGGTGTTGCACAGACTAAAGCTGTAATGACTTCTGTTTCTGGCATTCCCATGGGACCTCCGCGGCTGCCGCTTGTTGGTGCCTCCAGTGAGTTCATCACCAAGGCCAAGGCCAAGCTGGACAGCCTTGTGTGGCCTGATGGCGACTGATCGTGGAGTCATGGAATTGTTATGGTTGAGAAAGACCCCTGAGATCATCAGGCCCAACCATTAAGCTGACACTCCTGAGTGCACCACCAAGCCACATCCTCAAGTGCCACATGTATGATGATGTTCACTTCCGTGTCGATCTGGAGGTTTCTTTTCTGGGATTCTCTGCCATATGACACATCCCCCACATGATGGGCAGGATTTCTTTCAGGGAACTGGCAATGTGCCCAAGCCCCTTCCTGTTAGGGCTGGCTTTGCTGGGGCACAGGTGGCCTGACATTTTACACTGCTCCCCTGGAGCTCTGCACGTTCCAGGACTGACTGGGATTGTTTAATAAAAAAATAGCAAATTCTTCCCAGCTGGAGGAGAGGGCTGATGACTTTTGCCTAGAAAGGAGGAAGATCTGTCTCTACCACCTCTCAGCTGGATGGTGTTTTGTCCATGACACCATCAGGTTACTCAGGCTGGTATCTGTTCATCAGAGTCACTGGGACATTGTCTGTGTGCATAAAATCCTGCTTCTGTCTGATCTCTGTGTTTATACACCTTAATGCAGAATTAAGAAAAAGAAATCCCTTTTGTAA
>WEZZ01019978.1:0-106036 GCA_013400585.1 Chloropsis cyanopogon
ATAGATATCACACTCCCACACCCTTCCTTAGACCTCATCCCAGGGGCTATTTGGAATTTGCAGTTGGAGTTTATTCACTGTCTTTGAACAAAGAAATTTGATTTTTTTTTTCCTTTTAGTCTCGTCTTAAATCCTGACAGGTTTAAAAAAAAAAGAATTAAAAACTCCTAATGCTTTCATGAGAAGCTAAAATTTCTCATGGAAAAGGGAATACTTTTGGCAAGCTGAAGAGAAGAATTATATCAGAGCTGAAGGAAAAATAAATCTTTGACCTGTCTTTGTAATTGTTGCTAATTCATTGTTATTTTTGTTATCACTGTCCGTGACGGTGCCCCATTGCAGCAGGCTCTGCACAAACACAGAAAATCACCAGCAGTAAAATCAGGTAACAGTGTCCTGCAGGATTGCTCCAGCAATGCCAGATGTGGGCCTGGAGTCATGCTGGATCCTTCAGTGAAAGTTCTCTGCTCCAACAGGGAAAAATATCTTTAATTGCCATGTGGGATGAGGCTGCTTGGCCTTTGATGGCTCCTCAGAAGGATGGATCTCAGTGTCCACATTTGCAGCAACAAAACCCCAATGTGAATCCAACTGCTCCTTCTCGCTGTGCACTGAGCATTAATTAAGGGAGCCAAGCAAAGCCCACTTTTTGTCAGAGAGCCGGAGATGTAACGAGGTTCCCAGGTAATGAGATCCATTCACGCGTACAGCAGCTCCCTGAAATAATGAGCTTTGGAAACAATCTGGAGGTGCTGCCTGGCTATTGATGTTAGGGATTTGCTGACCCTGTTGCAGGCAGGTCATGCTTTTCACACAGCATCTCCCCTTCAGTCTAGGCTCCCTCTCATCAAGGCAGGGATTGCAACAGTGCAGAGCAGCCCCAGGAGCACAGAAACCCTGCCTGGCTCTGCTGCCAAGAGCCAGAGCCTTCTCCTGAGCCTCTATCCTTGGTGGGGCTTTGTAGGATAAATCCCAGCGTGGTTCTTACCCCCTCTGGGTTTGGAGAGGCTCTGTTGTGTAGCAGGGTGGGATTCTGGCTCTGCACTGCTTTGCATCACTTGGAAATGATTCTTGAGGTAAAAGTGGTTCCAGTTCTCCGAGGATTCTCCCCTGTCCCACTCGGCCAGCTCCATGTGGCAGAGGGACTTTAGCTCCATGTGTGGGCCCTCCTTGACCTCAGCCTTGGAGGCCACATTACACTGAATTCTTTCTTCCCATTTTCCAGGGGAAAGGCTGGAAGAGTCCTGTTTGCCCATTTCTCATCATGTACCAGCAGAGGATTGGCTCAGCTGGTCAGGGCCTGGCGCTGAAAACTGGTGGTTGTTGAGCCCCTCCACAGCCATTTCCTGAAGCATTGGATGTGATGGTCCTGTGGGTCCTTCCACCTCAGGATAGTCTGTGATTCTGGGATTTAGGAGAGCAAACCTAGAGGCAGCACAGGCCCCTCAGGACAAAAAGGACACAGAGGGGCTGGAGCGTGTCCAGGGCAAGGAACGGGGCTGGAAAGGGGCTGGAGCCCCAGGAGCAGCTGAAGGAGCTGGGAAAGGGGCTCAGCCTGGAGAAAAGGAGCCTCAGGGGGGACCTTGTGGCTCTGCACAACTCCTGCCAGGAGGGGACAGCCGGGGGGGTCGGGCTCTGCTCCCAGGGAACAGGGACAGGAGGAGAGGGAACGGCCTCAGGCTGGGCCAGGGGAGGCTCAGGATAAAATTGGAAAAAACTCTTCCTGGGAAGGGCGGTCCACCCAGGGCAGTGGTGGAGTCCCCATCCCTCGATGGATTTAACAGCCCCATGGATGTGGCACTTGGGGACATGGGTTAGGGGGTGGCTTTGGCAGTGCTGGGTCAAAGGTTGGATTCTTTGGTCTTGGAGGGTCTCTCCAACACTCTGTAATTCCATGAAAAATGTCCCTCCCAGCATCAGGGCTGTACCCAGGCATTCCGGTATGGATTACAGAGGCAGGAGCAGATGGAGTCTTCTGGAAAACAAAGCCCTGTAAGGACCCATGGAGAGGACACCGAGGGACATGGAGGCAGGTGGAAACAAATCCAGGGCTCTGACCCAGTCCAGCTCTGAGCCAGGAACATTTTTAGAGAGCCGTCTCTGAGTTGCTCCCACTCTGTGAGCTGCAGATAAGAGGAGTGAGATGGGACGTGGTTGTTTGGCTGTGTGAACACCTCAGCTGACAGCTGCAATCTCCAGCCCTGGCTTCTGTGGGTGCAGCACATCCCAGCCCTCCCTGCGTCCTTGGAATTCCAGCAGCCTGGAATGCAGCAGGAGCTGGGTCCCACTGGCTTCTCCCCACCCTCACAGCAGTCAGGATTGATAACAAACACTCTCTAAATATTTTTTTTTCTTCCCTGCACTGCTCTAATCCACAGAGGCCCCTCAGCTTGGATGTGCTGCCTGTTGCTCTCTGCAGCCTCTTCCTCTCTCTCTTTTTTTCCTCTCAGTAGACAAATTAAACCTTTTCCAGCCACATTGCAGAGGATTATTTCAATAGAGAGACTCAGGGCTGTATTCCCAAAGCAGGACTTACTGCTCACTCTGGGGAGGGTGGCCAGTTCCAGCCCCAGCTTGTAGAATTTCCAGCTGTGCAAAGCCAGTCTGGTAAGACCTGATCCCTCAGTACATCCCAGGGCCGGTTCCACACTGTCCTGACACCAGGGTCAGAGTTACTGGGGGGAAATAATCAGAGTTTTAACTGTTGGCAGAGAGATGAACAAAATCACAGGTGAAAACACAACGTTTCTTGTGATTTCCCCCAGTTTTCAGTTGGTTCATGGAATCTTTTCAGGTTTCAGCCTTTCTCAACCTTGTCATTCTGTAAAAAGCTGCTTAAAACCTAATCCAGATGTTATCCCAGGAGAGTACTGGGGCATGTATATATCCATATATATATATATATGTATATATAAAAACCACTTGCAACAAAAGGTTGCTCAACCCATAAGCCCATCCTGCAAATATCTGTGATGGAAATCCCCCTCTCCCAGCCCCTGTTCCAGGATCTGTTAACAAATTGTTGTGTCATGAATTCTAGTCCCCTGATATCTGCTTTGCATGAGATGGACAAAAAGATGAGATTGTTTCCTCCTTCCAGAGAAGCCGCTTCAGCTGACACAACTTCAACTCAGCTAATTCTGAGTTTTTACAGGGCTGGGTACATCCGTCTCCATTTGTATTCTCTAGGAAGAAAGCAGATTATGTTTTTCACCACAACAATGAGCGTTTCTGTCACAGTGAGCACTTCCAAAAGGAAAACAAGGCCCGTGCTGACAATAGCTATGTTTCATTCATCAGAGTTCCCAATCCAAAGGCTCCCTCCCAACAAAACCTGGGGAGAAACAAAAGGCAGGGCCTGTTTTAGGCAAGCCTGGGCTCAGCCACCCCTCCTGCAGCACCAGGAGAAGGGTCAGGGCTCCAGCAGCCCCCAGCTCATCACCAAACAGACACAGATATGGAAAAGGAAATTTAATGAGGGAAGGAGAAGAGTGCAAAGAATTCAGATAAGCAAGGAGAGACAGGAGCATCTGGTGTGTTACAGCTGTTGGAGGGAAAAGTGTTTTCTAACTCCCCAAAAACATCAAAATACGTCTAAATGTTTTTGGGTTGTTTTTTTTTTTCTCTCTTTCTCCAAACTTGAAATAAAAAAAAAAAACACAGACCAATCCAGGCAAAAAAAAATCCCTGCCTTCTTTTCCCACTGGACTGGAGCCAAGGCGGAGGGAGGCAGAAAATGAGGCGGATATGCAAAGCATCAAAATGTTCAGTGATCAAAATGGGAGATATTTTAACCCAAACAACAGCTTTCTGCTCAAATTCTCACTCTGCCTAAAAAGCTGTTCCATGATCAAAAACACACAGAGCAGGAGAGAGGGATTTAAACTAAAATGACTTGAACCAGTTCAGTGTTTTCTCCTGCTGGCGACTTCCAGGCTTCAAGAATTTAGAGAAAGATTTAAAAAACCCCCACAACTCCAAAGGAATGTGAGGATCAGATGGAGTGGTTGTTATTTGCTGTTATGTAGTTACTCTGAAAGATCAACAAATAATCATGACTGAGAACCACCTACAGCATGAAATGGTTCCTGATCCCTCTGTCCAAAGCGCCTGGTGGTACAAAAACCCTTTTGGGGAAAAGTCCTTCTTGCAAGCCAAGGAGGTTTTATCATTCATCACAAATGCATTTCCTGGTACATTTTAACTTCCAAACCTTCCCATTTTCCCACAGAAATAAAGTTCCTCCAACAATTCCCTGCAAGTGCCACCTCATTTCCTCCCAGGGCTCCTCCTGCCTTCGCCCTGACGTCCACCATTGCTGGGCACAGGCAATTCTGACATCTTCCCGTTTACAGAAATAGAAAGAACCCCCCAAAGCATCTCCATGAGCAGTGCTGGGGCTTGCTGTGGGCACTGCACTGGGGAGAAAAGCAGCAGAAATGGTAAAACTGTTCCCAGCCTCGAGAGCAAGGAATTACCTGGATTTTCCAGGTGTTTATTCAAAGGGCTCTCCAACATTTCCCGAGTATTCGCTCTCCATTTATGCATTTCAAGGGCTGTACATAAGCGATGAGAGGCAAGGGCAAGACCTGAATGTTCTACTGGAAAAACTATTTAGCTGGGAATTTGATTTCCTTCAATTTTCTGATTTTTTTTTCCCCACTAGGGAGCAACAACCATATTGTAACTGAACTGACAATCACAGTGTCTTACTTCAAATGAAATTGTCAAAATATTGTGTCAGGAATCCTGTATGAAGTGATTTCTTTGGCTGTCACTCACATTTGCCATCCTAAAGAGTCTGGTTTCTATTAACAAAGATACTCAACACATAAATAATCTCAAAAGCCAGATACAGCTGAATTAGGAACACCCAGAAATATTAACGGCAACAATAATCTAACCTTTGAGAAGGTGCTTAGGGGAGAAAAAGCAAGAAAATCCAAATTAAAGAATAATGAAAAAGCCAAGTCTATTGAAACATCTGAAATTTGATATAATCAGTTAGCAAATGCCATTAACTTGCTCCTCACTCCTCACCTAATTATGTGTTTGCTCCTTGCAAATAATGATAACAATGCAGTGATTCGCATTTATTCCCATTTTTGTGGGATATAAAATCATTCCAGGAATCACAGCGTTTTAGCAAAATGAGATCTTTGGTGTCTGAGTCAGGAACTGAGGGGCTGGGACACACCTGGGTGCAGAACTGGAGGGGATGATGGGCTGGGATAAACCCTGGGGTGCAGAACTGCAGGGGATGGGGAGCTGGGATAAAACCTGGGACACGAAACTGCAGGAGATGAGGGGCTGGGATTCACTCTGGGGTACAGAACTGCACAGGGTGGGTTTATAGGGGTGTCTGTGCTGGGCTAGGACTGGATCCATGATCTCTGGGGGTCCCCTCCAGCTCAGGACATTCTGGGATTCTGTGATCTGTGAGTCTAAGGATGAAAATTCTGAAAGGAGAGAAATTTAAGCAAGACTTGGACAGGTGCAACTCCCTGTGAGGCTGACCTGGGTTGTGTTTGAGGGGTCAGGGAGGTTTCTCAGGCCCAGCTGGGGCAGCTGAGGCTCTGAGAGCCTTTAGGAGCTGCCAGGATGAGCCTTTGTCCCATGCAAAGCAACAGAACCTCAAACAGCACCAGGGGAGCCTCAGGCTGGACATCAGGAGGAATTTCTTCAGGGAAAGGGTGGTCAGGCCTGGGCAGGGGCTGCCCAGGGAATGGTGGAGTCCCCATCCCTGGAGGTGTCCAAGGAAGGCCTGGATGTGGCACTCAGAGGTCTGGTGGCAATCGGGCACAGCTTGGACTTGATGATCCAGGAGATCTTTTCCAACCTCAGTAATTTTGTGATTCCCTAATAAAAAATCCCAAACCTCAGCAAGGTGTAACCCATCCCACAGCAGCCCTCCCATGTCTCCAGAGCTCCAAAGCTGTCCCCTAAAGCCAGCAGTGTTTCTCAGCCCCAGGTGGGCCCCTTTGAGCAGTCAGGGCAGTTCTGCTGCCCAAGCAGTATCATAGTCCTGCAGCAGGGCTCGGGTAATAAAGGAATTGCTGTCCTTGCTGCTCAGCTCTGTAGAGTGGGAACAGCACAGGCTTAGGTTGCAGACAAGTGCATTAATCTTTTCAGCTTTCCTGGAATGAAACATCAGAGGTTTAACCTATTCTTTATTGCTATTCCAATGCCCTGGGTGGTACTTTCAAAAATAAACTCCTGAAAGGCAGCAGGAGGGAGAAGGGCAAGGAGCCTGAAAGTTGCTCACTCACTCACTGTGCAAACCCTAACCACTCAAAATAGAGAAAATTTTAAAATTCAGACTCTTTGATTAAAAGACTGGTAATACTTAGTATTCTGGAAGCTCTGAGTTCCAGACTCAGGGGTAAAAGAGATTTCAGCTTCTTATTTTAAAGAAAAAATAAGGATTTGGACTCACAGGACTGAGGAATGATTTCAAGCAGTACAGGAAGGCCAAGGAACCCACTGGAAAAAAAAAACTGAGCCTCACTATTGGTTTGTATTTATGAAATCTTACTATTTGTAAAGCACATTTGGGGACCTGAAGGTTCCTGAAGTATCCAGATGGATATTTCCAAGAAAACTCTGCCAGGACAGAAACTGAATACCCAATTTTCTCATTATTTTGGGTGTGTTTACCTCTGCTGCTCCCCATTAGTTCCAATGAAGATCATATAAAATACATTTGTAGGTACCTATGGGAAAAAGTGATTTATCCACATGCCTTAATTAATTTTGTGAGTTCTGTCAATTTTAGGGTTAGTTTTATGGTCACTAATGAGGTAAAGAGGTGAGGATGAGGGTTGGGTGGATCCCCAGCATCCTGGGGAGGGAAGGATGGAGGGAAGGAAGGATTCCAGGAAGGATTCCAGGAAGGAAGGATTCCAGGAAGGAAGGAAGGATTCCAGGAAGGATTCCAGGAAGGAAGGAAGGGAGGGAGGGAGGGAGGGAAAAGCCTCTGAGTAGCTCCTACAGACTCCTCACAACAAAGTCTATCTAAACTGAGTTGAAGAGAGTTAAATAAGGTAAATCTTTCTTTCAGCATCTCCCAGGTGAAGCTGAAGGTCCCTTTGGAGCCTTCTGTAATGGGCAGTGATTATGGGAAGGGAAATTTGCATTGGAATTATAGTAATTGCAGCTCCTGTTCCAGTGGTATTTTGGGGAAGTGGTTTGGGATAATCAGGGTGATTTTGTGCAAATGGCAGGGAGGATGCAGCAGGATCCAGGTGATTCTCAGACAGGGAACACCGTGGGTTTGGCTGAAGCCATGGAGCAGTTCCCCTGTGGAAGCAGAAGAGGGCTGGCACGTGCCAGGTGGGGAAGGGGAGCTCTCCCAACATTCAGGTGTTTGATTTCACCACCAGCCTCTGCAGCTGATTTTTTCTGCCCAAAAGCAAAGGCTGACAGTTCCTCTGCCTTGGGCCTTTTCCATGGCAGGCTCTTGTTCCCGTGTTCCCCTGATACAATTAAACACCACAGGAATGGCACTTTTACTGCTGCTCCTGCCCTGCCAGGGCTGGCAGCAAAGGAGACAGGCTGGAAATGACGGTGGAATAAAAGTAAAGGATTATTTTCATCTCTGAACCTCTGGTGAGGGTTGAATTGTGTTCTCAATAAGATTCCAGCCTGAACAAATCCCGCTGTTCCTGCCTGCTGCTGCTGCTCTCTGGGATGTCACTTCACACCTCAGCTCTGGCACCATGGCTGTCCAGAGGGCGAAGGTGCCCATGTGGTTTGGGAAAGCCAATGGAATAAAGGGTAGAGGTAAGGATACAGGATGTTCTGTATTCACAAAAGGCAAAATTCAGCTCCTTGCAGAGAACAAATGAATTCAGAGAGCCTGGAGCTGACACATTCCTGGGAGCTGCTGAGCCAGGATAGGTCAGGGAGTTCCCTGGGAGTTCTGAGCCACTCCAGGAACTCTTGGTTTCCCTGCATTTCATGGAGTTTACAACATTTCCTTGGCAATGGGATGGAAAAGAACACCTAAACAGCTCATTTCTGTGTCTGTCTCAGGGATTAGTAACCCACTAAGCCATGGCAACTCCAGGATTTGACTCACAGCCACCATTCTTTGTGCAGGGAGAGGGCAGGGAATTCAGCCAGTTCCTTCTGTAAAACCTGGTGAATGAACCAGTCCTGCAGCCACACCTTGATTATCGGTTGGGTTTCCCATCTAGCAGCATAAAGGTTTGCACAAACAGGAAAAATGGCTCAGTCACTGCCTTTATTGCAGCTGGAAAATAAATAAATGAGCGGGGGGGGGGGCTGTGGGACAGGGAGCTGTGTAGCCCTGGCAGCAGGAATGGGCCTGCTGGGCTGCAGAAACATCACACTGATTCTATAAATCTGTCTCACACACAGAGAAACAAACAAAACTGCCGTGGCACGCTTTCAGTATGGCTCCGGCACTTGTACGGGGGCGCAGCAACTCCCCCGGCAGACCCCGACCCTCCCACGCAGTCGCCCTCTGGATCGGTGTCAATGACACATGGGACGGCCCTGCTTGCCACTCTGAGGATACTTTATTTAACTCAAAGGCTGGGCGGAGGCAAGGACCAGGACCCGGGGGCAGGGTCGTGTGTTTTAAGGGGCAATCTGAAGGTGGGGTCACAGGGAGAAGGACCAATGGTACAAGGACAGGGGAGAAACGTTAGGCGGGGATCACAGTACATAACCAATGGGGTGCAGAATAGTAGGGAACTCTCTAGAAAGCAGGGTGGGTCTGAGAGAGAATTGACACCTGAAGGGGGGGGGGTGGGGAGCGCTTGGAGACAAGGAATAGGGTAAAGGCAGGATTGACACAGAGGGACAGACCAATGCCTCTGGGGAAAACCATGGTGGGGGGGGAACCATAAAGCAGGGCGGGTACAAAGCAAACCATTAAATTACAAATAATACAACAAAAACACACTGCAACACAAAACATCTCTCCCCAAACCCCAAATCTCTCCCAAAGTTTTGGGAAAGATTTTGCTTCCAAGCATTGCTTGAATCTGATGCAGAGCAGCTGATCCTCAGCCTCAGTGAGCAGCAGTGCCCTAACCATGGGGGCTCTCCCCTCATTCCCAAGGGATTCCAGCTGGAACCCACAGACATCTCCTACAGCTCCCAGCTCTTTCACAATTCCCACTGATTTCAGCGGGAGCTGGTGCAGGTGGGATCTGAGCTCTGAGTCAGGGCTCAGCCCCAGTCACCATCCCAAGGGCTCTGCAGAACTGGGAGCTGCTGTCCCAGATGGAATTTTTCACTCTTTCCCCATTTCCCAGTGCCTTGGTCCCTGCAGTCCTTCAGGGCGTCTATCCCAGAAGCTTTGTTGTGCCCAGGAGAGCTCAGACCTGGGCTCCTTCCACTGACCAAGATGGATTTGTGTCTTCTGGAGGTTCCCTCCTCTCCACAGGCTCATGGTGGGAAGGGACACCTGACCCACATCCTGCAGCCAATACCTGCACTGGTGCATGAAATACCTGCACAGGCCTGGACACCACTCCCAGGGGTGCACCAGGTGGGGTTGTTGGGGTGTCTGTGCAGGCCCAGGAGCTGGATCAATGATCCCTGTGGGTCCCTTGAAGCTCAGGATATTCAGTGATTCCTTGACCTCATGTTCCACCACCTGAATCTGGGCAGAAGGGCAGAGCTCAGTAGTGGGGAAGGAAACCCAGTCAATTTAAGAGAATTTCTGCCCTTTGTGTCTTCCTGGAATGCCTAAAAATCCCAAAGATGTGGGATATCCCTGCACTCCTCCTTCATGGGCACAGACAGAGCAGTAGAGGTTGAGCACAAAGGAACCACCCGTGTCTGAAAAACCAAAGTAAGCCCTCGCTATGCCTGGACAGCCCCCTTTCCTGGCCTGTGCCACTGCAGGGAACATCCCCCAAAGGGCTGGAGCTCATAAGGAGAGAGAGAGAGAGACATCTTTTAAGTCAAATATTTGTCATGGCAGTGGGAAATTAATTGCTATTTTACATAATTAGCTCCCTAGCAGCCTGCATCGCTCCAAACAAAATGACCTGAGGGACAGTAGCAAATTCTCAAATTTTAAGCAAATAAGTGATACCAATTAAGGAGATCAGTGAGATGCAATTATTCATTAAGGATCTCTTTTGCAGGATTTTGAGGAACACTTGATGGAGAAACCTGAGTAATTAAGGGGGTTGGGCTATTTGGAAAGGGTTGGCAGCAAATGACCCTGCACACCCAGCAGTGGGTCCTACAAATCCATTTTTCCTATACATGTGTGGAGTATTAGGAAGAGGCTGGGGAGTAGGAGAGACCACCTGGTCCATGGAAACTTTCCTACTCCTTGTAGATGGGATCTTGGGAATCAGAGGAGAACTCCAAGCCCTGGGAACCAGCACAGGGCACAGGCCTGGGGTTGGCAGCAGCAATAGAAGATTGAATAATAAAGGGAATTTTCTAAATGTGATTTAGGAGCTAAACTTTGCAAAACCTTCTGGAAGTCTCATTTGTAATCACTGACTGCTGGCAGTGAGGCCTAGGGCTTAAACTGAGCTTGGACTGCCTCTGAGGAAATGGATTTAAGGGGATGGAGAGTTGGTTTACATTGGATATTGGGGATAAATTCTCCCCTGTGAGGTGGGGGGAGACCCTGGCATAGGGTGCTCAGAGCAGCTGTGGCTGCCCCTGGATCCTTGGCAGTGCCCAAGGCCAGGTTGGACATTGGGGCTTGTGGAAGGTGGCAAGTGGCAGGTCCCCATTGGCAGGGGTGGCACGGAGTGATATTTAAGGTTCTTTCCAGCCCAAACTATTCTGGAGCTCAGTGTTCCTCAAAAACAGATTTTGTAGATCTAATGAAGGAGAATTTGTGGTTGTTGAAATTATGGATTCAATATTCTCACTTTAAAAGCAGAGCCTGGCTCCATAATCAGAGAGGGAAAACGACCAGAGAGCCCACAGGTGCCAAGTGTACGGTCACTTGTTTTGGCCATGTGCCTTAATTTGGGATAGAAATATTCCAAGAATACCCTATAATGAACTGAGCTCAAAGCTTGCAGAGGAGCAATCATTTTCCCAGAGATTTGCAGCAGTTCCTTTTCTGTGTCCAACTGCTGGCAGAGTTCTCCCTCTCCTCAGCCCGGACCCTGCGCGGGGTCCCAGAGAACCACCCCCCCTCTGCCCCCAGTCTTCCCCAGTCCATCTTGATTTCCAGCAAAGCCCCACCTTCCCAAAACACACTGTTTTCCTTCCTGAGAGCCACTGGTGGAGTTCTGCTCCCAGGCTCGGCCTGGCCTCCCTGCCCAGAGCAGGAGGATTAATGACTGCAATGGAGATGTCCCTCTGGTGCTTGTGTTGTGGGGAATAAAGCAGCAACAAATGGGTATTTTCAGATAACCTGGCAGTGATGAATTGCTGCTTCAGCAGACACTCCAAATAAAATGTGCTTTAGCATCCCTGATTTATCCCAGGAAGCACTGGGAGGGGGAAGCAGCTCCCTCCTCCGTGGAACAGAGTTCCAGGGGACGAAACCACCAAAAATAAAAGGGAAAAGGGCAGATCTGGGATTGCAGCATCAGCCCTTGGAGAGGGGCTGTGAAGCTGGAACCTGGCAGTGGCAGTGCTCCTGCAGGAAAGGTGATTTCCATTTCTATGAAATCATTTAGGCTGGAAAAGAGCTCCAGGATCATCAAGTCCAAGCTGTGCCCAATCTCTACATTGTCACTCAGTGCCACATCCAGGCCTTCCTTGGACACCTCCAGGGATGGGGACTCCAGACCTCCCTGGGCAGTTCTAAGGCCTGAGCACCCTTTCAGGAAGGCACACACAGATGTTCTTGGTGAATCCACAAAACCAGCCCTGTTCATCCACCTGCACTTCAGGGCAGGGTCATCTCCTACCACCAGAGAGCTCCTGGTGCACCCTGAGCCCCGCTGGGACATGGAATCCCACAGCACAAATAACCTGGGAATGATCATTCCTTTGGAGGTGGCTGAGGAGAACCTGCCAAGAGCTGACGTGGTGTGGAAGTGAAACCTGCACCAGAGCCAAAGGAGCTGCCTAATTACAGCAGCGTAATTAGATAGGCAGAGGGATGGATTTCCTCCTCGGCAGGATGGCACCCTGCAGCCTTGGACATTCCTCCTGGAAGCCTGCTCAGGGAGAGATGTGAGGCAGGAGCTGCCAGAGGGAGCACATCCACCACTCCTGGACCTTCCCAGGCTCCTGCAGCTGCCAGGATAGAGCTCCTATTGCCAGGGGCCTGGCTCTGAACCCAATGCTCAGGAGGCAGGATTGTCCCTCTCCCAGGATTGTCCCTCTCTCAGGATTGTCCCTCTCCCAGGCCTTGTTCATATCCTAGGCTTTGTCCATATCCCAGGCCTTGTCCCTCTCCCAGGATTGTCCATATGCCAGGATTGTCCCTCTCCCAGGGTTTGTCTCTCTCCCAGGGCTTGTCCATATCCCATAGCCCATTCGTTCTGCAGGCAGAGCCAGGAATCACCTGCAGAAGCAAGGAGGGCACCCCCCAGTCCTGGGGACTCTCTGGGCAGGGGCTGGGTGCATCCCTCGATGGATTCACACATGGAAAGGGGAGCTGGGGAAGTTGCTGGGCATGAAGCAAACCCAGCTCTCCCCTGGCCTCGCCACTGCGCCTTCTCCAGGGCATGGAGGGCCTGGCCAGATTGGTCAGAGCCCCATGACTGGGGCTGGGCTGATGGATCTGGGAAAGATCCAACTCCTCTGGAACTCTGTGGCACTTGAAAGCAGAGGGAAAGGGAGCCCTGGTGCTCAGCCACACCAGGAGAGGTCAGCTGGGACTGCAGCCTCCACATCTGCCTCAAATGAGTTCATCATTTACTGAGCACACAGCAGGGAGGAGAATTCACACCCTCAGAGCTCTGTGCAGGCAGAGCCACAAACTCCTCCTGTTCCCAGCTGCTTTAATGTCATTCCTGGCAGTGGAGCAGCAGGTGCTGCCCAGCTCCTCTCTGATCACCCTCAGGGCAGGTTTCCTACCATGAGCTCTGACAATTTGTCTGTAATAAAGACCCAGCACTTCACATTCCTGCTTTACTGTAGCCTGATGTGTGGCAGCCTGGAATTCTAATTGCTCTGGTCCTTTTTAAAGCACATTCACAATGTAGCTCTCCTTTATATTATTAGAAAGGGCCTCCCCTTCCCCAGAACCTGGGCCTCAGTTTTGCAGTTGGGTTTATTCTATCAGGATCTGGCGTTACTCTTAACTCCAGTCATTTCACCCTCCCCCCCATGTACCTGGTGCTTCCAAAATAAAACAGAATAGAAAAAAGTAAAGGGACAGTGACAGAAATTATGAATTTTGCCCAGGAAAATCCATTGCTAAGCAGTTTGTTCCCTTCACAAAGCACTGTCTGCTCTGTCAGTGGTGACTCTTGCTCTGTGCCGAAGGGATGGTGCTGCTCTCCTGCACCTCCTGTCCCTTCCAGCGCCTGCAGCAAAGCCTTGATGTGGCCATGCCTTCAATTCCTTCTCTCCAGCTGTTCTGTATTCCATAGAAACACAGAACCATGGAAAGGTTTGGGCTGGGAGGGACCTAAAGCCCATCCAGTGCCCCCCTGCCATGGCAGGGACCCCTCCCCCTGTCCCAGGCTGCTCCAAGCCCCAATGTCCAGGCTGGCCTTGGGCACTGCCAGGGATCCAGGGGCAGCCACAGCTGCTCTGGGAATTCCAGCCCAGCCCCTCCCCACCCTGCCAGGGAACAATTCCTAAATCCCAATATCCCATCCATCCCTGCCCTCTGGCAGTGGAAGCCATTCCCTGTGTCCTGTCCCTCCATGCCTTGTCTCCAAGTCCCTCTCCAGCTCTCCTGGAGCTCCTTCAGGCCCTGGAAAGCTGCTCAGCACTTTTCTCTGGCAAAGGCAGTGATTGCATTGATAATTCTCCTGTCACTGCTGTCACTACCACTGAGCTGACCCAGCCCCTGGCCCTGACCCAGCCCCTGGCTTGGGTCTGTGTTTAAGCTGCCCAGACCAGGGAGCAGAGCCCTCGCCCAGCTCCAGAGTGGCTCAGCCACTCTCCCAGCCCAGCATTCCCAGCAGAACCTCCCAATAGCTGGATCCCCATCCCCAGCCCAGCGCTGTACCCACCTCGGGCTCAACCCAGCCGCACTGGCAATCAACCTGCCTGGGGCCCCGGGCACAGCAGGGATGGGAGGAATAACAGTAACTTTTAGTCAGGGTTTAATGGGGACCCGAGACNAGCGCTGTACCCACCTCAGGCTCAACCCAGCCGCACTGGCAATCAACCTGCCTGGGGCCCCGGGCACAGCAGGGATGGGAGGAATAACAGTAACTTTTAGTCAGGGTTTAATGGGGACCCGAGACTGCCTCACTCTCTGAAGAATCCTTTAAAGGTTCCCTCGCTCTTTATCTTTTGCTTCCTTTAAACTGTGATTGAATTTAGGACTAATGAAAATGTGAGTCTGAGAGCATTTACTGGAAGGCAGCTGCTCACTGTTTCATCTCTGCCTCTCTGCTGCTCTGTCTGATGAGCTCCTTTGCCATGTCCACCCAGACAAACGCATTTCTCCAGGGGAGGTTCTGCATAATCAGGGTTTGAGCAGCACTGGGTCATTCATCTTCATGTGGACAAGGTCATCAAGAGGGCACTGCTCCCTTATTTTCCTCCCTAGTATCTTTTCTCTACAGCAAATGGCATCTTAATAAAAGGGAAGCTTTTCTTCCCATCTTTTTCAGAGGGAGAAAGGAAGGGTTGTTGTGAAATCAGAGCCTGGATGTTTTGCCTTTTCTGCACCAGGCAAATCAACATTTGGCTTTTCTTCTGTCTGTGGATGGAGCCTGAGACTAAACAGGGCTCATACCACTCATTCTGGTTTGGATCGCTGGGCCCTTAAAGCAGCTGCTCAGGTGTGGGGAAAACAATGACACAAATCTTCATAATGGAAGGGAAATGGTGCCATTTTTCCTTGGCAATCCACCAGAAATTCACTGTTATGGAGGGAATTCCAGCAGGTTGCCCTGTGTTGGTTGATGGATTTTGTTTTACTGACCTTCCACAGGACAGGAGTGTCAGGATCCCACTCCAGAGGACCCTCCTGGTCCTGATTTACGTCACTCCAATGCCACCCTCAGGAGCATTTGGCCCAGCCCTGCAGCAGCTCAGCCACTTAGCCCCTCCCCAGCACAGGTCCATGTTTTCCAGAGCCTCCCTGGGATTTGGAAGAGCTGGGCTTGCAATCCTGGTGGCAGAGATGTGCCCAAAGCTCTTGGTAGGCCCTGGCATCCCTGCAAGCCAAAGGACTTTGAGGCTGTGCTGGTTTGATAGATCCAAGTGGCCACCAAAAGCTCTGGGGCCATCAGCCCCATCCCTAATTGATCAGCCCCTTTCCTGATCCATCAGCCCCATCCTTGATCCATCAGCCCCATTCCTGATTGATCAGCCCCGTTCCTGACCCACCAGCCCCGTTCCTCATCCCTCAGCCCTGTTCCTGACCCACCAGCCCAGTTCCTGACCCATCAGCCCTGTTCCTCATCACTCAGCCCTGTTCCTGACCCCCCAGCCCTGTCCCTGACCCATCAGCCCCGTCCCTGACCCATCAGCCCCATTCCTGACCCATCAGCCCCATTCTTCATCCCTCAGCCCTTTCCTGACACATCAGCCCTGTCCCTGACCCATCAGCCCTGTTCCTCATCCCTCAGCCCTTTCCTGACCCATCAGCCCTGTCCCTGAGCCGTTAACCCCGTTCCTGACCCATCAGCCCCATCCCTCATCCCTCAGCCCCGCTGCCTGTTGGCATTCCTGTAGTTTCCAAGGAAACCTGGTGCCTCTGGAGTGGATGGATGGGTGGTGTCTGACACAGGAGTCCTGTGCTGATCCATTTTTATCCACCGTTGTTGTTGCCTCCTTGGTCTTGGCCTCTCTGAACGTTCCTGCCTCGCATGAGAAAAAGCAGGAAGATCCTGGCATGCCCCGGCTGCCCTCCCTTCCCTGCTCCCTGCAAGGAATCCCACCACAAACCAAGGAATCACTGCTGCCTGGGGCTGCTGCTCCTCCAGAGGAGGTTCCTCCTTCAAAGGCTCCTCCATGGCCACACGTTCCCCATTCAGGAGCACTTTTGAGGGGACACACAGAGAATTTTGCCTCTGAGCCCTGAGAGCCTCCCCTGCTCCCAGCACAGAGTAGCTGCAAGGATTTAGGAGCTGGGTTCAAATCCTGGATTGCTCAGGAAGTTCCCACTCTTCCCTTCTTACAGAACTCTCCAGGTCAGGAACCTTTCCTGGGAGAGAAGGGATCGTTTGGGTGCTTTGCCCTCCTGGTTCTGAAAGTGTTAATCCATGACATCAGCTCCAGCCTGACAGACTCAGTGGGAACACACAGGGAGAATTCAGGGATGTCTAGATTGATGCTTGTCTGGGAAATGAGGCTGGTCCGTGGATGCAGGAAAGCATGGCCCCTGCTGTTCCCAGTGCAGGGTGCATCCCTGCTCATTCCCCATGGAGAAGTCAGTCCCAGCTGCAGGGAGGTCAATCCCAGCAAGGTGTGGGGGATTTATTTCCATGCAATATGGAGTCAAGACACCAGGAAGTGGCCCCAAAGAGCACCTGGAGGGTCACAGAATCATGGAATAGTTCGGGCTGGGAGGAATTTCTGCCCCCTGATGTGGGAGGGGACTTCTTCACCAAGCCCAGGGTGCTCAGTAGCCTGCAAGTGGAAAAGATGTCCCAAAGAATCCCATTTCCTTTCACCACTGTCCTAGTTTAAGGTATATTCTTTTTACCATCTTTTGTAAACTGTTGCAAGGCAATACTTAACCAAGTGCCTCCTGCCTCTGTACTACCTCTGTTAATGGGTCGTCAGTGCCTCGCCCATGACTCAGAGATAACGCCCCCCCCCGGGCTATCTGCTGCTAATGGGCACATCAGTGCCTAATCACATGACTCACCATCCCATTGTGAGATACTCCACCCAGAGGGAGGGACCAACTGTTTCATCATGGGTATAAACTGGGATTCTGAACACCACAGCAGCACTTTTCCTACTGGACTCCCAGAGGATAAGAGAGTTAGAATCTTCAGACCCTTTCTCTCTACGGGATCGCCGCCTCAGCAGAGCTGCTTTGCTTGGACTGCTACCACTGTGGAGTGTCAGGTTGTATTCTGACTTTGTCAGTTTTCTAGTACTACTGCATTTATTTATATATCTTAGTTTCTTTTTCTCTTTTCCTATTAAATTATAATTCTGACTTGCTATCTCCCACTGGTTTGATTTCAAACTAGTACAACAACACAGACCTGTCTGTGACCCCCAGTGGTCCAAGCAGGTTGGTGGCCCATGGGATGCCATCCCAGCATGTCCTTGTTTTGCATAGAAAGGAAAAGGAATCCATATAAATCACACTGTAGCATCCAGTTTTCAGATTTTCCTTTGTTCCTTCTTTTCCTTAAAAAAACATTTTTCCAAAGTGACTTGGAAGCCTTTATTCCACCCTTTTTCAGGAACATCAATGGCACAGGAACCATGGCAAATGTCTCCAGTTGCAGCTGCTTCAAGACAACTGTGGGGTCAGGATTTTGGGAATGCAGCCCCTGGATTCCTTTGAAGAGAGATCTTCAGCTCAGAGACCAGCCCATGTGAAGCCCTAAATCTGGAATAAAAGTGAGCTGTTGGAGGGTGACTCGGCATCATTAGAGTTTTTATCATTGGGGTTGGTGGCAGGGGCTGGATTCCAGCAGCATTTCCTGGTCCCCCTTTGCAGCCTCCTTGCATCTCATGGACGACACAAAATAGGAATTTATTCTGTAAACACCGCCCGAGGTGCTGAGGGCTCGGAGTCAGAGTGGGCTGCAGTTACAGAGGGATCCCTCAGGTGTGAATTCCTCGCTGAACCAGCTGATATAACAGTCCTCAGCAAAGCAGGTGAGCCCTGGCCCCGCCCCAATGTCACCCCTGAAGAGGGCCAGGATCCCTTATCTCAGCAGCTCAGTCAGGACAGCGGCATTGAACATCTGTCCCTTATCAGAGATAGGGCAGGATTACAGAACAGCTCTCTGGAGACAGATTTTGTCAGATAGAGACTAGCCAGGAGGGATGGGTTTGCAAGAAAGGTGTGATCAGATGTCGGAAATCTCAGCTTCAGGAGATATCACACCTCAGGTGTCCTCACAGCCGGACAGGCACTGATAAAGTGCTTGATAAAGATCCCTGGAAGTGTCCAGGGCCAGGCTGGACAGGGCTTGGAGAACCCAGGAATAGTTAAAGGTGTCCCTGCCCACAGCAGGGGTTTGAGGGGCTCTGAGATCCCTTCTGTACTCGTTTGAAATCAAACCAGTGGGAGATCGCAAGTCAGAATTATAATTTAATAGGAAAAGGAAAAAAAAATAAAGATAAACAAATGCAGTAGTACTAGAAAACTGACAAAGTCAGAATACAACCTGACACTCCATGGTGGCAGTAGTCCAAACAAAGCAGCTCTGCAGAAGCGGTGATCCTGTAGAAAGAAAGGGTCTGAAGATCCAATAGGCTCTTATTCTCTGGGAGTCCAGTACGTAAGCATTCCTGTGGTGTTCAGAATCCCAGCTTATATCCATGGTGAAAGAGGTGGTCCCTCCCTCTGGGTGGAGTATCTCACAATGGGATGGTGAGTCATGTGATTAGGCACTGATGTGCCCATTAACAGCAGATAGCCCAGGGGGCTGTTATCTCTGAGTCATGGGCGAGGAATTGATGACCCATTAACAGAAGATAGTGCAGAGGGAGGAGGCATGGGAAAAAATACTGCTTCGCCTGGTTTCAACAGCTCACCAAGATGGTGAAAGAATATACTTCAACCTAGGACACCTTCCAGCCCAATCCCTTCTGGGGTTCAGTGATATCAAGATGAGGCCTGTGGACTCCCAGTGATGTGGATGCACCTTGGCTCTGTCAGGCAGCAGCTCTGGGATATTTTACAGCTGACACTGGGTGAGTTTTTCTTCCTCCCCTCAAGGGAGGGGCTGTGGGCTGCTGTAGCTCCCCAGCTCCGTGCTGTAGCTTGGGACAGCTTTCCCTGGGATGGAACATCTTCCCTCGGTGCCATGGAGTGTGTTCATGTCCTGGGGGCAGAGGCAAACACAGAGCTGGTCCTGAACTTACCAGAGGCAATGGGTGGGCATGTGAATTCCGGATGTTGCTGAAAGGAATGAGGGATTTGTCTTTACAAACAAACTGTGGGTCTGCTGATAGATAAAGCCAGATACTGAGAGGTGATAGAAGCAATGGGAGGAACCATAAATTCCATAGGAATTCCACTGATTGACACAAGGAAAAGAAAAGGGGGGAGGGTATACATTAGGAGGGGGTCTGTATTAGGTGATTTGAGAAGTCTGTACCTCTCAAGTACCTCAACCAATGGGCAAAGAGAGGGAAATGCAGCTGGGAAACTAGGATAAAAAGGAGGCTGTGTCCTCTGAAAATTTGAGAGACCCCATGGGAAATGTCCCACGACCTCTCCCTTTATTCAAATAAAGTTACAGGACCCCTCTGTCTCCTTTTTGGACACAAACCTCTGGTGTTTGTGGATTAATTTTCCTGACATCACTTATCTCCAAACACTCCTTTTTTTTCATCTCTCTATCTCTGGGACCACCACAGCCCCGGCACAGAGCAGCTCTTCCCTCTGATCCCCTCAAAGGCTGTTGGTGCCATGGAACAGAAAAGCGAGGCAGGAGCCGCCTTCCCAGGCAGGGGTTTCTGCTGCATCGCCTTTTGACTGACTCTCGTTTCATGTGTCTAATAAATGGTGTTTACCAGAATCAAAGGATTCAGAGCTTCTGTTCTTGGTGATGAACACAAGGAATATGAGGCTTTTTTCGCTGTGAAAGGCTGAGATATGGAGACAGCTTTTTCATCCACGTCTCCTAAGTGGGTGGTTATCCTGAGATGAATGCAAAGATCTCTGCAAGGAAAATCAACATCTGCAACCAGCGCAGGGCTGTCACTGGAGCTGGGGGAGTGGAAGTGCTGTGGGGTCTCAGAGCCCCTAGTGGGATGTCCTGAAAGGCTTTTCAGTGCAGCTCGAATGGGGTTTCAGTGATGCCAGCACAGACCTGGCCACTAGTTTTTGTTGATTACAGTTGAGTGTTTAATTTAATGATGTCTGGAAATTTCAGTGCCACCCCTTGGCCCTTGTGCTGTTGCAGTGAGACATCCAAAGCTGAGGAGGGAAGGGACATCAGAACTCCTGGAGTCTGCTCAGGGTAACAAGAATCTCTGGAAACCCCAAGTTGCTTAGTACAGCTCCACCCCGAGCTCAGCTGCAAAACTCAGCCATGTCTCTAAAATGCACTAAAACCTCACTGATGGGGAGGGAAGTTTTTTGCATGCCAGTATTTCTCATTCCCTCCAAAATTAACTTCAGATCATTTATTCTAAATTTAATTTTCCAGCTGTAAAATGGTTGGGTTTCTCAATAGACAGATGAATGCTGGATGGTGTTTTGCTGAACCTTCTCGGTGCATAAATTACTTCCTGGAGAACCAGAGTTGGTACCATTTAAAATAAAAAGAAGGAGCTGAAGGATTGGTATTGGCTCCTCTGCAACTCTAGTTTGAGTTCACATGCTGAGGGCTTTGTCTGTTGCTCTTCCCAGTGCCTCCAAGCACAAAAACATTAATGGGCAAGGCTCCCTCTTAATCAACCTGCAGAATTGTTCTGCAAATGAACCCAAATAACAGTTGGCCTGACAGGTTGGGATTGGGCGGGTGATGAAGGCTGAGGATGAGAGCTATTTCTCGGATGTGCCCCAGCATCAGTCTGAGACAGCAGCTGGAAAAAGAGTCATAAATATCTTTTCAAGTCATAAATATCTTCTCTCCTTTCACACGCTGCAAGTTATAAACATGAGGCTGCAGACTCTGCATCAGGGACTGGATAGAGTCACTTATCCCCGAGCACTCCTGCTCTGCTACAGTTATTGGCTTGTGGAGCTGATCACAAATCTCAGACGGGGCCGGTTTTTACGATTCCCTTCATTTCTGTTGGAGAGTTTCATTCCCCAGCCTGTGAGCGCTCCACTCGGTCCATCCTGGGCTGGCTTTTGTGGCCAGCATTGAAAGGGACTTTGGCTTGGCCAACCAGGCTGTCAGGAGTGAAATGGTCAGAATGAGAGGGAAGGGGAAGGAAAACTCAACCTTTGGAAGTCAGTGCTGCTGGGGGCTGCTTCACCAAGCCTGGAGCTGCTCTTTACACTGGCAAGAAATCAGGGAAAATATTTGGAGCTCAGCAAGCCAGGGGCCAAAGAGCTCCTCCAGCAGCAGAGACAGCAGGGCTGGCTGGAATCCCAGCACTGGGAATCCTGAAATGGTTTGGGCTGGGCACCCCCTGCCATGGCAGGAACACCTCCCACTGTCCCAGGCTGCTCCTAGCCCTGTCCAGCCTGGCCTTGGCACTGCCAGGGATCCAGGGGCAGCCACAGCTGCTCTGGGCACCCTGTGCCAGGGCCTGCCTACCCTCACTGTAAAAAATTTCTCCTTTCTACCTAAGTTGACTCGTGTCAGATTAAAACCATTACAGTGGCAATGGAAGCACTGCTGGCAGCCAATCCCTTCCCATGGCCAGAATTTATCCAGACAGACCTGCAGGAAAGGCTGGGACAGGATGGTGCTGAATGGGCTGAAGAGGAAGAGATCAGACCACCTGAACCTCCAGGAGATCCTTCAAAAGCAAACAGAGAAAAAACCCTCACTAGAACTGTGATGGGGGGTGGCTGCTACAATAAATATCTCCATTTTTGAGAGCTTCCCTTTTTTCTCAACTCCCTGTTGGCATGTGCTGACCTGAGGGAAGGGGAGATGGAAGGCAGGGAATGCAGGGAGGATGGAATGCAGGGAACTCTTGGGCTGGGGGGGTCTGGCCAGGATGATGCCCACACACCCAGCCTTGTCTCTCACTCCCCTGACATCAGGTGAATAGAAAGAGACCCTGGAAAAACTCTTGCCAATTTTCTGAGTCCTGAGAGTGTGAAGATCAATGGAGAAAGAAGCCAGTTTTTTCATTAAAAATAGAAAAGAAAAAAAATTTTTAGACAAAGTTGAAGACAAATTTCCTGCCAGGAAAGAAGAATTCTGCCAAAGCAGTGACAGATGTATTTTTTATTTTATCAAATATTTGGCCTGGAATCAGTTGTGCTGAGGATTTGTAATTGCTTCCACATTTGGAGGAGACTGGGTGAGGTGAAATGCTCCTCACAACTGCTTGGCATGAGCACCCATGGAAACAGAATATTCTGAATTACTGAGATGGTCGCAGTTTCCTCAGTTTCCCCCAGCAATACATCAACACCTTGTATTAAATAAAGGTAAAAGTCACCACTTAGAGGAAAAACAAGTTTTGGGTGGGTATAAATGAAGTAAAGAAAGCAAACAATGGCTCAGCCAAATCCTGGAGGGACTGATGATCCCCTGAGTGCTGGAACTGGTATTTTATCCTGGAGGAAATTCAAGCAGTACCTGGTTGTGGTTCTGCTCTGTGCCAGACCTGCACCTCCTTGAAGGAGATGGAGTTCAGGCTTGGAGGAAGCAGCTACTGGCTGAGCCTTCTGCTGAATATCACAAGTGTTTTTACGTCTCATATCACAAAGCCCTTGCTCCTGAAGGAATGGGATTACAGGAGAAATGTCTTCTCTCATTAAAAGCAAAAAAAACAAACAGAAAACACAAAGTTTTCTTGTAAGGATGCAGGGAAAGAGCCTGAATGTTTCACTCAGCCTGATAAAGGCTTAGAAACCAAAAGAAATGCAGTGTGTGTACAATGTTTATTGTTTCAAATAATTTATGGCTTTGGGAAGCCCAGTTCTTCCCTTTGTGCCATTCTCCCTGCTGCAGAGCTGGACCCACTTCATTGATTTCAGCTGATTAACCCCCAGAGCCTCTCCCAGGTGCACCCCTGGAGACCCAGGGCGAGGCAGGAGTGGGGCTGTTCCTTCCTGGGTAACACAGCTTTCAGCACCAGCTCAGAGCCAGTAATTACAGACAGATCTATGTGGTTACAGCTCCAGCCTGCTCTGAAATGGCCCCATAAAGTCACCTGGCTCTAGATATACATCAAGCCATTTTTCACTTTGCAAATGAGGACTTTTTAAGAGCTATAACTTTCTGGGAGTTCATGAATTTCCTGGATTCACGGCCCTTTGGTGGATGAAGGCGCAAGAGATGCTGCTGTGCACAGAGCAAGGAGGGAGAGTGGCACAGGCAGAAGGAAAAAATAAATCCTTAGAGATGAGGTTTCCAAAAGCTGCTTGGAAATAAAAGCTGGGATAAGTGCATGACACACTCAATAGATATCACTTTGCTTTATCACCTCCTCCATTTCCCAGCCTTGCTCAGGGATTTTGGGAAACTGATCTGAAACTTGAGCCCTTTAATGGCCAAGATCCTTAATCCTGCCCTGCATCAGGGCTGAAGTCCTTGGTCAGGGTGTGAGAGGCGCTTGTGCAGTCCCAGGGAACAAGGACAGGAGGAGGAAATTACCTCAAATTGTGTCAGGGGATGTTTAGGTTGGATATTAAGGGAAATTTCTCCATGTCCATCTGTTCAGGCCTGGAGTCCCCATCGCTGGAGGAATTTAAAGCCCTGTGGATGCGGCACTGGGGACACAGTCAGTGGTGGCCTTGGCAGTGCTGGAGATGGTTGGACTCGATGATCCCAGAGGACTTTTCTCACCTCAGTGATTCTGCAATTCTATGATTTTTGCCTTTTTATTGTGAAAGAAAACAATTGTGTGGTGTTTGTGCTGAATTTCCTACCCCAAGGAACACCTTCAACCTGGGCAATTTTGGCCATTGAGGGAAGCCTCAGAGAGGACCCTGGGCACCTGAGGGAGCAGAGAGGGTGACGCACGCTGGACCAACCCACTGAGGCTGAGACTTTGTTCTCAACTGCAGCAAAGTGTCCCAAAACCTGAGCACGAGGCCCAGGCCCAGGCGCCCAGGCCAGGATCTCATGGACAAGGTTCCCAAAGCGCCCTGTGGAGCCTCCCCCACACAGCAACCTCAGGCTTTTACTGCTGCTAGAAAATCCACTCAAATTCTCCTCCACCCCCTTGCTTAGAGCAGCAAATCCATCTTCTCATGCACTTAGATCAAGATGAAGGGGGCTTGAGAGGTAATTAATTTTAATAATAATGCTTTTATTCTCTCTGAGTTGCAGACATTGCCTGGCTGTTCCCTTCTGGAGCTGGGAGCCAATTTCCCACTGATCTCACTGTGCAGCACAAATGTTCCTATCTGTAAGGGACCAGTTCCTCTTCTCTTCACAGACACTGAGTGATCCTTTCCTGCTTTCTGAAGGCAGGCCCTGATGAAAACTCCTGCCTGGAAGCTCTCACAGGTGCTCCAGGGAGCTCACCAGGGCTTTCATCTGCAGCCAAGAATTTGGATTTTTCTAAATTCTAATTTTCTTAACTGAGGAGAAAATCTCTCACCTTCTTCTAGGGGCATAATTTGCTCCCTGGGGTTTGTAATTTTTTTTAATCATCATTTGGCTATTTTCTTTAGTGAGTTGGCAAATGAAAGGGGCAGGGAGACAGAATCACACAGAGGTGTAAAGCCAAGATAAACAGGTGTGAGCAGGTGAGGTGTGGTGGGTGCACCTGGAGCCATGCATTCCCCTGATGGTGACAATTGGCATCTCTGTGCTCCCGCAGCTCCTTCCAGCTGTGCCCAAAGTCCCTGGCAGAGCTCTGCCTTTCCTGGAGGGCATGCAATGAAAGAGCTTCATCCTGCTTTAATCAGAACATGGAGAAGACAATGGGGTCTGAGCCTGGCAGTGTCCCTGTGTCTGTGGATGATGTGACACTGGAGCTCCACTAACGAGCTTTGCAGCCTTATCTTTATTCATTCTGGCAAATTAAATTAGCACTGTCTTTCAAACTTCCCCTAGGCAGCCACCAGCAGCACAAAATAAACCACAGGGGGGGATCATTGTGTTCTCAACACCAGTCCCTGGATTTTCAGCAGCCACTGAAATCCCATCCAAGAAATCCCATCCGTCCCTGTCCCAGGAGCAGAGCTGCACCCCCGGTGCCTGGTGCCCTTACAGAGCTCCTGGCCAGCACAGTGGCAGCTGGGCTCTGCCACTCCTGTGCTCTTTGCTCTCCCCAAATCCAGGCTGATTGTCGTGTTTCTCCTCCATCCCTTTGTGGTGCTTCCCCGCTCTGGGCTCCTCGAAGGTGTGGATGGGAGAAGCACCAGCCATGGCTGTGGTGTGGGTGGGAGTTCAGAACAGGGAGGGTTTTGCTGCAGGATTTTTGGGTTTGGCTGTTGCTGAGAAAACGTTCCTGGGGAGGTGTACGGAGTTTGTTACTCACAGAACCCCAGCTGTTTGGGGGCTGTTTAGAGAACAGGGCTTGGTGAAGGGTATGCAGGTGGGATGGGGTGTCAGGGCCTCTCCCCTCTCCCATTTTCCCTGGGAACAGGGTGAATCTGTCAGCGCCGCAGCTGGGCGTAAATCGAGCTCTGTAACCTTGCAAGTGCAAAGTGTTTGGAGCAAGTGGTTTTACATTAAATACTAAATATTGCAGCTATTAAAGCACATCCATCATCCACATGAGGTGTCTGAGCAGAAATGAGCTGTAGCATCTCCTGCAATGCTGGCTGTGGGCACATTAAACACCAGCCCCATGTGTCACTCACTGCCAGCTCAGAGGGGACACCTGGCACTCAGGTGAGGCTCAGCCCAGCCCTTCACAGAGTCCAGGAGTGACCTTCAGCTCAGCTTGGAGCCACTGACATTCTGGTGCCTCCAGACCCACCTCTTTGTGTCCCTCTGACCTTCTGCTCCTTAGCTGTGTCTCCAGCTGTGCTGTCCCAACACCCAGAGTGCTGGGACACCTCTGTCCCTGCTGGAACCAGTGGAGGTACCAGAGGAGGCTGCAGAGGCTCCCTGGTGCTTTGGTCAGTGTTCAGTGACCACCTCATTACTCACAGGTGGTCCTGTGAGGTCCTCTGAGGACCTCATTACTCCTTCTGCCCCAAAGATACAAGCCCAAGGCTCTGCACTGAATTGTGATGGGAATTTTCTTCCCAAAACCTCAATAGGATTAAATGAAGGAGACTCTATTGCCTCTGCCTGGGTAATTCCCCTGCACTGGGTGCTGTTATCACCTGTCCCCAGGGACGGCCCAAGCCTCTGACCCACAGAGGTTTCATTGCCTTCTGCCTTCCCTTTCCCCAGGCCAGCCCGGACTGTGCTGGGCAGAGTCACTCTGGCCAAGATCATGCCCATGCAAGAGCTGGATGATGATGATGATGATGATGATGATGATGATGATGATGGTGATGATGGTGATGATGCAGGTGGTGGTGATGATGGTGATGATGATGGTTCTGGTGATGATGGTGATGATGATGGTGATGATGCAGGTGATGATGGTGATGATGGTGATGATGATGGTGATGATGGTGATGATGGTGATGATGGTGATGATGCAGGTGGTGGTGATGATGATGATGATGATGGTGATGATGGTGGTGATGATGATGCAGATGGTGATGAGGATTAACACGACTGCTTTATTTGTCTGGCAGGTGGGCTGATACAGAGGTAGCTGTCTAAGCTTCCCTCCCTGCCTGCCCTGATCAACAAGGACAGCCTGGAATTCTGATGTTGCTGGGAGAGCTCTGAAAGCAAAGTCAGGGCAGGCTGGCCTTGCCCCATGGTCACACTAGAGAAAGGGCTCCAGTACCTCAGGTGAAGAGTAGGGACTCCACCAGGACCTGACACAGCCTCAGTTTCCAGCAGGGAAAACAAGCCAACCCTCCCAGTTTGGAGGATCGAGTCCCAACAGCTGAATGCTCATTAAAGGACAGAGAGTCTGCAGATCCAGCAGGAACAGTGGCTTCAAATGTCACCAGGAATGGCTATAATCTTTGGTGAGGGTTTTCACCTTTTATCATTCCTTCTGTCTTTCCCTGCCTGGAGCAGGTGAGAGTTTGGGATTTCTCCCACAGGAGCCTCTCCGGTCCTGAGCCCCATCCCAGCCCCGCTGCAGGATCCCTCAATCCCAGCTCAGGAACAGCCCCAGCTCAGGATCCCTCAACCCCTGCAGGATCCCTCAATCCCAGCTCAGGAACAGCCCTTGCCCCAAGTTCAGGGAGATTTTCTGGCACTTCTGACCCCTGGGCAGCTCTTCAGAGCTCGTCCTGCCAACGAGGGGACACCAAGGGGACACCAACATGCTCTGAGCAGGGCACAGACCTGCAAACTTCTGGCTTCCACCTAGAAAACTCTCTTTGCTCAGCACTGCTGATCTATCCCATGCATCCCTGCAGTTCTGGGATTGAGCAGGTCCCTCCTTGGATCCTCAATAATCTCCTGAGAGCTTTGCTGTGTGTTTATCTCTTTGTTGTGTGTTTGTCTCAGTGTTAACTGGTGCTGGGGACCGGTGATTGGGAAGGTCTTTGTGCCAATTGCTGAAGAAATCCATGTCAGAGAATCTCCCAGCTGCAGTCCCAGAGCTGCTGTTGTCAATCTGCACCACGCAAACCCCAGAGAAGATTGGAAATGCTGATTATAACTTGTCTATCTCATTAAAGAGGCTCATTTAGTGTAGCCTCTTCTTGCAAAAGTGCCTCCCGTTTCCTAATGAATTCTCCTCAGAGCTGGAGGAAATGCTGATCTCTCCCCAGTGCCCTGACAGGAGGGTGCAGCCATGTCGGGCTTGGGTTTTTCTCTCAAGTAACAAACAAGAGAGCAAGAGGAAATGGCCTCACCTTGTGGCAGGGGAGGTTTAGGGAAAATTTCCTCACTGCAAGGTTGGCTGGGGCTTGGAGCTGCCTGGGACATTGAAGTGTCCCTGCCTGGCCAGGCGATGGGAGAAGGGGAAGGCTGAATCCTGGTGCAGACCTGCCTACCATCAGGTCTGGGATCAGCTCAGTTGCCCTCCAGTCCTTCAAGGGCTGAGTCTTCCCCCTCAGTCAGGCTTTAGGGGAAGATTAAGTGTTCCAAAGCCCGATTTACATTTCAAAACCAGGCCCAGGCCTGGTGTGAGATCAAAGTGAGAGTGGGCTTTGGGTGTATCGATCAGAGACCTACAATGCTGCCTCTCCCTGCTTCCCGTGTCTCTTACAGGATCAAACAAGAGTTTGGGAATAGAAGAATTCTCAGCATTGTTATTTTTTTCCAAGCAGGGAGTTTGTAATCCCAGGTATTTCCATGTTTCCCTCAAAAAGAAACCCTTCCTTTGTGCTATCGTGACCCCTTCCCATATGTGGCACTTGTGCCTCCCCATCTCAGCCTGCTGCTCGTCTGCCAAAGGCTCCAGCTCAGGATCCAGGTGTGGATCCTGCTGCTCAGAGCCCACACTTTATCCCTGACTGGACCTCAGCTCCTGCCCGGCTGTCCCCACACCCTGGGTCACACCTGCACCAAGACTTGGTGGGATCTGAGACTGCACTAAAAGAAGGAATTCTGTTCTAATTCTCAGGAAGAATTTCCTCCTGGAAAGGGTGGTCAAGCCTTAGAACTGCCCAGAGAGGTTTGGAGTCCCCATCCCTGGAGGTCTACAACAAAGGTCCGGACATGGCGCTCAGTGCTCTGGGCTGGGGACAAGGTGGGCATCAGGCACAGCTTGGACCTGATGGTCTGGGAGCTCTCTTCCAACCTCTATGATTCCATGAAAACAGAAATCACCTTTCCAGGAACAGGATGAGCTTTGATGTCCCTTCCAACCCAGCCACTCCATGGCTCTGTGATGTCACCTCCACACCCCCCACACCAGTGTCCCTTGTCCCTTGCTTGGCTGCAGCCAGCAGCCTCCCATGGTTCAGATACTGCAGCTCCAGCCCTGGGCACAGCTCTTTGCCACACACGAACCCAGGACATCTGTTCCAGCTCCAGGCTGGGAATGGGAACCCCAGCACTGGATCCTCCCTGCTCTGGCACCCTCTGCCCTCCCTTTGCTCCCCCAGCCCCGGCTGCGTGTGCCTGGCAGGGAATCCTGAAGGGAAAGCGGGACAGAGCATCCCAGCCCCGTTCGTGTGGGTTTTGGCTGAGCCAGAACTCTCTCAGTTAGGCAGCATGACTGTTCTCCTCCCCAACAAACTTTGAAAGCCCTTTTCCTTTGTGCCCAGCTCCCCTCAGCCGTGAGTGAATTCTGGGGGTAACTGGCACGTGGCAGGAACAAAGCCCTGCTCCATGCTCCCCACTGCTGGGATCCGGCTGCGACTGCCTCATCTCAGCCACCAGCAGCAACTCTGGAGAGCGGGGGAGGGAAGTGTTTAAAATCCAGCGAAACCACTGAACCTTGAAGGGCTCTGCCTCCTCCCTGGCTGAGGGACGGCAGCCTGAGAGGAGACCTGGCTTTGGTGTAAAACACCTGAGAGGAGACACCTTTTGGTATAAAACACCTGAGAGGAGACCGCTCTTTGGTGGAAAGCAGGAAATGCCACTGCAGGGACACTGCTGTGCCTCGGGTGGGTGGCAGATGGTGCCAGTGATGCGGGGAAGGAGGGGATGGAGGATTTGACACAGCTTCAGAACCATGGCCAATGCTGTTCCACCCTGGTGATGTTTCAGCAGAGGAAAAGCCCTGCTCAGCTCTTGTTAGGGACAGCAGTGACCAAAGGGGTGTCCCTGTGACCCAGCACCACTCCCCCAGCCCCACAGCTCCCACCTGGGGGGGTTTTGCCTCTCTCCTTACTTGCTGAGGAGGTACAAGGGGTGACAAGCTGGAGCATTGCTGAAGGCAGGTGCTGGGCATTGATCTATGTTGGGAATGCCAGCAGGGAGATGATGGAGCTGCTCCTTGGAGCCTAAAGCTCCCCAGATCCCAGCTCCAGCCTGTGAAACCTTGTCCTGCTCTGCCCTGCCCTGGGAAAACGCTGCTGTTCTCACAGATAAGGGCAACACGGCCTGCCTGGGAAAATAAACATTTACTTGTGAAGGGCAGCAGCAGAGCTCAACTCCTTCTGCAGCATTTGCACTGCGGGCTTGGAATGAAATTCTGCCTCCAACTCTGCCCAGGGAGTGCTGCCAGCAGGGCAGGAGGACAGAGCTGGCAGGGAAGGGCTCTGGTGGCTGCTCCCCTCTGCTGGGCTGGGATCCTGAGCATAGCCACCTCCTCCATCCCGGGAAAAACACAGGATCCCAGGCTGGGATGTGGGGCAGGTCACTGGGTCACACGCAGCTCATCCTAGGATGTTGACAGCAGTTGTTATCCGTGCCCCTGGAGCTTTTAATTGAAGTGTGCGCTGATCAGTCCATGCTGAGGAGGATCCCACCCCCTGTTAGGGAATTATGAACTCCCCCATCTCAAGTAAAGACATTCCTCCCCTTCTGCAAAACCCTGGTGGGAGTAAACCCAGCCTGGCCCTTCAGTCTCTGAGGCTTGCCCAGATTTTCTCCATCCTGCCCCACCCAGTGAGTGAGGACTTGCTGGTACCAGACACTTCTGTGTGGCCTCACACCCAATTCCAGATTTTACCCTGCCCCAGCACTGCCCCTCCCCTGCTGCTGGGCTTTCCCTGCTCTGCCCCAGCCCTGCCCTTCACCTGACTTTGGTTTCATGCAGATTAACAGACTTTGGGCTTTAAATAATTGATCGAACTCAGCCTGGCTTCACAGGCTTGAGCACAACTTCTAGCCAAGTTTCATTTTGACATAAGGATTTAAGCCCAGGCACGCTGGAGCCACACAGCACCTGGGTGTTTGGGATCTGATCTCCTGGAGCTCCTAAACTCTGCATCATCCCTGGAAAATCTCCCTGTTATGTTTGTGTCTCACAGTGCTGGGGCTGCATTCAGCAAGAGCTTTGCTCATATTAAAACAGGTTTTACATTTGAGTCCCTGTCCAGGGGGCTCTTTGGGCTGTTTCAGGGGATGTTGACTTGCCCAAACATGACGATTTTAACAGTGGCTTGGGTCTGGAGCTGCAGTGAAACACCAGGAGGTGCAGACCCAACAGGAGCTTCAGGGGATGAGATTTCACACCCATTTTGTGTGTCAGCTTTATAAACAGAGCTCTGGGGGCTTCAGTCAGTCCCTGGAGGCATTTATCCTCATCTTCCCACAGGGATCATCCAGTCCAACCCTGTCCCTGCCCAGACACCCCAACAATCCCACCCTGGGCATCCCTGGAGCGCTGTCCAAACGCTCCTGGAGCTCTGGCAGCCTCAGGGCCGTGCCCATTCCCTGGGCAGCCTGGGCAGTGCCCAGCACCCTCTGGGGGAAGAACCTTTCCCTGATCTCCAGCCTGAGCCTGCCCTGGCCCAGCCCCAGACATTATTAATTAACAAATAATAACATTTATAGCTGCTGTGAGCAAAAGAAACCCCAGTAAGACCCAGGCAGGAGCAGAGTGTGTTTTGTGTGCCCTGCTGGGTATCTGGGTGTTTCAGAGCTATGGATTTGCACACCTCAGGATTTTATTCCTGCCGTGCAATTCAGCCACACCTCGGCAGTCTGGGGGTTTCATGCAGGGTCTGCAGTGGGAGGACCAAAGAAAAGCCCACTGGAAAACCCAACTCCTCCACCCCAATGCGCAGCAGCTCCCAGTGAAGTCCCTTCATTCCCTGCTGAACCCCAGTGCTGTCTGTGACAGACAAGGCACGTGAGCCCGTGCAGGGGCCTCGTTGTCCTTGCACAGCACAGAGTGACCCTGTGGCTGTGAGGGACGGGGATTGTCCCCGGCTGCTGCTGGGGAAATGCTCTGAGAGCAGAACAAACAGCCCGCTTCTCATCTCTCCTACCTCCTCCAGGCCTGTTTCACTTCCACCCACCTCCAGACACGAGTTAAGCACCAGAAAGCTGCTTAGATCAGTGGTGACTCGTTGTTGCTCTTTAATTCATGCAAATGTTCTTTTTAACTAGCTCAGAGTCTCAAACAGCCCTCTGGGGAACCTTCTGCGTTTATGATTATTGAAACAAAAGTCTATTTCCTTTAAGCACAAAACAGCTGGGGGAAGAGAAAGAAGAAACCTGTTTTCTTTTCTAGCAAATACAGTAAATTCAAAGGTCAGGTGCAAGCTGACAGCAGTGGGTGAATCAACACTGGGGAGAATTTTCTGGAATAGCAATAAAAATGTCTCTTTGCAGCCACACAGAATCACTGGGTTTTATCTGTATCTGACTTTGGAGGGTCTGGGGCAGATTTGGTTTGACAGCTTTGGTACCCTCAGGTACCCCCAGCAGGTACAGCCAGAGCCCTGGGGCCACTTCACAGGTGGAGCACCAAGTTTGGCCAAAAACTCGGGGACAGGCACTGGGGTGGCCTCAAACCTGGCCAGGAGTTCAGCTTGAGCTGCAACCCAGCATCAGCCAGGGGAGCTCAGGCTGGATATCAGGAAAGATTCCTTTACTGGGAGAGTGGGGAAGCCCTGGCAGTGGGGGAGTCCCCATCCCTGGAAGTGCCCAAAACCAAGCTCATGTGGCACTCCATGGTGGGACTCAAAGGCTGGACTTGGTGACCTTAGGAGTCTTTTCCAAACTTAAGGATTCTGTGATCTTCCCACAAGCCCTCCTGATTTCAGAGTGCAATTCCCACCTCATCCCTGTTCTCTGCCTTCGGAGTGGCAGCAGACACCCCTGAATTATCCATGGGCTGGCTCAGCCTGGAGCTGTTCTTGCCTGGTTTTCCTGGTGTTTCTGCCTCAGTGCTGGAATGATGGATGTGGTCTCTGAGCCTCAGCCTCCCATCACTGCCAGGCTCCTGTTGGTTCCTTGGGGACCCCACAACCTCCCCAGGCACAGCCTGACACAGAGCCAGCTCCAGAGTCACAGCTGGAGATGTTGATGTTGCGTTACTGATGCTGAAGGGCCCCCTAAATACAGCATGGAAGGGTCATTCACCCTGGAAAATGGATCTGAATCCTTGAAACCCACGCTCTGAGGAGGAACAAAGCCAACCCTATGTCTCCAGTGGGGAGCTGATGTGTTTGCAGGCTGAGCGCTCCCTCGAGGGGTTTGGGTGGTGCCCAGGGTTTGTGGTCGCTCTCAGGGTGAGGAGCAGCCTCAGCAGGGGCAGTGCAAGGAGCTGCAGCTCCAGGAGCTGCCTCGTGGCTCGGTTAACTCTGCTGCCAGCCCCAGCTTTGATTTTCAGCTGTCACTCAGTGCAGGGCAGTTTGGAGCAGCTCCCCTGGCTCAGGCTCCTCTCTGCCTGACAGTGCTCAACTGCAGCTGCCAGGAACAGGAGGAGAATCCATGCAGCTCCTCCTGATGTCCCTGAACACCCCAGAGGGATCCATGGGGTTCCCTAACCCAGAGTGATTTCATGCTCAGATCTCCCCAGGGCTGTGTGCTCTGAAACCACACAAACCTCCAGCCCATCCAGCAACTCCTGTGAGCTCCCCGTCCCTGCTGCACCTGTGAAGAGCTGCCTTGCAAGGCTGCTAATTGCAATTAACTTCCCACAGTTCTCTCATCATGGGCAGCACTCTTTTCTCCTCTCCATCCCGGGCTCTGCTGTTTTCACAGCCACTTTGGGTGCAGCTCCTCAATTGTCTCCTTTCCAACACTCACCCAGCAGAAGAATCTGCACAGATCCAACCCTGAGCTCCCCAAAATGCCACTGGCAGGGGTGACAAGTCCTCTGCACCGAATGAGCTGGGTTCAGCATCCGTCCCTGTCTCTCCAGGTGCCAAAGGCAGGGACAGAGGCCCTTTGCTTGCGCCCCTCTGTAATAGATCATCCTGACACTGACTCACTTGTTCTCTGTGTAATAAGTGATAATATGCCTGCTCACACAGACATGTAAAAAGGAAAACTAACATGGCCTCGAAAACCAATGAGCCAGTAAATAGAGGCCTATAAATAATCAGGAGAACAGATTTAATTAGCAGCAGAACTTACTTGCAGGGTTCATAAGGGTGCCTCTCATCTCAAACTGCCTCATGTGCCCCCATCACTCCCCATCCCCTGCCCTATTCCCTGCCCAGACAGACACCATGGCTGAGCTGTGTTTTGAGAGGGTTTGGTGTCCTGTCAGTGCTGCTGGGCAGCATCAACCCCCAGATCAGCACGAGAGCAGAGCTCACACAACCCATGATTTATAGGGTCATGGAATTGGTCAGGCTGGAAAAGCCCTCTGAGATCAGAGTCCAACCTTTGACCCAGCATTGCCCAGGGCCAGCACTGACTGTGTCCCCAAGTGCCACACCCACAGAGCTGTTAAATCCCTCCAGGGACGGGGACTCCAGCCCTGCCCTGGGTGGACAGCCCTTTCCATGAGGAAATTTTCCCAAAATCCACCCTGAGCCTGCCCTGGCCCAGCCTGAGGCCGTTCCCTCTCCTCCTGTCCCTGTTCCCTGGGAGCAGAGCCCAACCCCCCTGGCTGTCCCTTCCTGGCAGGAGCTGTGCAGAGCCACAAGGTCCCCCCTGAGGCTCCTTTTCTCCAGGCTGAGCCCCTTCCCAGCTCCTTCAGCTGCTCCTGGGACTCCAGCCCCCTCCCCAGCTCTGTTGCTCCTGTCCAGAGTCAGGGCTGTGCCTGCTGCCCAGACCTGCTGCTTTCTATGCCTGGCCTTCCATCCTTCCCTGCACTCATGGGATGCTCGGGGTGCAGGAAAGGGACTGCAGTTCCAGCCCAGCCAGTGCAGGAGCTCTGTCCTTGCTCTGCTGCTGCCTCAGCTCAGTGACAGCACAGGAGGTGAGAGCAGATCAGCAGAGAGCCCAAAATGAGATTAAATTGCACTCAGAGTCTCTGGTTTGAGGTGTCTAGGCTGAGTTTAAGGGAGAGTTTGACAGATCCCTGGTGCATCCTGGCAGCCCATCCTGCAGTTCAGGCTGCAAACAGATCCTTTATAAAGGCAGCTTTCCCCAAAGCTCTGTCCCTCCTTTATTTAGCACCTGCTTCCTTCCCTAGCCATGGCTCAGGTCTCTCCTCATCACTCCCTGTTTGTGAATTCATCCCCGGTTTTCAGATGAAAATGTTCTATTGAGCAGCATCAACCCCAAACACGTGAATTTTCTGGGAATGGCTCTGCAGATGTGAGGCATGCTCTGTCATGTCTGGAAAGAGTAATTTTACCATGGAAAGAACGATTCCATCAGGCCAAAGCAGCTGTAAAGATCCCTGTGCTGTGTTTCACTGCCTCTCTCCAGGACCCAGCCAGATGCCTCTTTAGCACCCACGTGCTGTTGGTTTTATTAATGTTGCATCTGCTGGTGATTTGAGCAAGGGCCAAAGGTTCAGAATTGAAACTCAAGGACCCTCTCCTACTAAAATATTTTAATAGCCATAAATCTATTATAAAGTGCCCGTGTTGACAATAGGGAATAACACAATCAAAGCCCTCTCCTGCCAGTGACAGCCCAGCCTTGCTGCAAGGAGCCACACGAATTAATCTGTCTCATTAACTGTCCCAGTAAGAGCCTTTCAGGAGCACAAAACACTTGGAGAGAACATGGAGAAACAGCTGTGCCTGTACAAACACATCCTGCTTTCCGTCCCTAAATGGATGGTGTTCCATCCCAGCCCCAGTCTCCTGGGCCCTGTGCTTTGTGTCAGCCTCAGGTGTTAAGTGATCAACAAAATGTTCCAAAATAGGAATGGTGGCTTCCTTTGTGCTGCTTGAAGGAGAATATTGATGGCAAACGAGATCTTCCCTTAAGGGGAAGGGAGCACTGAAGATTCAGAGATGTTCTGGAGCAAAGGAGCAAAAACATCAGAGGGTCTGCTAAAGCTCATGAGGTTTGTTGGCAAGTGACACACTTGGTGTGGAAATTGGTGTCAGTTTGTCCCTGACCTTTTCACAGGTTAGCTTTGCTCTCCCTGGAGAGAAGTTTCACACTTTCTATGCAAACTAATTACCATGCCCAGTATTCTGGACCATTCTGGAAACAGGCTGGAAAACCTCAGGGGTCTTTGGTGGTCTTGGTCCCCCTCCCACTTCTCAGCCTCCCTCCTGGATCCAGGGGCTGTATGGGCTCACTGGTACTGGCACCTGGAGGCTGATAATTCTCCTAAAAGATTGTGGTACTCTTCCCACAAGGGAGGCTGTTCCAGTTTGGAGGGTTCCTCCTCTTCCCTGTAAATACCAAAATATTCCATTGCAGGCCACCTGGCAGCCCCTCACAGTGACCACTCAGCACTGGCAGAGTCCCCTTGTCCCCTCCCTTTGCAGTCTCTTTCATCAAGCCCCAAGCTGGTGCTCAGAACCCCGCAGGGTTCAGGGGCATACTGGAATAGAACTGAAATTGCCATGAAAACTGGGGGAAGGAGGCTCCTTGTGAGAGAACAAAAGGAGAGATGAGGAGGGGACAAAGCTGCACAGCATTTCACAGCCTGCTTTAGGAATTCATTGAACACAGAGGCACAAGGCTACCAAAACTAAGACAAAACCCACCAGCACCCAGCTCCTGGAGCCTTACAAAGCCAGGCTCTAATAAACTCCAAGGGTGTGAGGAGCTGCCCCGGGGCCTCTGCTCGGGGATCTCTGCCCACAGGACCACTCTGATCAAAGATTTCAAACATTTCTGGTGCTTTTATTCACATTCCTGTTTCCAGAACAGCTCTGGAAACTCTGTCCAGGCCAAAAGCAAATGAGGAGAGCATTCCATCCTTTGGGAGCTCAGGAATGTGGAGGAGAGTGAGCTCCTGCTGCCAGAGCAGCTGGGACTGCCGGGGAAGGTGTGGGGAGAGCAAGTCCAGATCCTTCCTCCTTCCTCACAGGGAATGGCTTCCCACTGCCAGAGGGCAGGGATGGATGGGATCTTGGGAATTAGGAATTGTTCCCTGGCAGGGTGGAGAGGGGCTGGGCTGGAATTCTCAGAGCAGCTGGGGCTGCCCCTGGATCCCTGGCAGTGCCCAAGGTCAGGCTGGACATTGGGGCTTGGAGCACTCTGAGCCAGTGGGAGGTGTCCCTGCCATGGCAGGGGTGGCACTGGAGGGGATTTAAGGTCCCTCTCAGCCCATCCCAGCCCAATTCCGTGTCCTGAGCTTGTGCAGAGCTCGTGGCTGTTCAGATGCTCCCAAGTTTCAGTTCACCTGCACCTCAGGCCCCCAGCTCATGCTGTAAGTGCCCTTTTGAGGAGCTGGGTGAAACAACTCCTTTGCATTTGAGAGCCACTTCCCACTGGGTTTCTCATGCCAACACTGTGGTTGGAAAATAAGTGGGTCTTCTTTTCCCTTTGCAGAAACTTTCAAGCACTTTCAGCAATCCTAAATGGAAAAAAAATGCTCAGGCTCACAATACCTTCCCTTTACACACCTGCTTTTCCAGAATTACTCTCAACAAGCATCTGAAAGGAGAACTAAAAATGAAATATCAACAGTTTTGTCAATATCTTGGAGTGTCCCATGAATGGGGGCTGAGCAGTGAGATTGTGGCTGCCATTCCAGCTCAGCTTTCCTTCCCAGCAAACCTCAAAGGCCGCTGCAGAGATGCTCCCTGTTGGGGCTGGGTTTGGGCTCTTCAGCTGATTAAACAAAACTCAGCTCAATCATAGGCTCAGAACAGAGCACCTGTGGCTGCCTCTGGATCCCTGGCAGTGTCCAAGGCCAGGCTGGATGGGGCCTGGAGCAGCCTGGGACAGTGGGAGATGTCCCTGCCATGGCAGAGGTGGAATGAGATGGGATTTAAGGTCCCTCCAACCCAAACCATTCCAGGATTCCACAAAATTTCCAGCTTTCTACTCCAGAAACTCCTGAAGCTTTGGTTTGTTCCTTTTCCAAAGGAAAAGCTCAGGGCTTTCAGCAGAGCTGGGGAGTTGGGAGCAGACAGGAAATAATGGGAGATTTATCAGTCCCATTCCTGCCATCCAGAGTATCCCAATGTCACTGCTTCCACCACCAGTGATCCCCCAGACATCCCAGGGCAGGCTCTGCTTCTTCAGAGCATTTCACAATTTGAAAATTGTCTATGCACAAAAAGGAAAAAACCAAAACACCGTAATTTTACTTTCCCACAAAACAAAGTAAAAATCAACTCACAGCTGCTTTTAGCAGTGCTTCGATTTTAACTCTTTGTATCAATTAAGTTACAATTCTTTAGAAGAAGGATGTAACATTGGGACATTGCATTTTTGCTGTCAGGCTTTTCTCAAAGTTCCCATCAGAACCTTTGTTTCAGCATTTTTCATGGAGAAAACTTCCTATTACCCACTAAAGCAGCTGGGAAAAGATTCCTAATGCTGAGCTGCAGAAGAAGGGGTTGGCCTGTCCTTGTATTTGAGGGGCTGTAAATCCCAAATAACCCTGTGTTTGCAGTCCTGGTTTTGGGAATGTGAAACCCCAGGTCCTTGCAGAGTAAAACACATGTGACACATCCCAGTGGCCACCCCCAAACTCTGCCAAGCCCACATGGCTCCAGCTTCAGTGCACAGGGTGATGGATTCAGGATTTCTGCTGCCCTTTCCAGGCAGATCTGCTCACTCTGGTTCTGGGGTCACGTTTCCTGTTTCTCTGCTGCCCTGTGGTTGCTGCTGGGTCAGTGACCCTGAGGTTTGGGACCCTTGGCTGTGCCTGAAGCTGGCCCCAGAGTTTTGCTGAATCCTTGGATGCTCCGTGTCTCCATGAGCCCTGAGCCCCTCCACTGCTCCCCGGTGGGACTCCAGGAGTGTCCCCTCATGTCCCCGCAGCCCCTCATGCACAGCTCACCAGCTTCTCCAGCCCCTCTCTTTTTGAGAAACAAAACCTGCCTGAGATCTCTGGGTGAGAAATGTTGTAGGAAATTGTTGATCTCTGGAGAGCAATGGGATGGAGCCAGAGCCTTCTCGAGGGATTTGCAAAGCCAACCACAGCCCCTAATGGCAAACTGAGTCTTTCCTGCAGGACCCCATAGGCTGGGAATAACCCATTCACCAGCCCCAAAATGCTGGGAATAACCCATTCCTTTAAAAGCCTCAGGACACCCAATGAGCTCCATGAAACCCCTTCAAGTACAGCTCTGGTCCAGGCTCTTCCCCTTGCATTTATTTATGGGATTATTTCTCTCCTCTGCTGGTCCCTCACGAGGCTGCAGCTGCAGGATCTGCCCTTGCTCCAAGCTTGGTGCCAAATCCATCCTTTCCTGTGCCACGTGGAACCCCCTGGCCCTGTGGCCACTGTCCTGGATCTGACAGATGGTTTGTGGTGGTGGGCTGGGCTCCAGGAACAAACATTTTCTGAGGCATTAATTTCTGTAGAGATTATCTACAGCAACTGCTCCATGTGGCACTTGGAGATCACTCTGGGTAGTTCTTGTGTCTTTTGGTGAATGGAATTTGGTGTAAAATTCAGGGCTTTTTTTCAGGGGAGTCTGCACAGAGAGGATGAGGGAGAGGTAAAAGATATCAGAACTTTGGGGAGAGTTCTGGTTCTAAGTTGGGATGATTTGGGTTTGTGTACATGGGCCTGAGGATAAATCCTCTCTGAGAGGTGCCAGTGCTGCTGCATCCTGCAGGGTTTGGGGAAATCTATGAGGAATGTTTTGACCCTCAGGGCCCACTCATTGCAGCAATTTACCCCAGGACATCCCTTCTCAGTAACCTCAGGGGCTCTCTGCACTTCCTTACCCAGCTGGATAAAGGGGTAACCAAACCCACAAAACCTGAATTGCCATGGAATTCACTGCCCATCCCTCCTTTGGGCACAGAGAGTTCACAGCAACCCTTCCCATCCCCGCTACCTGGACAGGGCTGGCACCATTCCTTGGGAGATTTTCTACAGAATCATGGGAAAACACTTTTGGGATCATCAAATCCACCTGTTCCCCCACACTGCTGAGGCCAATGCTGTCCATGTCCCCAAGTGCCACATCCACAGGGCTGCTAAATCCCTCCAGGGACGGGAACTCCAGCCCTGCCCTGGGTGGACAGCCCTTTCCATGAGGAAATTTTCCCAAAATCCACCCTGAGCCTTCCCTGGCCCAGCCTGAGGCCGTTCCCTCTCCTCCTGTCCCTGTTCCCTGGGAGCAGAGCCCGACCCCCCCCGCTGTCCCCTCCTGGCAGGAGTTGTGCAGAGCCACAAGGTCCCCCCTGAGGCTCCTTTTCTCCAGGCTGAGCCCCTTCCCAGCTCCTTCAGCCCCTCCTGGGGCTCCAGCCCCTTCCCCAGATCTGCTCTCATATCCACAGCAATAGGAGCAGCTCCAGCCTGTGGGGTGAGGGATTTGGGGTGAGACATGAGGGATGAGGGGTGAGGGATGAGGGATTTGGGATGAGAGATTTGGGGTAAAGGATGAGGGAAGAGGGGTGAGGGTTGAAGGGTGAGGGATGAGGGCTGTTCCCACCCCAGCAGGCTGAAAGGCAAAGGGTGGATTTTCCCCAGCTGCAATATTGAACCAGGCTCTTTGGGAATCCTTTCCTCTCTCTGGCACAGGAAAGGGAGGGATCACAGAAGAAGTGGGAGAAGGATCATCTTATAAGTGGAAACATTAAAGCTGCATTTAGCACCTGTATAATTTTTAATATGAGCTGAGCTGCAGTCAGATATTGGGCACTGAGCTAAGTGACAATTTATGCAGCAATTCGAAATTAGCTGCAGAACAGAGAGAAAGGCACTTCTTTGGCTCAGCAGCCACGACGAAAACTAAAATCACTTCAATCCCAGCCAAAAGAAACGTGTGTATGAGGGAAGGAGTGGCTGAAAGCCTAGAGTTTCCTTCCTTTGTGTTAAAATAAGGGGAATTTGGAAGGTCTGTTTTGAAAGGAGGAATCTTAGTCTGTGAAACATTCCTGACACTTCTTTGAGCAGGGCTGGATGGGATATTGGGAATTAGGAATTGTTCCCTGGCAGGGTGGAGAGGGGCTGGGCTGGAATTCCCAGAGCAGCTGGGGCTGCCCCTGGATCCCTGGTGGTGCCCAAGGCCAGGCTGACATTGGGGCTGGGAGCAGCCTGGGCCAGTGGGAGGTGTCCCTGCCATGGCAGGGGTGGGATGGGATGGGATTTCAGGTCCCTTCCACCCCAAACCACTCCATGGCTCTATGACACAGCCTGACACTCCTCCCAAGGCACGGGGGTATCCTATTCCCAGGAGAAGGCCCTGAACCAGAAGGAAAAGCCCTGAACAACAAACCCTGGGAGAGCTGAGTGGCTGCTCAGCCTCACCCCAGTGCCAGGGCAGCCTCTGCTCAGCTCCCAGAACAATTCCAAACCCAGCTCCTCCTCAGGACTCTGTGTTCCTGTTACTTCCACAACCTCTGTCCTGCCACAGCCCTCAGTGTCCAGGTCTCTGGTCACTCTCGGGACACAGAGTGGGTTCCTCTGCCTCCTCCAGCCCCAGGGGCTGCTTCTCAGTTCTCAGTTCTCAGTTCTCTGTTTTGTTCTCTGTTATCTGTGTTATCTGCTTTCAGCTGTCAGCTGTTGAACACAGAGGGGTCCCAGTGCCCACCCTGCCTGGGGACAGCAGGGGACAGTGGCCAGGTCCCAGCAGGCACCAGTACATGGTCAATTGTGTGTCCACTTGGATGCCAGGCAGGAGAAATCCCTGATCTGTGTGTGGTGCCTTATCTCAGTGCTCCATGGCTGCAACTCCTCCCTTATCTCAGCAGCCACAGAAAACCCCAGCAGGGCTTGCTGCACACAGGACTTGGTGGCAGCTCTGGGGCTGTGGACAGGGGGATTTTATCTCTATTCATGGCAGGTTTGGGGCTGTGGACAGGGGATTTTATCTCTGTTTTTTCAGCAAGCTCAGGGAAAACAAGGCCCAGCCCCAGAGCAGGAGATAAGCAGCAGGATTGCCCTGGCACCTGCACATCCACAGGGTCTAAGTTTCAGCTGGGTGACCTCAAGCCAAAGTGAGCCTGGATCTGAGCTGGGGCAGTGACATTAATGACAGGGACACACAGCTCCTGCTGGCTGTTCATGGGACAAGGGTGGGGATTTACTACTTACAGGGATTTTTTTCACTCCAGGGTACAATGCCAAAGGCAGCTCCTTTGCAGGGCTGCTCAGTGGGTCTGGTCTGGTTGGCACCCGAGGCTTTCTGATTATAAAATCCCATTTCGTGTGCTCCTGAGCAGGGAATTCACACTGCGGTCTGGGGACATGAACTGCTAAAAGGCAGAAAAAAACATCCCTGAGGGTCTGAGCCCCCAGGCTGCAGCTGGGGCTGGCACAGAGCTTTGGTCCTTCCTGCCACCAGTGGTGATTCTGGCTGGGAGCTCTGAGGTGTTTTGGTCACTCTGGGCTGCAAGCAGTGCAGGGAGAGACCCCTGCTCTGCTGCCCCCTCAGCAGCTGCCCTGTTCTCACTGTGGCTCTCAGGCCACGTTCCCTGCATGCTTTCTTTGTCAGTTTGGCATTTTCCATCATCACAAAATGTGCAGCAGGCAGGTTTCAGACTGCTGGAACAGCCCCATAAAGCAGCCACGAGCTCTGGCAGTGATTACACTCAGCTCATTCATTGCCTCTGTTGTGGAATGGGAACTGTTTGTGCATCTCAAGCTAAACCTGCCCCTGCTCCGTTCCTGCCAGTGGGGGAGAAAGGGACAAAAAGGGCTTTGGTGGCAGAACCTAGCTGCTACAAGGTACAGAGTCACAGAATTGTTGAAGTCACCCCATCTCTGCTGGAGCTCTGATCCCTGTGTTTGGAGACAGAGGGAACCCTGTTATTTATGAGGAGCAATTTTAATCCTGCAGGCAGGTTTTGGGTTGGTTTTTTTTAGGCAAACAACTTCATTTTGTGTGGAAGCAGCACATCCAGGATATTTGCTGGCTATCAGCAGGTCTGGTGTGGTGGTCTGCTCTCAGCATCCCAAGCCCCTGAGCAGTGCTGGTGTCCCAGGACACAAGGCTGGTAAGGAGCAGACTCAGATCTCCAGCATCAGGCAGTGTGTGCAGAGACCCTGGTTCCTCCCTGATTCCTGATCCCTCCCTGGTTCCTGATTCCCCATGGCTCCTGGTTCCTCCCTGGTTCCTGATCCCCCCTGATTCCTGATCCCTCCCTGGTTCCTGATCCCTCCCTGGTTCCTGGTTCCTCCCTGGCTCCTGATCCCTCCCTGGTTCCTGGTTCCTCCCTGGTTCCTGATCCCCCCCTTGTTCCTGGTTCCTCCCTGGCTCCTGGTTCCTCCCTGGTTCCTGATTCCTCCCTGGCTCCTGATCCCTCCCTAGTTCCTGGTTCCTCCGTGGTTCCTGATCCCTCCCTGGTTCCTGATTCCTCCCTGGCTCACGATTCCTCCCTGATTCCTGGTTCCTCCCCTGGCTCCTGGTCCCTGTCTGGCTTCTGATTCCTGATTCCTCCTTGGTTCCTGGTTCCTCCCACAGCTCCTGTTCCCCTTCCAGAAGAAGCCCAGGAACAGAACCAGCCAAAGGAGTCACTGCAGTGCAGGCAGGTAGAGGGGACCAGCTGGGTTCCATGCCTTGGGATCTCCTGGGATTGGGAGAGGACACTTCCAGAAGCTGCCCTGCCTTGCTGCCTCAGCTTCCAGCTGTTTCCAGCTGTGAGGGTTGGATAGGACTTGAGGAAACACAGGGAGTGTCCAACAGGGATGGGACTCTCTGGGGTGAGTGGTGGGAGTTTCTCCAGCCCAAACCATTCCAGGATTCTGTGATCTGTGTGCAGAGCATCCCCTGAGTTTCCTGCACAGCATTTGCTGCCCCAGCAGCTCCAGCTGCTTTCTTTGTCCCCTTCCTCTGCCTGTCCCAGCTGTGTTGTGTCCCCTTCAGGGGCATCATCTGTGGGGTCCCTGCAGCTCCCAGGACTGCCCAGACAGAGCCCAGGTGAGCCCAGCCCATCCCAGTCGAGGTGTTCCATCAGTCTGATGCACATCACAAACCTCCAGCAGCACGTACTGGCAAGGGAGTCATAAAAATGATGGAAAGGTTTGGAGAATTGGGCCTGTGAGAGCCAGGCAGGCCCAGGCTGGAGGGGAGATGGCTCCATGGAGGCAGCAGAGCTGTTTGCAGCAGCAGAAGAGGCTGTGCTGGGTCAAGTGGGGAGGAATTATCCCCATCAGTCACTGCCAGCTGAGCAGGAATAGGCTGGGGCTGCGCAGGAAAAGTGCAGCTTAAGTGCTAAAGAAACATTTTCACTCTGAGCAAAACTGAGAGGTTTCAAGTGGGTGAATCACGGAATATCTGGAATTGGAAGGGACCCATAAGGAACATCCAGTCCATGCTCCATTTACTGCATCGTCCACAGGGCTTTTTGGAGGAGTGTCGGGCCAGGAGCTGAAAAAGCTGCACTGCAAACCCAAGCCCAGCTGGGCATTAACTCCTGGATGCAGCTGAGCAAAGCTGACAAATTTCATTTCCAGTTCTCCTGTCAGGCTCACGCTCTCCATGCACCGGGAAATGGGTGTCGTTAGTGAAGAAACAATGGGAGCACTTGGGTCAGTTGGGAAAGCAACTTCTTTAACCCCTGTCCTAAAGGAACATTTCACTCCTGTCTCCAAATCCAAGTTACACCTGTGCTCCCAGAGAGGCAGCACAGTCCTGCAGAGCCTCCGTGTTTCTCCTGGAATAAAGAATTATGCCAGGATGAAGTATTTCTGTGAGGGAATGTGCTCCTTGCATAGTTATTAATTCATTACTGGCCGTAGCCAAACTCACTCCTCTACTAAGTCATCTACTAAATCAGCCAAATGAAATTTATTAACACAGCATTGATCATTTAAGTCTTTTAGCATAAAGCATAATGGAACAGAAGCAGAAGTAATATTTCCTTGCCCAGCTTCTGGTTCATGTTTTGTGCTCAGGGTCCTGTGTTAGGGCTCCGATTGTCCCTGGAGCTCCCTCCCGAGCAGGAATGCCACAGCAGCAGGGCGGGATCCTCTGCCTTTTGTTTAGAGCTTCCCTTTGGGCTTGGCCTGGAGTGGCTTTGGAAACTGAGTCGGAAAAACAGAAGCGATCTTTCAGCCAGCCCCGAGGAGTGTCCAGCCAGAAGGAAGGACAGAATTCTCCCTCGGACAATAAATACCAGCGGTGTGGCTGTGTTTGTGCTCCCAGCCCGGCCCGGCACAGCTCCAGCTCCTCTCGCAGGACCTCACCCACTGCTGCCTGTCCCTGCGGAAAGCCGGGGGAGCTGGCAGGGCACAAAGCCCGGGCTGTCGCTGTCCCTGCCCGGNCGGCGTAGCTGGCAGGGCCCAAAGCGCGGGCTGTCGCTGGCCCTGCCCGGGGCAGGTCCTGGCAGGGCACAGAGCCCGGGCTGTCCCTGTCCCTGCCCGGGGCAGGTCCTCGCACGGCACAGAGCCCGGGCTGTCGCTGTCCCTGCCCGGGGCAGGTCCTCGCACGGCACAGAGCCCGGGCTGTCGCTGTTCCTGCCCGGGGCAGGTCCTGGCAAGGCACAGAGCCCGGGCTATCGCTGTCCCTGCCCGGGGCAGGTCCTCGCACGGCACAGAGCCCGGGCTGTCGCTGTTCCTGCCCGGGGCAGGTCCTGGCAAGGCACAGAGCCCGGGCTGTCCCTGTCCCTGCTCGGGGCAGGTCCTGCCGCCTCTAGAGGTGTGCCAGGGTCACTTCTTGGAAGGAAATCTCGTCCCCACAGGAAATTGTGCAATCACCGGTTTGTAGAGGTAGACTCAGCCTTTACAAAGTTCTGATCATTTAAGTTCACCAAGCCCAGTTTGTTCCTGCTGGGGATAATTCGGCCTTTAGGCAGACAGGGATTTCTGAGGGGTTTCTAATTCTGAACTGGATGGGGAACTGCTGCTCCGTGTCCCTCCTGCTGCCCCCTAAATTTAGCAGAAATTGGGAATCTCTCCCTGAGGTGAAGTAGGAGCTATGCAGACCAAAGGCTCTCACCTTTGAGAGTCCTGTGGACCTGGGAGCATCATGAAGTGATGCTCGTGAGAATCTCCGCAGCATCCAAACCTTACCCATTTCCTGCATCAAACGAGAGAGAGGTCCTGACATGCTATCCCAGGTCACAGACACTCAAAGTTACTAATGAAATTAAATAAGAGTTAAGCTTTGAGAGTCTAAACTACATAAGGAGGGACTCACAAGGTCCAGCCAGCAGAGAGGGGAGCACAGCCCTGGCTGTCCTCCTGTCTTTAATTCAGGATGGGGACAGAGAGGGGACAGTGCAGAGGGGCTGCACTGGTCCGAGGTTGTCTTGAATCTGAGTTGGAGGGGGAAGAGGAGGGACAAACCCTGAGCACTTTGAGGACAAAACCACCAAGGAATGCCCTGGTTCTGTCAGCATGGCCCGGGGAGCCCCCCCTGCCCTCCCCACACTCAGCCCCTCAGAGCATCATCGACAACTCCCAGGCCATGATTCCAAACGAGCCCCAGCCCCAGCTGAGAAGGGGTTTGCATTCACCAAGAAGGGGTTTGCATTCATTGAGAAGGGGTTTGCCTTTCCTGGTGTTGTCCTGGAGTGAAATGAAGCTGAGCTGGGATTTCTATGCCAGGGGCTCTGAGCACTGTTTGGGATTCCACCCTAACCCCAACCCCTCTGCTGCTTTGTGATCCCATGTCATTTACTGGCATTCCACAGGGCATAAAGCACTGGAGCAAAACTCCTTTAAACAGAACCCACTCCATCTCCATCTCCATCCGCGAGGGATCAATGCAGCTCAAACCATCCCATTCCTGCAGCCTCAGTGCTGAGGGCACTGGATCTCCCCAGTCCCTCCCTCCCTGTCCCCACAAGTCTCACTGTCACACGGTGCTGCTGTCCCAAGCCACGTCCGTGCAACTCAAACCAGCTCCTCTCAGCCGCTGGTGGAGGATTTTGCATTTGCTGCACAAAAAGGACTGTCAAAGCTCACTGTGGCCAGGCATGGATTTCCATTTCACCTCAGTGCATGGAAGTCTGGAGCCTGAAACAGGCATTGATTTTTTTCATGGCATGTCTGGCTTTGCTTTTGCTATGGGATTGTATCTTGTGAAAGTTGACTAGAAACTGAAATATTTCTTGTAAGTGGATTTATAAATCCAAACCTTTTAGCGGTTGGCTGCTGTTATTGCTGCCAGATTTACTGATGACTTTGTTTTTTAAAAATAAGATGTTTAAACAGACATTGACTTTTTTTTTTTTTTAATTGTAATCATGGCACAGCTTTTCTATATTTTCAGTCAAACTTTTCAGTGAAGATATTTGACTAATAAGTCAAAACGGTCTACAAGTGTGGATATGTGTGGAGTATCACAGGTTTCACTAAAACTTGCAAAAGTTAAGGGGGAGAAAGATCTCTTTGACTAAATCTCCATTTAGCCACCAAGATAAATGACAGATTTCAGCTGTGCAGGGGCTGACTCTCCCAGACTCCAAAGCCAAGGCCTGAAGTCATTCCCTCATCCTCTCCCTGTGCCTCTCTGCTCTAAACACCAAATCTTCTGCCTTTGTCACCACACCTGTGACAGGAGAATTGCAGGGAGGCTTTTTTTGAGAATGCTGCCAAGCCACAAAATAATCAGGAAATCAGTTCTGAGAGTGGGAGTTCCTTCTCCTGAGTAGTGGGCTCCAGACTAGGGAAGCTCCTCTGGTATTTTTGGGGATAAAAACACATTGACAGGGTTTCTTTGCAGTCACGAAGTGACAGAGATAGTCCAACACCTGGAAAACCTGCTTTGCCATCGAGCTGCTGAAAACAGCTCCCGTGTTTTTATTCCAAGGTCAGGAATTTACCAGTGTATGCAGAGAGGTTTGTGTTCACCCTCAGTGGGAAAAGATTGGATGAGAACAATTCCAGAGCATTCCCTGAGCTCCACACAGGCAGATTTAGGCAAAGAGCAGCTTCCCTGAGCCACAACTGCTGCAGGAAAGCAGGATGGGTGGGATTAGGATCCTCTGCCTCCCTCCATGCATTCATAAATCCCAAATTCCAGCTGGGTGTTGTGCAAGACAGGCAGGGCTGGGGCAGCGCAGGAGGGATGGCAGCTTGTGCTCAACCATCACAGCTGAGAGCATTTGGGGTGGGATCAGCAGGGCTGGAATTGACAGGGCTGGATGGAATAAAGGCTGGGAAGCTCCTTGATCTCCAAGCCTTGATCTCCAGGTGGGTGGTTCATCTTCAACCCCTCCCTGTCCAGGCTCTGCTTGGGGCAGGATGAAGTTGGTTTTACCAGTGATATGGAATTGTGAGGAGCTGTTGAGTCCCTCAAAGGCAGGACAAGTTAAAAGGCTGGGCATGGATCTCTGCTCTGGGACAGGGACAGCAGCCAGGGAAGGGCTGGAGCTGGGCCAGGGCAGCTCAGGCTGGAGATCAGGGAAAGGTTCTTCCCCCAGAGGGTGCTGGGCACTGCCCAGGCTGCCCAGGGAATGGGCACGGCCCCGAGGCTGCCAGAGTTCCAGGGGTGTTTGGATAGTGCTCCAGGGATGCCCAGGGTGGGATTGTTGGGGGGGTCTGGGCAGGGACAGGGTTGGATCCATGATCCTGTGGGTCCCTCCCCACTCAGGATATTCCATAATTCTGTCATTGGTTGGGAACTGTTGGTGGCTCCCAGCCACGGCCCCAGAATGTCCCTCAAGGTCTCAGTGATATCTCCCAGCAGACTCTGCCCCTGGGGAAAATTTGGGATGTCAGCACTGAACTGCAGGAATTGTCCTTCCGTCCTGAAGGAGGGAACTCCGTCCCTTGCCCATCCTGGCTGCTGGAATTGTAAATCCATTGGGGTCACACTGCAAATTGCAGCTTTGCAGAACTAAAGGTGCTTCTGGCCTCCAGTGCATTCCTGTTGGATTCTCCTGTTAAACTGTCCCACCTGGCAATTAAGACTGCAATTACAGCAGTTTCCATGCAAAGCTGCATTAAATGCATGAGCCTTTTTTTTTTCTTTATGGATGTCTTCTGCCTGATCTTTTCTTTCCATCTCAAGAATGGATTAAAAGACTCCTCTTAAGAAGCTGGAACAGGTTTCCCAGGCTAATGCAGCCCCAGCCAAGTTGTGCTTTCATCAAGGCATTTTAGTCATCACCGCAACATCTCTCAGGCTTATTAAATCAGCCTCGTCTCCTGAGGGAGGTTTTAAATGGGGTAAAATACCATATTAAGCAGTCCAGGAACACATTTGATTTAATTTCATTTGTATTTAGTTTTTTCCTTTGTCTCCTCTTCAAGAAAGCAGAAAGAACAATTTGGAGGTGTTTGAAAGATGCCTCCTTTTTAACCTTTTGGTGATACAATAACTCAGTAAAGCTGTAATAATCTGCCTCTCTCAGTACTCATAATAATCCATCCTCCCTTCTACCTTTTCTCTCTTCTTCTGCCTTTACCCCACCAGTGGAGCAGCCCAGAGCTGGGTGGTGACTCTCGTTCCTAAACATTCCTGAACTTGTGCAGAGGGTGGTGGGGAACACTCAGTAAAATTCTGTGGATGCCCCTGGACCCCTGGCAGTGTCCAAGGCCAGGTTGGAATACCCTGGGACAGTGGAAGGTGTTCCAAGGCAGGGGGTGACACTGGATGGGCTCTCAAGTCCCTTCCAACTCAAACCACTCCAGGACTCCAGTTCCACCAGGCACATTTCGGATCCTGTCTGCAAGAAAAGCACTCTGGGAGGGATCAGAGCCTGCTAACCTGGGAATGACAAATGAGGGGCTTGTGGATAGGTCAGCACAGCCTGAACAGTGGAAAACAGCAGAACTGGGGACATCAGTCCCTGGGCATGTCCTGCTGCCTTCTCCCTGCAGCTCTAGAGTTGCCATCCAGCTGCTAGAGTGAGTGCCTCATTAGAATTAAAAGGGATTGATGGTACTTATCTGCATTTCAGGCAAATCGGCCCAAAGCATGGGCTCTGGCATCGTTCCAGCTCCCATCAGGAGTCCCTGCCTCTCATCCAGGCTCACACCAGCCCCTTGGTGGGCTCAGAGATCTGTGATCTGCACATGTGGCTTTGATGGTTCCTGGAATTTTGGCACCAGAGTGCCTGAACTCGGGTCAGGGAGCAGGATCCTGAAGAAGAATGAGCTGAACCACACTGCTCTGCCCTGGCCAGGACTCAGCTTCTCTGAAGAACCAGAAACTTCTGTTCCTGGGCCATGTGGCCCTGGATGAGCAGTCCATCCTCGATCCCAAACCTCAACATCTTCCTGCTCTGCTACCTGACCTGTCCTGCAGTGGGAACTGTGGGTGTCCCTCGTGCTCTGGGGTCCCCATGATCTTCCCAGTCTGTTCCAGCACTTCTGAGGAGCAGGACAAAAAAAATGGATGAGGCTGTGGTTTAAAAAGCAGGAAAAAACATGTGGTGCTCCAAAATCCCTCCCCACATCACCTGCTGCCCTGTGCCTCGGTTTCCCCAGGTTTTGCTGATTTAAGCTCTTTGTTTGCTCTCCCCCCTTGCTGGTCCATACAGTGCCAAGTACAGAAGGTGCCCAACTCTGCTCCAAGTTCTGAGCTCCTTTCCAGCAGCAGCAGCTCCTCCGTGCCAGGGATTTAATTGCCAGATCCCGGCGGTTTCTCCGCACACCCCAGCAGAAGGCGGCGGATGGCGCTGACCTCTCCTGGTCCCTCGTTCTGCCTGGCAGACTCTTTTCAATTACTTTCTCCCCATGTTGCTGTTTACATTCTGCACTCACATTTTCCGCCGTGTTCCCCATCACCTTCCCGCAGCCCGAGCACCTCCTAATCTGAAGTGTATTTCAGTATTTCAGCCTTATCTCTATCAAAGCAGAAGGGTAGGGGAGTCATTCTCATTCCCGGATCCTGGAGGAGCTGCAGCCAGCAGCGCTCAGCTCAGCTTTCACTGCACTTTGAGCAACTTGCAGACGATTCTCTTGTCAAGAGCCCTGAGGACAAAATGAAACATTCTCTTTTTTTTTTTTTTTTCCCAAGGCTGCCCATTAATCTCTTCTGGACAATGATTGTGTGTCATGTTTCATTCTGGCTGTCACCAAGTTCACTCTGTCCCCATCCCAGAGCCAACCTGCAGGATTTGAGAGCTGGGATGTGGCTGATGGTGGGAGCAGGAACCTGGGCTGGCAGGGTTTGCTGAACTAATTGGGCTGGTCTCCAGTTGGACCAGTGCAAACTGGGGTTGGGATTGCTCTGCTACCATAGGGAGGAAGTATTTTGGAATTCTGTAGGAAGGAGCAGCAGTGCAGTTGGTGTTGAGCAAACTGTGCTGGCTGAGGGGTCAGGAGGGACCTCAGAGAGCCACAAAAATCAGATGGGCTCCTCTTTTCTTCCTGGCTGGCCTGGGAAACTCCCCAGATTCAGCCATTCTCCCCTTGGCCAAATGCTTTGTGAGCAATAAATCCCTGAGGCCCTCAGTGTCTCCATGCTGGACACAGCCAGGATGGGGGTGCTGGACAGAGGGGGCTGGGCCAGGCCCAACGGGGGCCAGAGGAGCCATTTCTGCTGAAGAGCAGAGCAAGGCTTTAAGTCCTTTTCTTCCATCCTCAGGTTTTGTTGCTTTTCCCCAGATCCACAGGGTTCTGTTTATTGTCACCTGGAACATTTGCTGAGATTTTGATATTGATCAGAGTCAGAGTGGAGAAAGGCACTGCAAACAAAGCCCCAGTGACAGTGAGGTCTCACTTCTCTCCCAGCAATAAAAGAGAGGTGCCAGAGAGCCTGGAGAAGCAGTACAGACATCCCAGCTGTAATTACTGGTATTGAAGTGATCACTATAAAGACCCAGTTAGCACTGGAGCAGCAACATTTGCATAAAAACTACAAGCACAAAAATACTCTGAAATGACAAATACAAGGAAACTGTATCAGATTTGCATTAAATTAGTGACTGTGTGCAAGATGTCATTTAAATGGCAGGTGACTCAAAAATTTCTCTCCCTTTTAGTGGAAGAGGCTGAAATGTTCATTTTCATGGTAAACAGTAACTGCACATTGATTTGGAGCTTGAAAGCATCTCCACAAATAGCTTTCTCTGGGAGTGGGGTTGGAGCACAGAAATCACAGCACTGCCTTGCCCTGCACAGCTCTGAAATTTGGCAGCACAGCTTGAGTTTCTTTCATACACTTGGTAAAAAAACCTGCAGTGACAAGAAACCCAAAGCCCCCCTGAACCTGGGGGGGGGAGGGTTGGGGGGTGGGCAGAAACAATTCCCTGCAATTATCGGGGAAAGTGATCTGATGGATTCTTGCACACCAGGGCCATGGGTGAGGAGGAACAGCAGGGCCTGCGGGGAGCTGTAGGCGCCCACTGGCTGCTCCCTGGCAGCACCTGGGACTGCCAGGGCAGAGGGATGGGATCGGGATTTGCCCTGCAGCTTCTGGGTCCCATTTTTGTTGGGCAGCTGTCCTAGGGTGACTGTATGATGCTTATATCCCCAAATTGTCTGCTCTGTTTATGCTGGATGTTATATTCTGTGCCTCCAAGACTGGGTCAGGGATCAAAGCCGGGCAGAAGAAGCAGCACAGAGTTTGTTATCGGAGAGACTGCTCACACTCCCACACACTGCCGGGACGGTTGCTGTTTTAGCACGGACAGAGCAGGACGGAGCTCAATTTTTTGCTTTTAGTTAGTTTAGCTAGTGAAAGCAGAGAAGTGTGCCCTGGACTGTTTTTCTGTCCATTTTCTTGGGGCTGTTCGACCCTGCTCTGGACTGGGGACCTGGGAAACACCAACAGCCTGCACTTTGCGGCCCACCAGGGCTCACTCGCGCAGCAGCCTTCCCAAGCGCCGGAGGGACTGATACCAGAGCAACCATCAACAGCAGAGACTTTCTGAATTGGTCATCCCTTCAGAGAGGAGTTTTGTCATCTGGTATTGTTCATTTGGTTTTTGTACTGGGGAGTGCCGTGCCTGTAAATAAAAAGGTTTAGTCCAATTCTCTCCAAGGAAATTTTTTCCCAAACCAGCTGGGGGGAGGGGCCGTGTGGTTTTGCTTTTCTGGGGGGCCCCCTTTTGGAGGTTCGCTCCCAAATTTGCCCTAAACCAGGACAGCAGCCAAGTGAGATCCAAGGCTTGGATTGGTGTTGTCCATCACGCCTTGGCTGTAGGAGAAATCCCCCGGCCTGTTGGGGCTCTCAGTGGCCCAAAATTCAGCACAGAGCTTGGAGACAGCCCTTTTCCCCTCTGGATCCTCTCCCATCCCACTGGAGTGGCTGGGTGGGACTGAGCTGCTGGCTGAGGTTAAAGCTCTCAGGGAGGCTTGAAGTGAGAGCTTTTCAGAGTTACCCTTTGGCTGAATGAATTCTTCCCCTCACACATCTGAATGGAGCTATTTGGGGATGAACAATGTCAGTTCTTTCCCAAAACAGGCCCATTTGGAGCTGTCACTGGGCAGTGCCACAGCAGAAGACTTTTCTCCCCTGGTTTTGCTGTGGTCACAGGTTGGTAACTTGCTCAGGTTCAGTTCAGGAGTATCATTTTCACGGAATTGTTTGAATGACTTTAATGTGCCGTGATTCAAAAGAAGACATTCCACTCCTAGTAATTAAGATGGAATGGGTAATTATTTCTGTCTGTCTCCAAATTTCCTTTCTGGAGGAGGAAGGAGAAAACTGAGCTTTCCAATGCCTTTGTTCTCTCCACCGCAGGAGAAGCCCCAGGTTGTACCCACCAATGTTTGTACATATTTATTGGAAACCATTTGGAAACATGGCACTGAAATCTGCCCTGCAAGGCAAAATCTGCCGGGGTCACTTGGCTGGGGATCAGAGGGTGCAAATGGAACCTTAAATCCCCAGGAACTTTCCCAGCTGGTTATTCCTGACGTGTCAGAGACACGTGTGGTGGGGACAGGACCTCCCATATTTGCCCCTGTCCATGACCCCAGGCTGCCAGCCCTGCCCCTGCTGGGGCCACTGTCAGTCACATGTCAATCACATGTCAATCACACATCAATCCCAGGCTGATTGGGCTCACATCAGAGCTGTGTTTTGACAAAAGGTGGGGAGGGAGCGGCTGTCAAAGCTTTGAAGCTGAGGGGAAAGGCAGGGAGCTGAGCTGGGGGGAGAATTGTGGGATTTATTATCCAGGGAAGTGATGGGACCTTGTGGGACAGGCAGAGCTGGGAGCTGCAGCCACAGGGGTGTGGGGAGATTTGGGGTGTAGTTGGTGCTGCTTCAGGAGGTTCAGGAGACGGTTTTGGGTGGCTTCGAGCACAAGGTCTGAGCGGGGGGAAAGGAAAAAAAATCCCAAAATTATGGAATATCCTGAGTGGGGAGGGACCCACAGGATCATGGAGTCCAGCCCCTGGCCCTGCTCAGACCCCCAACCAATCCCACCCTGGGCATCCCTGGAGCACTGTCCAACCACTCCTGGAGCTCTGGCAGCCTCAGGGCTGTGTCCATTCCCTGGGCAGCCTGGGCAGTGCCCAGCACCCTCGGGGGGAGGAACCTTTCCCTGATCTCCAGCCTGAGCCTGCCCTGGCCCAGCTCCAGCCACTCCCTGCTGAAAGGTGAAGGAAACTCCCCCATCCCATTGCTCTGGTGCCAGCTCCATTCTCAGGCTGAGCCCAGGGGATTGAGGGTGCTGTGCCCCAGCCCAGAGGTGCTCTGCTCAGCTCCCCACTGGCCCAGGCACTGGGGACCCCACAAACAGCCCCACCCCAGGATGGGGATCCCTGAGATGTTGGAAGTCTCTCAGTTAACTTGGATGTCACCAGAGCCCCAGATCCACCTGGGAAATGAGAGCTCCCAAAATACTTTACATAAACTAAAAGAACCCAATACAGATCTTATATCAAGTTTGGAGTCAGGATTTTCCTCCTTGTAGGGAATTTTAAGCCTTTGTAGGAATTATTTTGCCCATTCTTCAAGTCCAGGTGAAGCTGTCCCTGCCCAAGGCAGGGGGAGGGACTGGATGACCCTTAACGTCCCTTCCAACCCAGTCTATTCTGTGATTTTATAATTCTCCTGAGAGATCTCACAATTTCTCATTCATTTTCTTCAATTCTGGGATGGGATTTTTCCCCCCTTAAAAATTCTGAGCAGATGGAAAAGCTTTGGGGATCACTTAAATCTCTTGGGTTTAATGACTGAAATGTCTCCCACCTGTTCTACTTTTTAAAACTGAATAGAATTTTAATACCAATGGGGGGAAAAAAATGCTAAAATGAAAAATCACTTCAAAAGGAAAATCAAAACAGTTCCACTCTGTGGCTTTTTTTTTTTTCTCAAATAAAACATGATTGAAGTCAACACATTTCTGAGCAACATCTCACTCATCAAAAGTGGCATTTACTGACAGAACAACGTTTTTTCCCTGAAATGAGCTCTCAGGTTGGGATCCCTGGGTAATGACATTAAATGTGAGTTCTTGGTGGCTCTGACTGTGGAGAGGAGACACAAATGATAGTGTGGGCCAGTGATTATTCTCCTCTCCTCCACTACAACAAAATAACCCATAATCATCCAGTGGAGCTTCTGCTCCACGGCCTACCCAGCACAGCAGCCACAATTAGAGATCTGGAGCTGCCTTCCGAAAACAAGGGCAATGAACCACAGCATTGAACAAAGAGAGGTGCCAGTAAGAGCTAAGAGACAACACTTTTCTTGGTTCAATGGCCAAATGGAAGAAAAAATACATTTTGAGTTAACCTGAATTGAAATTTTTTCAATTTTTCCAGTCAAGCAAAAAGTTGAAAAAAATTAATGGCAGATTGCTTTTTGTTTCAGCCTCTTTTTATTTTCTGTTCCATTACTTTTCCAGCTCTTTCCAGGGGAAGTTTCAGAGCCTGTTTCATCACTCCCAACCTACAGGTTTGTAGTGGGGGAAAAAGCAAGTTTTGCCCAAAATTATTTTGCCAGGTGGTGGAAATGTGGCTGGGCCTCGCAGAGATGGGAATTGGCTGTGCTCAGTGGACAGGGTGGGTCCCTTTCAGCTGAGAGCTGACCCCACATCCTTGGTGGGACCCCATTTGCTCCTGCATTTGGCACTGCTGCCAATGCTGCTGCTCCCAGGGGAATCCCTGCAGACAATTAATTGGGGAAAAAACTCTCAATTCTGATTATTGGAGCTCTCCATGAGGTGGTTGAGTTTGGAAACATCTGCCTGTGGGAGTAAACCAGACCAGGGCCCAGGGAATTCTTTCCCACTCCTGTGTTTGGTTTGCTCTTGTGCCAAAGCTGCAGATTTCCTTACACCAACATGTTTGGTCAATCCATATTGATGTCCCTGAGTCTGCCACTTTAAAATATTCCAGAGCATTTAGGAATTCAGTGTTCTCAAAGCTTCGCTTCTTCCAGTTTCCTTTCAGAAATTGATTCACATTTCCCTAATCTGTCATCAAAAGACGAGGACACAAAACAAAACATCGCATTTCCAGATCCCCACAAACCACATTAAATTTGGGATTTTGAGAGCACCATGTGTGGTGCAAAAAAAAAATTGGATGAAACCCTTCTTAGATTCTGCTTTTCCTGAAGTTATGGAACACCCACTCAGCCCAAAGGAAAACCTGTTCTGCACCCAGATCCAGCTGTGGGAATGGGCAGGAGGGGCTGGATTTGAGTTGCTCTCTTTAATCCTGGTTCCTACATCTGCTCCCAGCCCAAACCTCCTGCTGGGGAGAAAAACACTTGGACTTGCCTGTGAGTAAATCCATCTTCTCAAACTCTCCTCAGCATCGTCCCTCCCAAATCTTCCCAGCCTTCCCCTTTCTGAATCTGGTATTCCTTAGGGTGCAGAATTATCAGGAAGTTCCATCCAGAATTTAAATCAAGACCTCCTGCAGGTGTCCCTTGATGGGCTGGTGACATTTCCAGGGGAAACTCAGCTGCACACCAGGGTAGAGCTCCCACTGCTCCCTGCCAGGTTGAATGAGGTTTTCATTGCTTCCCGAACAGCCTGACCTGAGCTTTACCCTGCCCACCAAGGGGAAGGGGATGGATAACTGGATTAGAACAACTCCACCAAATAAATAATAAAAATACACAAAATGTGCCCTAAGGGGATGCCCCGGGACTTCAGTGCTGCCCTCTTCCAAGGAGCAGGGCTGGCTAGAACTTTGGGGTCAGCCTGGCAGATGGTTCTGGGCTCCTCTGGGAATCACCTGCCCAAAATCAGGTTGGAAAAGTGAGAGCTCTGAGCCAGTCACTCCCTGCAGTGAGGGAAGAGGAACTAAGTCCAAGATTTGATTCCTCTCCCCTCATTACGGTCAAAACCTTTCCCAGAGAACCTGGAACTGCAATAAAATTATTATAAATATCATGTTTATTTATAGCCCAGTGTTTTCTGAGGAAGTTGGGCTACGGCTTAGGGAATAAGGTTCAGGATTACTCAGAAATGAAGGTCCAGGTTTGCTTTGGACTGAGAGATAATCATCAGGGTCTGGATGAAAGCTGGAGTCCAAAGCCAGGAATGGGAGACGCAAAAGGCAAAACAATGAGGTGCAGACCTGCCTGAAAATTTGACTAAATAAACCTTGAGTCACTTGGCTGGGACATAATCAGGAATTATCTGGTTTTAATATTGTTCTTTAAGAAAACTGAGAGACCAGCAGCAGGGAGTGTCAGCAGCCCTGCAAACACAGCCTGAAGGTGAAATGAACACAGGACTGTTTAGCCTGAAGAAGAGATGGTGAGATAACAACCTTCAAACAGGAGAAAGGAAAAGAAAAAGGGAGGAATTTATTCTTCGTGCCCCTGATGAAAAGTGGAGAAGAAAAGGGCTAAACTGCAGCAGGAAGGATTCCGGTCTGACACCAGACAGGCTGTGTTTGAAGCTGTTACTGGGAAGTGCTGAGCTGATTGTCCAGGGAAGGGGCAGAGCCCGCTCAGGGAGGTGACTCCAAGCCCTGCAGGTGTGGGTTCGGCAGCGTTTCCTGGCTTGAGGCAGATGAGACCTCTGACCCCCCAAAGCCCTTCCTGCCCCTTTCCTTTTTTGTGCAGTTTCAGTTCTGATGTTTCCCAGCTCTCCCAGGGAGTCCTGGAAAAATCCAGCTCTTCCCCTGTTTATCAGAGCACAATCAGCATTTCAGAGTCATTTTCCAGAGTCTGAAAGACCTGAGTCTTAAATATGGGTTCATTTTGGGTTCCAACTGCCATAAATTCAGCTGCCCTGTTGTCACCTGCCCAAGGGAGAGGCTTTGTTGGAACTGTGAGCTCTGGTGCTCAGCCCACCTGGCTCAGTCGGGATAAACATCCTCCTGGGCAGGGAGGGAGCTGCACCTCACTTCTGAGCCACTCAGTCCTTTGGGGGCAGGAAAAGGAGTTTCATTTTGCTTTTCAGATTTTAGCTTCATTCACTCTTTTCAGTTCCTAACTCAGCTGCAAATCATTTGAAAAAAGAAACATGGCCAAAGGTAGGAGCTCTCCCAGCTCCAGAACTGCTCCCAGTCCAGGACACCTCTGGAATTCCAAGTGGGATCTGCCTCTCTCCCAGGTCCTCACAGCCCCTCCTATAGAAATATAAAAAATTGAGAGTTGGGAGGTGTTCAGGGCATACAGAGAAGAGAAAAATCTGCTCCAGATCTTGGTATTTAGGCCCTCAACTTCCAGAAAAAACTCTGGGAATACCTGGTTTTAACTTCTGTTACAATATCGCCAAACCCTATCCCAACAGCATGGGGTGAATTCTGTAGGATCACCTGGGGCTTAAGGTTTGAGATCCATGGCTATTCTGCCTTAATTAAGGCTATTTCTGCCTTAATCTTTTAAGGCCATCAATCCTCAAAATAAGAGCAATAAGACCACATGCACATGAACAACTCAAACTGGAAGGTTGCAAAGTAATGAAAATCCTGACCCTGTTCTGTGGAAGTTGTTGAAGCTGTTCACTCCACCTCTGTTGAGTCATTTTGGTTTGATGAAGTCAAACCCCCACTCACTGAGCCTCTGACAGAGGCTTCACATCTGAAATTCCACATGTCTCCAACAATAAAGGGATCCTGGAGAAGGGAAGTTGAAAAGGAAATGAAAATAAACCCCAAAAGTTGTAATGAGCCACTCTTGACTTATCAAAGCACTTTGACATCTTTGAAACAAAATGAGAACACGGAAACAAATGGTCCCAAAATTCTGTGCACCAGAAATGTGCCTGTGACAAGGGAGTCCCCTGGAAGGTTTAACGATGGCAAAAGTGAGGTAACTGATTAAAAAAGACCAGGTTGGATGGGGCTTGGAGCAACCTGGGATAGTGCAAGGGGTGGAATGGGATGGCATTTAAGGTCATTCCAACCCAAACCTTTTTAGGACTTTATAGGATTCTCCAGACCAAGAAAGACACTGAGATGCTGTGACAAGTTGGCCCTCAAGGGGTGACCCGACTAGGGACAATCCATTCTGTCTGTGATGCAGCAGAGACCCAATCTGAGGAGATAGCACAGGCCAGACAGAGCTGGGACATGAGGAAAGAAAAGTCAGAGGTTCCAGACATCAGGAAGGGACCAGACTGGGCAAAAATCCATCTCCAGCATCTCCTGAGATGTAAGAGAAAGTTCTGGGAACTCTGCATACCCGGGAGCATCCCACTGCCACCAGCATGGCTGCTTTCTGGGAGAGCGACAAGGACGGGGGATCCCTATCCCACAAAACTCTCCTGGAAAGGCATTTCTGGCTGTGCATGGGAAGATGGACCCGAATGCTTAGAGCTATAGCAGGCAATTAAAGCTAATGTGGCAGCTAGCAGAAAGATCCCAGCCAGGCACTTCACTCCACTTTAATCTTTGAAAATGTTCACAGTTCTAATCAAAGAATAAAAGGGAAAATACACAGAGATGTGCATATATATATATATGTATAAAATGTAAAAATATATATCAGAGCATTAACTTTCATTGTCAAATCAAGTCAGGAATTGCTGAATGAGGTAAATATGAGGAGCAATGTAACAGACAATTACCACAATCATGCTCATGGCTTTCATTTCCAAATGAGCCTCACACAACCCACCCCCACACAAAGGCACTCTGGGAGAGGAAGAGAAGAAAATAGGGAGGTTCGAGATGGTGAAAATAATCAAATAAAAGGCATAAAAATCTGCAAGGAAGCAGGTGGGAGAGGGCTGGGGTTTAGCTGGGGGGTTGTTGGAGGGTTGGTAGAATAATTAAAGATAGAATTGATAGAAAAATAAGGTAAATATACAGTATAGAATAATATAGAGTGTAGAATAGTATAGAATATAGAGTAATATAGATTATATAATAGTATAGATTGTAGAATAATATTGAATATAGAATAATATAGATTGTACAATAACACAGATTATAGAATAATATAGAATGTAGAATAATCTATATTATAGAATAATATAGATTATAGAAAAATGTAGATTATAGAATAGTTTAGAATATTGAATAATGAAAGTTTGATGTAAAAATGGGTGGACACATGGATAAAATGGTGAAAAGGAGAATGTGTTTGTACATTGGGGCATCTTCTCCAGCATTTTCTAACCAGGGGAGCCCAGACAGTGAGAGAGGGAAGATAGGGCAGTGCCCTCCTGCTGCCCCTAGAGCCAGTGGGACCATGGTGGGGCCCAGCCTGGTGCACCTGACCCTGTGCCTGTCCCTGACACTGCTGGTGCTGGCCCTGTCTGTGCCCAGGGAGCCAGGGAGGAGAGCAGCCTGTGCCTGCCAGCCCAGTGTGCCTGGCTCTGGAATGATTTACACACTTTTGGCATGATGTTGCAGCTCAAGGCAAACTAAGAGTTTTCAGTGCTGAGAGCCATTCCCAGAGCTGGCTGCTCCCAGAAGCTGGATGCGGAGGGTAAAACATTCTCCATGCTCAGCTCATGGCCCCACTGCTCTTGGCTCTGGCTTGGGCCATGTTTGCCATCTGTACCTCAGGCCTGGATTGAACTGTGGGAGCTGCTGTAGGCCCAGGGTCAGGGACAGAGCTGCAGGGAGCAGGGGGGCTCCGGGAGATGTGGGGAAGCAGCCTGGGAACCCCAGGAAGGAGCTGCCTGTTCCCCAGCAGACACCACCTGTGCCCAGAATGAACAGGCAGGAATACCAGAGGCCAGCCCACATCAGAGCCAGGGGCATGAGGAGCTCCCTGGTGAGTCTCCAGCCCTCCCAGGAGAGCTGCAGCTCTTCCCAGCTCTCCCAGGGAGTGAGGGAGATGCAGTTCCATTGAATCAGCACTTTCCAAATGTCAGTGGCAATTGGAATCAAAGCTGCGGAGCTGCAGCAGGCGCAACAGGGCAATAACAATAACAGAAATATTATTATGGAGTTAAGTGTCTGCATTAAACTCTGCACTCCCAGGGCTCACCTGCTTGAGGAATTTGGGTTTGTGGAGTCTGAGGCAGCGGTGCTGGAGTGCTGTGTGGGCCCTCAGGGAGCTGAAAACAGTGCTGAGCATCCTCCTGTTTATCTTCCATCACCATTCAGCCCAATTAATTTGCCTTCTCCAGCCTGACCTTTCCTTCCCTGCACCACACGCTTTTCAGGGGGCTGTTTCTCAGCCTGTGTGAACCCACTCCCAGCCCTGTAACAATGATTCCCCACAGCTCTGGGTAAAACTGGTCCCTTCTGGATCACCCTCCACAACCCTCTGAAATTCATTGGAATGGGATATCTGTGGCCAGAATGCCTCTTCCTTCCTCCCTCTTTGTCCCTACTGCCAGGGAAGGAGCAGCCCACAGATGGTGCCTTCTTTTCCCAGCCCAGTTCAGCCCATGGGCAGTGAGAGGTAGAAGAGAAAACCCATGAGATTCTGTTTGTTGGAGTCCCCTCATTTATTTAAAATGCTTGGGGAGAGGGATACAAAAAGTATTTCTGGTTTCATGTACTCAGCAGCTCCAAAGTGTTTTGGCAAAGCAACAGAGGTGGAGCTGAAAACTCCTTTAGCTTTGCTGAAAGGAAACAGAATCCAAATAGAAAAAAAGTGCTCAGCAAAAGGTGCAGAGATATGTGGATCTGCAGTGCCCTGGTCTGGGAGTAAGAGAACCACCCTGGGCTCTCCTGCAGTGTCCTGTCCTGCCCAGCTGCAGGTGGGACAGGGAAGGAGGGGCTGGATGCTGGAGCAGCAGCGAAGACATCCATGCCCTGGAGCCAAGGCACTGCTGGCTTAGGGAGCTTCACGGTCAGCACACAGCATTTGGTTCCCCCGCAGTCACAGCTGATTTGAGAGATGCCAGGGGGAGAAAAAGTCCTTTGGTGTGGATGTGATGCCAGCAGGGCAGCCAGCCTGGGAGGGGCTGCACAGGGAATGTGTTCCCAGGGTTAAACTGCAAACCCACACTTGCCTGGATGGGAAAAGCACCTGGAGTGGAAAGGGACCTGGAGCATCCTGCTGAGCCCATGGACAGACCGTGCCCAGGGGTTAAGGCAGGGCTGGCTCCTGTGCCACTCTCCAGGCATCTGCAGGGCACGATGAGCCCATCCTGCATCCATTCCCCAGCTCAGCCAGCTGCTGCTCCATGGAAATGTGCCCAGGAAAAGAGCAGCAAGGGACGAGGCACCGAGGGGCTGCAGAAGGGAGGAGGATCCAGCTGGATGTCAGGAGCCAAAATGAGCCTCCTGTTTTCCAGGCAAAGGGGCTGGCAGCTGAGGAGTGAGTCTTATTTACACCCCCAGGGGCTGGTGCCAGACTTCAGTGATGGCATGGCTGGGCACAAGGCAGGGAATATCAACCCGTGCATCCTCCAAAGATGGGAAGAGCAGAGGCCCATCAATCCCAGTCCCCAAGGTGAGGAGAGTTACTGCCTCGCTCACACACATGGACTCCTGATTGCTCTGCCAGTTCAGCTCCAGCCACTCCATCACTCCTGAGCCTCCCACTAGCCTGGGCAAAGCCGAGCTCCAGTCCCAGATAATCCCACCAGAGCCTCCTGCTCCTGCAGGGCCCTTGTCAGGCTGGCTGGGTTTCCTCTGCAGGCAGTGGAGCAAGGGATGAGTTCCTCCAGGGAGTGACTGATCCTTCACTAACAAAGATGTTAGAGATTGTGGCTGAACTGCTCTTGGTGTGTCAGGATTCCCCAGAGAGCCAGCTCAGACCTGGGCTGCATTCCAGCAGCTGGGATTGCTCTCCAATGTTGTCAGGAATCCCCATGGAAAGAAACCTTGTTTTCCTGGTTGCATTGTGGCTCCTGCACTGACAATCCCAGAATCCATGGATTTTCTTGGCAGGTCTTCCATTATCTTCTCCTTCTCTGTATCCCTCTTCCCTGCCATATCACAGCATTCCTTCTTCCCTAATTCTAAGCACAGTATAACTCCTGTGGGATCAGCTTATAGAAATCATGGTGGATGAATCCTTATAAAACAGCTTCTTGATATCAACTTATGGGAGCAGACTGCCTCAAGGCACCTCAGAGTGTGGAGAAGGCCATGGACACAAGTCCACCTGTTTGTGTTGATCTACAACAATGTTTTCACTGCCAGAAAGCTGCAAACTCTAACAAAAAGTGAAGATTTGAGCTAAGGAAGCCCCAAAGTGCTGCTGTCCACGGGATCCCTTCACTGTCATCCACTCAGGGAAGGTCTCCTGAACTTGTTCAAGACCACAGAAGCATCAGTGGTCCCCAAGGCCACAGAGGAGCCTTTCTTTGGACAAACCCTCCCCTGGCTCAGCAGCTCATCCCCACTCCAGTGCCCGGGGAACATGCTGGGGTTGGAATTTGCTGAGCAAGGCCTGTAAAAATTAACGCATCTCGCCAGACAGACAGTGGGGGATGATTAATGAACAGAGGCAATGCAGGGGCCAGGGGGGAATAGATTTGCTAAATTGGTAGCAGATAAAATGTTTGTTCCTGCTGAGAACGACAAGGTTGGCCAACCCCACCATGGGCCAGTGCCTTGGGTTAAGTGAGGAGGCCACAGCCCCATAAATTGTTCATCACCTCATCCAGAGGTGCAGCCTTGTAGCCTCTCTGGTCCAGTGAGCCCAGTAATGAAAGGCTTCAGAGCTGCCCAGGACAGGAGATCAAGTGCCCTGATTGCTCCAGCTCTGATAAGATTTTAGATGAGGATTTATTTTGTTAATGATGTTAGCAGTGATCCATCTCCTCCTTGTTCTAGGGTTATCCTGTGTGTGTTCTGCAGGAGGGGAAGCCTGAAGGGGTGCTCAGTAGAGACTTTTATCCCAGGAGTAAAACTGGAATAACTGACCAAAGCAAGGGAGGATCTGTTATTGAATCATTTGGCCCAGAGAAAGACAGTGAAACTCATCCAAAACAATTACAGTTCTGTGTTTATCATGTGAGTTTTTTGCTCATGAAAGTTCAAAAGGAGTTTGAAGAGGCACGTATTTCTCCATCTGCTGTGCATTGGTCAGGTGGCTGAAAACTTCCTATCAAATGTCTTCCTTATTTTAGGAAGAGCCTTGGCAGGGATGGAAATTCAACAAGCAACATCCCCAAGATGTTAAAATGTCTCCCACCAAGCACGTACCTCTCAGCTCCAGGAGGGTGGGAGTTCCTGTCACTTCTCCCAGGGTCTCTCCAAGCCATCCAACTTCCCTAAGTGATCTAGGTTGGGCAGACATTTGCACCCACAGAAAACACCTCCAGTATCCAGGGCTGGAGCACAACACCCCTGCAGCATCTCCTGTCTATGGCTTTCCTCCCTCATTAGCTCTGACATCTGCCATTGATAGCAATTCTGATAATTAATGGAACACTCCACTGGCCAGGGCTGGCCATCCATCAGCAGCTCCACTCTGATGCCTGGCTGATGCCATCAGTGGGAGCACAGAGAGATGTTCAGGGAGCTCTGTTGGATATGGGGAGCAGGGAATTGAGGTTCCCCATTGGAAATGCAGGTGGGAAGGAGAAGGAGCCTGGAGGGAAGTGATGGGTGAGCGCCTTCATGGAGACAGCAAAGGGAGGAGCTCTGACGGTTCAAGATCCTCCTCTCCCTGTTTATAACACATCACAAAAATTGCACACCCTTGAGCCTGGGGGTTTCAATCAAGGCCAAGGTCTGGGGTTTGGGTTATCTTGGCACTGGGCAGCTTTGAAGCTTCCTCAAGGTGTGTGCACAGAAAAGCCCCCCCAGAGCCTGTGCCTGTGCAGTCAGGATCCCAGCAATCACAGGATGTGCCCAGGAGCCATCCAAGGCCATCCTGTTTTCAGAAGTGGCTTAATCATGAGGTGTTCTAAGGACAGATAATTGCATTTGTGCCGCAGAACAGATCCTGGGTCCCCAGAGTGCTTTGGAGAACACTCCCCACCATCCCCTGCAGCTCTGTAAAGTCTCCTGAGCCACTTTTCCAGACGAGACTCCTGAGGAGACGCTGGCCCTGGGCAGCAGAGCAGCTTTTGTTCCAGGAGCTCAGCCCTGCCCGAGATGTCCTGCTGCTTTCACCACAGCAGGCTGGGCTCCTGGGGCTGTTCAGCAGGGACAGGGCAGGACCGCCTGGTGAGGAGAACACATCCCAAAAGGGCTGCATCTTCCTCTGGGCTCATCCTGGAGAATTCTGGTCTCCTCTGAACCCAACCCCCTAAACTGGGCTTGGGGATGTAGCTGCGGCTGTGGCCCAGGGTGACCAGCTCAGGTGAGACCCTCTGCCCACACGTGGGGAAGGCTGTCGTGTGGCACCTGGGAGATTTTTATCAACAACGAGATGAGGAAAGGGTTCCTGAGACATTTGGGGACTCTGCAGCTCCTTCCCTATCCAGTCAAGGCCCTTGTGGGCTCCTCAGGTACTCTCTCCTTCCAACCTTGGGAATATTTGACATTTCCCCAGCTGCTCTCCCTTGGCTCAGAGGGAGAATTCTGAATAACCTCCCATGGGAAGTGAGGGAGGAAAGGAATAATGGGGGTTCTGCTTTTTTTTTTTTAATGTCTTGGAGCATCCTAAAAAAAAAAAAAGCCTGTCATTTCCAGCTTGTAACTTCCTTTAAAACTCTCCTGTCCCTGAGACTTTACTGTTGTTTTAAAGTTCTTGTGACCTTTATTTCCTGCCTTTAGTTTCCTAAGTAATAAAACTGTAAGGAGCAAGATGGGATTTGGGGGATTTTTCCTTTACTCCCACTTGAGACACAGCTGTGTTTGAAGTCACAAGGTGAATGAAGTGAGATTTGAGCTGAGCAGAGGCTTGTGGCAGTCCTGGAGCTGACTGATAGCAAAACAATCAGTCAGTTATTAGGAGACACAAATCACTCTCACAGATTAAGCACTGAAAATAATAACCATGCAAAGCTTGGAGGGAGGCACAGCAGAGGCAAAGGTCATTAATTGACTGGGGAGATTTTTGGCTACAAGTTTCTGGGGAATTATCTTTTTTTTTTTTTTTTTTTTTTAAGCAAACCTCAAAATATATCTGGTTCTCTTATCAGTGGCAGTGTGCAGTGATTGCTGGTGTTGTCTCCTCCTCAGTGTTAATTCATTGTTCCATGGATCCCAAGTAATTACTCATCCTTGCAGTTTTTCTGTTATTTTATTTATGTGTTTGGTGTTTCTGTAGTGCTCCTGCTCTCTATCTAAACACAAAGCAAGATTAGAAATGCTCAATAATTAAGAACTCCAGGAGATAAATGAAGCCTATTTCAGACACCTGGAAGTCTTCTGAGGTCTCCTCTTGATCATCCCCTTCTTATTATGCATTTCTTTGATTTCTGCCTCATTTCTCCAAATAGAAATGATCTTTTTGAGCCTTGAATGAGGAATTCTGCTCCACACTCCATTTTCAGAGGAGAAGGGAAATATTCACCCAGCCCCACTGCACATCCAGGTTAGTGCTTGTGCCTCCCAGGGAGCACCCCCAGAACTCAGGATGGAGGCATTCAGGGAAATGGAGCTGCATCAATGCCAAAGACACCATTTGAGCTGGTTCAGACTCTTCTGAACTCTTCTGGTGCAGCCCTTTTATTCTTACTGCAGTGACATCAATCAGGGCAGGACCCTCCAGGTCCAGCAGTTTTCTCGTCCCAGTGAAATGATCATAGAACTGGAGAATAATTGGAGTTGGGCCCACCAGGATCATCAAGATCAGCTCCTGGCCCTGCACAGGCCAATCTCAAGAATCACCCCATGAAATTGAAGCAAAAGGCAGGAATTTCTGGCACATTACCTTCCCTGCAGGCTCTCCCCAGAGTCAGGGCAACTTCTGTGCTTTCACAGAAGAGTAAACAGCCAAAAGTGCCTCTAAAACACATCAAAACCATCAAACATCATCCAGACATCCAAACCAGCCCATGGAGAGAGGGACAGTTTGAGTTCAGCCCCTCAGGCTGAGGTAGCCCAAGGATGAGGGCAGCAGCTGGGAGCTGCTCTGCCCCACGCAGGAGTGTTTACACACTGCTTTAGTGCACTTCGGCTAATCCGCCTTAAATCCCCAACCTGCATTAATTGCAGTTATTAAATAGGGGATTAAACTTCTGAGCCTCCCCTGTGGAGACCAACTTTCCATGAAAAGTCTTCCTGTGGTGTCCTGTTTGTCCTGCAAATGCCAGACCTGGCTTTGGGCAGGGGGTGGCCAAAGATCCCCCCAAAATCTGCAGCAAGTGGGGGTTTGCAGCCCCTGCACGGAGCTGCAGGCAGCTCGGGGGCTGTTCCTGCTGCTTTCCCATGTGCTGCTCCCCGGGCTCCTTAATCCCCTCTCGTTACTCATTAGCACCAATTAGCTGCCCTCACACCTCAGACCCTACTTGCTAGTCCTAGTGACAACACTCCAGCCTTGTTCCCACTCCATGAAAACATCCTCAGGTTTAATAAGAGCTCCCATCTCTCTGCTGGTTCCAGGGCATCATTAGGTTTCACCACAACTTATAAAATAATCATTATTTCTCTCAAAAATGTAGATGTGAACAATGCACTTGTAATTCAATCCTCATTTTTCATTTTGATACCACACAAAGCTCAACTGTTTGAATTTTAAAAAATTACTTTTTGCCTCCCTTCTAATTTAGCCTCAGACGAGGAGAGAGGAAAAACAGAGGAAGGAAATAAAGACCTCAAAAAAAAAAAAAAAATCTTTGTTTTATATCAGTGCAAATCCACTTCAATCTAAATGTATTTTCTTTTTGTTTGCATTGAAGCTGAAACCAAGCCAGGCACTTTTATGAAGTATTGAAACACATGGATTACTACAAATATTATTCCTTCTCCAAATGCATGGAGTGTTTGTAATTCTGTTTTCCATGGGCAAATCCTTCAAACCAAAGGTGCTGTCACCCCTGGCAAGGGCAGCATTTGGGGGTTCCATGTTCATTCATCACTGCACACTGCTCCAGCCTCAGCCAAACTCCACTGAGAAATAAAACATGTTTGGCCCAGTGAGGTCAGGAAAAACTCAGCTATTTCAACCAGGATTTCATTCTGTCCCTGCCACAGAGCAATTCCAGCCTCAAGCTGAATCCCAGCCAATTCCCATCAGGGGGAGTCTGACTGCAGAAGCAGGTACCTGACAGTTCTTAGTCCTTAGTCTGAAGCATGGAGCAGTTCCTATCCCTGCTAATACTGATAAGTTGCTGATATATTTGTTCAGCTCTTCCTCACTGAAAAAAAAGATTTGTTGAGGTTGATTGCAGCAATTTCCTAAACTGAGGAGAAATAATTGGATTGTTTTGCCCGGGAAATATGAAAGCCTTTTTGAAAAACTGAAAACAACAACAGAAAATTATTCATTTGTTTGAATTACATGTTCCAGGAATTAATTTATTTTCAACTTAATTAAAAAAAAAATACACATACAAGAAAGAAGAAAGTAAGGGAAAGGAAGGAAGGTGTCTTCTTTTGTCTTCTGTCTTTTTCAGTTGCCTTTGAGGGTCATTTCTGGACATTTTAGGATTATCTTTGGACCTTCAAGGATCATTCTTGGACTTCTAAGGAGATCCTTTCTGGACCTTTGAGGATCATTTCTGGACCTTTGGAGGTCATTTCTAGGTATTTAAGGATCATTCCTGGGCCTTTTAGGGTCATTCCTGACGGTGTTGCTGGTGAGGGATGGATGCAGCAGCTCTCTGTGGTTGTGCTCCAGGCTGACGTTCCCTAACTGAGCAGTTCTCTTCTCCCCACCCTGAGGATCCAGCAGCAATCACCTGTTTTTATATATTTTATATATTAATCCTTCCCGTCTCACCCTTTTTGTTTGAAGTCCTGCATGAAGAAATGTGAAACATTTGAGAGCGTTGTTACAGGAGGCAGCGAAATCTGCGTGTGCGACCTTCCCTCGGCAGCTGCAGAGGAGGGGAAACTTCAGAACCAGGGGCCCTTCCCGTGCCTGCCTGGGATTTATGGCTGCTCCCCTCCACTCCCAGCTCCTTCAGGAGGTTCATGCATAATGCAGAAGCACTTTTGATTGAAGTAAAAAAATCTGCTGACAGACTGTAGTGTCAGGCATCTGGGGAGATGTCTAATTAATTATTATAATTGACATCCACACCAGATGTCTGATAGACGATGGTCTCTTTGTTGATAAAAGGTTTGGGTAATTCTGTTTGAACAGCACTTTCAGAACAATATGTTTTCCATTTAGGTCACAAGGAAAAAAAAAATATTTTTTTTCCAGGAAATTGAATTCCGTCAGACAGCAGCATTCTTTGGTCTTGCGTTCCAACTCCTAAGCAGCCTTGAAAAGGCCTGGGATGAAGGATGGAATGGAAAAACATCCATCAGTGCACTGACCAGTGATCAAAAGCACTTAGCTGGGAAGGGCAGGATCTGCCACTATTTTTTTATTCTTTATAGTCACAAAGAGGAGCAGCTGATCTGACATCCATAAAAAAATAATCCAAATTAAAAAGGGAAAACCTCAATCAAAGAGCCATTTTCACACAGAAAGCTGATACTTCAGCTTATCAAAGAAGGGCGACAGCTCTGGAGGTTTTTCAAGTCATTTTCATACTCCCCAAGCACCTCGAGGTGAGAAGGGAGAAAGCAAAGTGAAACCTGATCCCTTTGGCCCCAGACTCCAACCAGCTCCCAGCACAAAGCCCTGCAGGGCCAGGAAATGCTGGGCTCCCTTCCTGCCTCAGCAATCCACCTTCTCCTGCATCTTTGCTTCTCTCTTTGGCCTGGGCCTGCCAGGGCCATGGATGGGTCTCCTCATGGTGGGCCCACTGGAGAGAAGCAGGAAGTACCAAAAATCCAGCTTTATGGACTTTCCAGGGTGTTTGATGGATCTCAGAAGTCCCATTTCAGAAAATGAGCACCTCACTTAGGGCAGCTGCTCCCTGAGCTGCCTGAGACTCACCCAGGATTTCACACACCTCAACAACACAAACTGAACTTTGCATGTTGTTCCTCCACCACAGCAGACAACTGGAGATGCTCAGGTGATGCTCAGGTGATGCTGGGCTGATCCTGGTGCTCCCTGAGCTGCCAGGACCTTGAGCCATCCCCAGGGGCTGCCTTGGGCTCAGACATGAGCTGGTCTTGAAAGCAGAGAGAGCACCTGATGTCCATCACTGCATCTCTCCAGTAGCCTTAGAAAGGCTCTGTGTGGATTTGAAGTGAGGATGAAGTACAGAAAGCTCTGCCTGTGTTTATTCCAGACATTTTTAAGTTTTACTGACAGCGCTGATGCAGAATGTGTGGATTTCCAGGAGCTGCACTTGGGCCAAGAAGCACCACTCCATTTTAATCTATATTAACAAGAGCCTGGTGATCTGGATGCCTTTTGCAGTGGAAAGCCCCTGGAAATTAAACCAGAGCATCCACAGCCCCAGTGATGATTCCATGCTCAATTTGGGGCACAGCAGTGAGACTTTCCTCACTTGTGAAGCTTTCCAAGCCCCTGATGGGTTTGATCCTGGTGGTAGAAAGGGCACAGGCAGAGGGGCTCCTGCCAAACCCTTTCAGAAGTTCCCTGCTCAGCCCCAGCTGCAGCTGCCTCAGCTGGGCCTGGCTCTGACTCAGCCACTCTGAGCAGAGTCTGAGAGATTGGCCTTAATTGCCGGTAAAGTCCCCCAGTTAAAAGTAACCACAGATATTCCAAGGTATTCTGATACCCAAAGCAGCAGAGAGGCTCCAGTCATCATTTCTAAGTCTGCAAGTGCCAATTTGCATCCTAGATACCCAATTTCCTTCCCAGATGTGGCTGGCAGATGCAGGCACCTTACCTCACAGAGAGACCTAAACAAGGATCTATCTTAAAGGCAATCCAGGCACTTGTTTCAGGGCCGCATTTTACCTCATTTCAATAATCTGGAATGAAATGTTGTTTTTTGGCTATTTGTGGGGAGCCCCTTTCCAGTTAAAGAAGATTTGTAGTTGTTATTCTGTGCAGTTGTATCTGATGTGCCCCTTGTGGGTGGGGAGTTGAGTGTCCTGCTTCCTCTGTGTGTAACTCCAAGGGTGTTATAGGTAATAATTAATAGAGCCAATTTAATAATTAATAAAAAATGAAATTTTACTTCTTGACCAAGATACGGTTCGGATAGCCACAATCAAAAGGAAACAAAGCAGCGTCGACCCTGGGACTGGCGCTGGGTGAACATTCAGTCTGAACTCTATTGCTTTGAACTCCCTCTGTTCACGAAGTCTGTCTCTGCTCGGGCAGTTTTTATACAGTTTTTCATGCCTGAGGCAGAGTTTTTCCGTTTCTATTCACGGTTACACATATTCATGTGGTCTTCTTTCTCCATGCAGGCTGGACAAAGCAGTTTCGGAGTGGCGATGAGCGCCAATCTCGGGCAGAGAACCCGGTATTCGAATGTATGTTCTGATGGGAACTTGGTTTTCGGATTCATGTTCCTGATGGCTCGGGTAGATATTTATCGGGTATTCATGGCTTGGATTTTTCCTTGACTGCTCTTTGGAAATAGCCCATCTCTGTAGGAGCCACGTCTTTTTGCGTTTTAATTTGGTCCTCATTGGAGGTTTCACATTCCATGTGTGAGGTATTTCTCCCTCCCTCTCAGTCCTGGTTTGGATTTAAAACATTAAGAATATAACTTCATTTTTATGTGAACACAACTTATATCTTAGATTTTACATAAGCATGAATCATGTATTATATTTCACAAATGCACAAATTATTCCCAATCACATATTAGAAAGGGTTTGCATCACTTCTGGAAACAGAATCCCAGAATGGATTTGGGTTGGAAGGGACCTTAAAGATCTCTTGTTCCACCCGCTGCCATGGGCAGGGACACCTCCCACTGTCCCGGGCTGCTCCAAGCCCCGTCCAGCCTGGCCTCAGACACTGTCAGGGATCCAGGGGCAGCCACAGCTGCTCTGGGAATTCCATCCCAGCCCCTCCCAACCCTCCCAGGTGTGATATGTAATAGGGAATAATTCGTGCATTCATAAAACGTGGTTCATAATTCATGTGTATATAAAGATGTATATGCGTTTTTGATGTAAGCTGTGCTCACATAGAAATAAAGTTATAGGTTTTAGGTCCTAAACAGAACTAGAAAAGGGAAAAAAATACCTCACATATGGAATGCGAAACCACAGATAAAGATGGCATTTACACGCGAAAAGACGGCCTCTGCGGAGATGGGCTAGTTCCAAGGAGTCGTCAAGGAAATATTCCAAGCCATGAATACCTGATAATATCTACCGGGGCCATCAGGAACATGCATCCAAAAACCAACTTACCGTCAGAACATACATTCGAATACTTCATTCCAGTAACCACTTACATCTCCAGTCACCCCGGGATCAGCGCCTGATCGCTGTCTGAAACTACTCTGTCCAGCCTCGCACAAAGACAGAAGAATGTTGTAGTGCCCACCTCATACACCCTAGCCCGGCCGGTTGGGGCACCCCAGCGAGTGCGGGCCGCCCCCAGGTGTCTGCGAGGTGTCTCGAGCAGTGCAGCCCCAGGGGTGCGGCTTTGGTGCTCTGGCAGAGGCGTGTAAACACTCGACGAGGGTGGAGATAAAGGGAGCAGAGAGAGGCCTTCAGTCCATGAGTTCCAACGGTACCTTTATATCCCCCGGAGAGTGACAAACTGAAGGTGCTTACACAGACAATACATTAACTTATATTTGAGGGTGGAGTTAACATAAAGATACAATTCTAACCAATGAGGGGGAACTAAGGGAGGGGTAATGGGTGGAACATAGGCTAAGACAACCAATGAGGTATATAATGGGTGTAGTACATAATGTGACAACCAACCAAATATGAAATAATACATAATAGACACAGAAGGTTCTGGTAACAGGGATAGGGTTTACAGGGATTGACAGGTAAAGGGTTAGGAGAAAGGGAGGAACAATTCCATGTAGGGAAGGATCAGGGGAGTGGACAATATAGGAACAGACTATCTAGAAATAGATATAGGGGAAACTGGGAACTGTTTATGGGTTAGGGGGAAAGGGGTAACTAAATGTATGTTTCATGAATAAAACATTAAAACCACACCGCAACAGAAGAACACATGAATATGTGTACCCGTGAATAGAAACAGGTGAAACTCTGCCTCAGGCACAAAAAACTGTGTAAGAACTGCCCGAGCAGAAGCAGACTTCGTGAACAGAGGGAGTTCAAAGCGAAAGAGTTTGGACTGAATGTTCACTCGGCGCCGGTTCCTGGGCCTGACGCCGTATTATTTTCCTTTCAATTGTGGCTGTCGCAACCGTATCTCAATCACAAAATAAATTTTCATATTTTTATTAATCATAATTTGGCTCGATCAATTTTTACCTATAACACAGGGAACAATTCCTTCCCAATATCCCATCCATCCCTGCCTTATTTTCAGGACACGAAATCTCCCTGTCAGACAGTCCCTCCCTGGATTTTGGATTTACAGGCCCTCATTAAGAAACCAGAAGTCTGGAATAATTTGCTTTTATCCTGCAGTTTTTCTCTGGCAAGGATCTCCTGGGGTCAGGTCAGTCAGCACATGGACAGGATTAGGGAGCCTTGGGAGATGCCTTCAGGAATCCTGGAGTTAATTAAAGAAAGGAGAGCTGGCCAGAGGAACAGCCACAGATACACAGGCACCGCGAGGCACAGGCAGAATGGTGGGGCTTAGACAAGCGAGAGAAACAGACAAAGAGGGAACACCTGTAAGGAACTGCAATGATTAACACCTTTCACTTTCATTTTCGGCTGGGTTTTCCCTCTGGATTTTGCCCACAGGAACAACACTGTGGCCATTATGGAAACTTCCCTTAAAACAGCAGGAATTGTTTGCTCACTTCCAGCCATAACAAGCTGTTTCTTCCCCCTCAGCTACTGGGTGAGTGCAAGGCAGAGGGAGCTGGAGATGTTGTTGCCTTTCCCTTTGATTCCTGGCGATTGCTCATTAGAAAATCCTGCTTTGCATAATTTGTTAGAGCACAGGAAAATCTGACATATTTGGACTCACATTTTCCTGGATATTTTTTTTGCAACGAGAAACAAACTTTAATGAGAGTACAAAATTATTTGACTGTGTCTGAGGAGGGAGGAAAGGGAGGAAAGTAAATTGGTTTCCTGCTTCATAAAAATATCTACTGTTGTTGGTTTAAGCAGCTCCTGCTGTTTGGGGAAGGAACCTGAGATCTGGAGGCAAAGTTTCCTGGTTAGCAAAGGTTTGGCTTTGCTATCCTTTCCTCTTCCACCGAGTTGTATCCAAAGAGAAATCCCAGGTCACAGGGTCATAGTCTGTCCTCTGTGGGAGCCTCCCTGTCCCCTGCAGGGATGGGGAGGGTATTGGGAAACAGCTAGCCCGAAATCCAGGGATTAGAAGTCCTTGGAGGTTTCCAAGACCTTCCTGGGTTGTGACAGTCCCAAAGGCTGGGTAAGAGACCTCCAGACCTGCCTTCTACTCCTGCCCCTGGGCCTTTATATGATGAACAGCTGAGTCCCAGTGATGTCCCTCCAGGGAGAGAAGGATCCATGGCCTCGCAGAACTGCTCCCTGTGCTGGAGCTGAGGCACCTTGGAACTGCTCTGGGCTTTCAATCCGTACCTGAAAAACGTGGGGGTGATGGGGCAGGATTAATGAATGTGGAGAGCTGTGGAAAGGAACGTTGTTTGTTCAAAGGTAGTGCTTGGAACACCAGGAGCAGCAGCCAGGAGGAACCGTGCTCCTCTCACTCCAGCACAGCCCCAGGCACGATGGCCCTGGAGGGCCTGGTGCTGCCTGTGGAAGGACTTGGCTCCTGCTGCTCCCCAGGGAAATCCCAGCCAGGACTCAGACACACAAGGCAGGGTCCTCTCCATGCTGAGAGGGCCCCGGGGCTGGTGGAGAGGGGCAGCAGGAGGGCGGTGAAGCAAAGCAGGGGTGAGGGGAAGGGCTCACCCTGAGAGGCTGCGGGGGAGCAGAGGCACTGGCGCTCAGCAGAACAATAAATTACTGCTCTGGTCCCAGCTGAGCAAACGCCTCGGAATGGGCTGTCTGGGTGAGGGATGGGCTGGGGCAAGAACAGCGCTGAACGGGGCTCCATCAGCAAAGTAAATACAGAAGAGCAGCACTGGGCAGGAGAGCTGCCAGCAGTGGGGTGTTCAGAGGTGGTTTCCTGAACACAGGGCCCTGAGCAGGGACAGGCTCTTGCTGCTTCTCACAAGCCTGTGGAATTACACAGATCTGGGGAGGATGAAAGCTTCCAGGTGAACTTTTGTAAACAATTTGGGCTAGAAAATAGAAATAAAATTAAAAAAAAATGAAAGAGCAAGAGCACTTACGCTGCCATTTTCAAACCAGAACATTCTGACTGTTTAAAAAAACACTGATTTTATTTCAAAATGGACTTAGATGTGTGAAGAGTAAAAATAATCACACAATTCAGACTGAAATAAAGAGGGTTTGTTTTGTGCCTGGCAAATGCTGACAGCTAGCTTTAACCTCTGGGAGCCTGCAGAGTGGCTGGAGGAGGTGCTGATTCATGCAAGGGAAGAGCTGGTTGGGATAAGATTGTGAATTAACTATTTTTGCCCCCTGAAATTTTGCCACGGAATATTGCAGGTTTCCAAGGCAAGGAGGCAGAGCAGTGGGGAATGAATCCATGAAGGGCTGTTAAGTACAAAATCATCAACAGGCAACTGCAAGCTGGAAAAGATTGGGAAAATAACCAGGCAAAGCACCCCATTGTTCCTCCACACAGCTCCTGGTGTCCCATTAACCACTCTGGAGATGGAAACCTGGGTTACCTCAGCCTTTGCTGTGACCCAGAATAGCTGCTTTTGTAGATCATCAACTAATCCTGAAAATGCCCTTGCTTCACCTTCTGATTTCCCAACCTGAGTCATGAACTGAGTCACTGCCGCAGCTCCTGCCCCCAGTAGGCTCTGACCCAGCTCCTCCACCCCACTGCTCCTGCAGAGCTTCACTCTGGAGTCAAATTTCCACAGCAATTCCCTTTTCTCCAGTGCCCTCATTCTCTTGTCCCTCCCTGGCACGGTGAGGGGTCACTGGGAGGTGCTGGTGCCACCTGTGCCACTCCCATGGCTCAGCAGCCTTTGGGGACCAGCACCACTCCCCAGGTCCTGCTGGAGCTGCGATCTTCCAGCAGGGAGCTGGGATTCCAGAACAGCTGAGCTTGGATCCAGCCAGGGTTACTTTCCAAACCCCAGTCTTGACTTTTGCCACCAAACCCCCTCTGTCATCTCTATCTCCTAAAAACATGTGGATGTTGGTGGGGCAGCCAAACAAAGAAGGGAAACAAAGACATTGCAGAGGAAATTAAAGGCATTTTATGAGCTATTGACACAATACACAAATATCTCTTTAGCACCAATATAAAGCTGCTGAGGGGCCCCAGAGCTCCTGCTCTGTGTGCAGGCAGCTCCCTCTGCCCTTCTGTCCAAACCCTCTCCCTCCGCTGGCAGTTTGTGGCACGTTCCCAGGAAACGCTGGAGAAGCAAAGGAGCCCCCAGTGAAAATGCTGGGATGGGGATGGAGCCTCCTCACACAGGGACAGGAGGGTGAGAAGCCCCTGCCACCTGCGATCCTGATTCTGTGAAATATTGACAATAGACATGTAATAATATAAATATATTTAGATAAAGAACCAGATAGAAAGTAATATAAACCAATATATTTTCATATACAGCAGATTCATAGTTTTTTTTTAATGTACAGCCAGGATTTCTGAGACACCTCAGCATCCCTCCTCATCCTCCCAGAGCAGGGACAGTCCCAGGCCACCTGAGCTGATCCCTGTGCCAGGCATGCACCAAGGAGAAGGAACACCCTGACACATGTGCAAACACAGACACTCACTGGGGCCTCTGCAGCAGATTCAACTTTGATTTTTTACACCTGTTTGCTTTAATTGAAAGGAAAAGGTCATTTTAGCACAACATTCCACAGAATTCACTGTCTATTCCCAGCTGGAGACGCAATGTCTCTCTTATCTGACATTTCCATGACAAATTAAGTTCCTCAGACACCTTTTGAGGATGTGAAGTGATTAATATCTACCAGAACTCCGAAACAGAATAAACTCTGCCTCTCACTGCTGCAGCCCCTCTGGCACAGCTTTAATGAGCTCCTCCTTGGGGGAGGGAGGGCAGAGCCCTTAACCCTGGGTGACACCTTGGGAGGGGGACAAAGATCCCAGAACTTCCAGGGAATTCTCTCCTGCATCTTGGACAGCCCAAACTCTGCCAAGATCTTTCTCCCAGCACCTGAACACAGGACTGGGGCAATTATTTGTATTAAATAACAATAGGGACATCAGTTCTTATTTATACAAGTTATTATTTGATTTTTTTCCTGCAGCTGGGCTACAGTGGGCTCAGGCTGGAGATCAGGGAAAGGTTCTTCCCCCAGAGGGTGCTGGGCACTGCCCAGGCTGCCCAGGGAGTGGGCACAGCCCCAAGGCTGCCAGAGCTCCAGGGGGGTTTGGACACCCAGGGATGCCCAGAGTGGGATTGTTGGGGGGTCTGGGCAGGGCCAGAGGCTGGACTGGGTGATTCCTGTAGATCCTTCCAGCTCAGGATATTCTGTGATTCTGTGACTCCCCTACTTCTTGTCTTCCCTGAACATTTCCTACATCCCCCTCCAGCATCCTCTGGTTCTGTCAAATTCCTTCAAACATGGTCAGGGGGCTGAAAAGGCAAAGAGACACACAGAAATAGGGTGACCCCACAGAACTCCATTTCCTTGGGAAACCAGCCTCGAAACAGTAGGAAGCATTTTGGGAAGAGCCACTGCAGCCCCAAAGAGCGCGAGAGGCAGCAGAGCCCCTGTGTGCAGCAGGGAACTGGGAGAGACTCCCAGCCAATCTTTGAGAGTGTTCAGCAGCTTTGAATACACCTTGTAAAAACTGAAATAAATCCTTTTGGAGTGATAAATGATACAGCTGAGGGAGCAGAGGCTGGGAGCTGGGCTGAGGATGCTCTGCCCGTTGGCCTGCCTCATCGCCAGCCTGGATCCAAGAGCCCAGAGTGAGGAGCTGTTCTTAGGGGAGTCATGCCAAAGGTTAAATTGTGCTGCTCGGCGTGGAATTGTTCCTTTTCTCCATTATGTGTGCAAATGGAATTAGAGAATATGCTGGGAGGGGCACCAGGGATCACCAACATCCAAGGAGACAAAGAATGAGGGGACACTGAGCATCCCAGCAGTGACAGATCCTTGTGGCTGGTCAGGAAAATGCTTCCAAGCTGTGATTTGGGGTCCAAAATGCACTTCTATCCATTTCCCAGCACTATGCAGGAAAGATTCCAGTGTTCACATCATTTTCTGGGAGGAAGATCAAAAACTTTGGCCTTGTCTCTTCTCATTTTGGGGAGGTTTTGGCATTAATGGTTCTCCACATTGCTGCTTCTCCACAGCATGTCAATAGCATCGAGCTCCTGCTGTCACTTGGGCTTGGTCCTGGGGGCTTCCTGGGGGCTTCTGGACCAGAAACATTTGGCTCCCAGTTTTAAATGGCAAATTCACACCAGGCAGGTCCCCCAAAACGATGGAGAAGGGACAATTCCCACAGGAAGACTTCCCCATTGCTGAGGGGGCAGCGGAGGGGTGGGAATTCAATTCCTTGGCAGGTCCCTGGCAGCTCCTCACACTTGGGGCCCATAAATAACTGCACAGATCCACTGCAAAACCCTCTCTGCGTCTCCTGGTGCAGCAGGTGGAGACTTTGCAGGTTTTCCATGGTTCTGAGAAAAAATAGCACTGAGAGAGTTCCTGGAAATGCTGCTGGGAGCTGGCAGGGAGGAACACTGCCAGGAGAAGAGCTGAGAGGGGAAAGTCCCCCAGGCCCCATGGTCCCCAGCACCGGGGCAGGGCAAACCCAGCAGCGTGATTTGAGCTGGCTGCAGGCAGAAGTCACCTGTCCGGTTATTTCTTTTTCCCCTGCTTTTCCAGGGAATCAGAGGGATTTTACTCCCACATCTGGATCTCTCTACCAAAAAAAGAAAAGCTCATCAAGATTAATTTTTAAAAAGGATAAGTGAAAGCACATTACGTAGACACACTCATTTGGAATTAAGGGGTTCGTAATTAAGTTTTTCTTAATTCACTCCTGAAGTGACTTGAGCCAAATTGAATTAAGGCCACTTTAATTTTAAATTAAAGTATCCAGGCCTAGGTTTAATATAATTTAACTAATCCACTTGCAATTCACACCACTGGTTAATTTTGGATTAATTTCCCCGTGTAAGAAACCCCTTAAACAGACGGCAGGGACACAACTTTGTTTTCCTTTTTCCATCTAGAGAGGGAGCCACAGAACTTCTTTTCCCCATGAAAACTCCTGTTCTCTGTGCATTTAACCCTTTCCAGGCAGTTTAACCCCTTTCTGCAGAGCCCGGGGTGACCCTGGGTGGGTGTGCCAGGTGTGTGCTGTGCCATCCTCAACTGGAAGGAGACAGGGATGTGCCTCTGGTGGCTCTGCTGGGCCATCACTGGTGTCCATCTCCCAAACACCTTCCCTCTCCCAGCATTTTCAAGCTGATTTCACGTAGGGTAAATAAAATTTGGCAACAGGGTGTGGGAAGACAACATTGGCCTGGCTGAGGGGGCAGGATCCAGGCAGAGGTTTGAGTGGAGAAAATCCAAAAGGGCTTGGACAAACTCAGGAGAGGAGCCATCACTGAATGGTGGGACTGGAACCACTCCAACCAATGAGCTCTGCTTAATTAATGCCATTTAAAAAGCTCCAGAGGTCAGGTTCTGCTGCCCTGAGCTGTGGTAGCAGTGTGGGGGGGGTGGTGTTCCACTGGGTTTATTAAAATAAGGAGTGTCTTGGCGCTTCAGATGATGACAAGTCATGAACAGAGCAGCCAGCACATGATCAGGGAGCTGTGGGGCTGGAAGGGACCTCGAGGGCTGGGGGGAGGAAATATTTGCAGTGGGGTCAGGGTCAGCCCAGCTCATGAAGGTGGCACAGACCCAAAATTGCTTTGGGTCTGAACTGTCCCAGCTCAGGGACTGCCCTGGCCAGGCCAAGTCTCTGAAGGGTTTAAGTGACCCTTGCAGGGCACAGAACCCCCTGAGAGCCTGGGACTCATCCAGAGCATCCCCTGCTCCCAGCAGGAATCACCAAGAGGAGCTTCCATCACACTCAGGGTGGGCACTGGGTGCACAGGGGCTGAGGAAAATATGATCCCAAAAAAAGAATCATAGAATGGTTTGGAAGGGAAGGGGCCTTAAAGCCCATCCAGTGTCAACCCCTGCCATGGCAGGGACACCTTCCACTGTCCCAGGCTGCTCCAAGCCCTGTCCAGCCTGGCCTTGGATACTGCCAGGGATCCAGGGGCAGCCACAGCTGCTCTGGGCACCCTGTGCCAGGGCCTGCCCACCCGGGGAGGAATTGCCTCTGTAAATCAATGGTGACCAACCCTCTCTTAGTTTCAAGCCATTCCCCCATGTCCTGGCACAGGCCCTGCTGAAAGGTCTGTCCCCATAACCCCCAGTTCTGGAGTCCACTTTCAAAGCCACGCTGGGGCTCAGGCAGTTCGGGTTTGTCTCCTGACACCAAGGGATTGCTGCATCCACACTTCTCTCGAAGCAGCTGCTCTCAAAGTGCCCCCAGGGCATCAGGGAGGTCCTGCCCTGCCCTGCCCAGCCTGGGGCGCAGGGCAGAAGTTGCTCATCCTGACAATGCATTTTCTGGAGTAAAGGAACTCCAGCAGGAATAGACTGGAATCTCAGCTTGCACCTCCTTCCTCCAGCAGAGCCTCCCTGGGATGCAGAGGCTGCTCCTCTCCCCAGCCCCAGCCGGAGCAGCTTCCCTGGGAGATCCCACCTGGCCCCAGGCGCCTCCACCCTTCCCGCAGCCCCTCAATTCCCTAAATCCAGCTGCGCTTCCCACAAGGCTTTTCCCTGGCAGTGCTTCGGGCAGACCATGCCTGTGCCTGCTCAGGGCTTTGTTTCTCAGGCACCTGAGCTTTTCCAGCAAGGGGAGTGGACACATTTTGTCCAAATATCACTTAATCAAAAGAAAATCTCTTCTCAGGGGAAAAGAAGGAAAAACACCCCTCTACTGAGGTGGTTTCAAGCATCCTAAGGATGGCTATTCCTGAGCTCCCAAAAGCTGGCTCCCTGCCTTTCCCCGAGCAGAGGATGGGAAGGAACTCCTGCTGTCAGCGTTTTACTTCATTTTTGACCCACCACCTCTTCTCAAATAAATTCCCACTGAATTATCTGAAGTGAGCAGGGAGCGAGGGGTGAGAGGAATTCAGGCTCGCAGTACAATACAGAAGTTATTTCAGCGGGAAGATGAAATGCATCGCATGCATTTAAAAATCATTTAAAATGGGGAAAGAGCTGGTTGGAACTCAGTGGGAAGTTGATGACTGATTTGAATTTGTGCTCCAAAGGCTTTCTGGAAAATAAAAATCCTCAGAGAAATCCTCTGGGATATGGGGAATGGTGTAAATCAGAGCCAGAGGGAGGTGGGACCCAGGGGTGGAGGATCCAGGCTCTGCCTCCTGGGACAGGAGGGGAATCTGTGGCTCCTGTCCCCCCTTGGCCACCCATCATCTCCCCCAGAAACCTCCCAGGGGAGGAGTCCTGCAGGGATCTCTCCAGCTGAGGTGATGCCAGGAGGAAATGCAGCATGTGGGAGCTGGAGCAGGGATTTGCTGCATTCCAAGCTTTGTTTGGGACCCCAGTTCCCTGATCCCAGCACGGATCCTGCTGGATCAGCCTGGATCCTGCCTCAGCATTGCCATCCTTGGCACAGGGGGGACAAATAACAAATCCCTGTTTCTGTGATGGGTGGGACAAGGTGCTGACAATGGCCAATAGCCTCGAGGGTGCTCTAAGGGAACCCAGGTAATTTCTTCCCTTGGTTTGTACTTTGTGCTTCCCCACCTGCTCACGCACATTTGTATTTCAGGGGTTTTTTGTCTTAAGATTCATTTCATTTTGCAGTGCATATGAGATGAGTCCAGGAGTGCAGGTGCAGATCTCTTATTATTGATGGGGTTTCAAAGTAAAGAACTGTTTGTTATTATGATTCCATCTCCTGTGGGGATTACACCCATTCCGAGACACATCCTCATTTTTTGAGGCCCTGAGTGTCTTCTCCACTTTCCAGCACACTCAGGATTAACACTCAGGCTGGAAAATGCTTTCAACTTCCACTACAGTCTGTCACGTTTAATAAAATCCCAAATAAATAAAAAATCTTCACTCACCTTCACCCACTTTTCCCATTGGTGAATTTTTAAGCATTTTTGGAAGACAAGTAAATATTCCCAGGGGATGGGTGGTGTCTTCAGGCTGGGGTCTCCAGGCTGCAGCAGGGCTGATCCAACCTGTGCATAACCTCCATCTCACGCAGTTCCCTGCAAACCACATCCCTTTGACTCAGAAAAGCAGCCCTGAAATCTCTGCTATTTCCAGAAAAGTTGAAATCTGTGAGTTTGTGCTGCAATTCTCACCTGCAGGATGGGTTTTTACAGACCCTCCAGTCTCACAAAGGCTGTCTGGGGGGCTTGGATGGTAGGACAAAACAGGGTTTGTGAATAGGTAAAATGGGGAGAAAATGCAAACCCCAGCTGTTTCTTGGTTTGGAAAGGAAACAATGCCTCCAGCTTCAGAGGCAGCAAAAAGTTTGCAGCATTTAATATGAGCCTGGATTCCCGTGTGGGTTTTGGAGTGAATTTTACATCAAGTTCACCTGGAAATATTCCAGCCTGCAGCTGAAAATTAATCTCTGCAAAGGTACCAGACCTGGGTGACTTAAATCCCATCCAGGCTGAGCTTTCCCAAAGCTGCTGGGGAGAAGTGGCTCCATTCTCAGGAACTGCAGTCAGCTGTGGGCACAGAGATCCTGCAGGGGATGAGGGAGGATTCTCAGTCCCCACACCTAGCCAAGGCCCAGCCAAGCAGGAGGTGGCTCTGCCAGCCCCAGACCCTGCTGAAAGCAGCAGAGATCTCGCCCAGCATTTGGTCCCAGGAATAACCCGGACACGGCAGCGCTTCCACCAGGGGTGGGAATAGGCTCTGAGCTTGTGCATTTGGAGGGTTTGTTTTTTTTTTTTTTCCCTGCTTCCTAGGAAGCACAGATTATCTGGAGTGTGTTCCTGTGGCTCAGGGAAAGCCATCAACATGCAAATTCCAGGGCAGCAGGGTTTTATGCTGATTGCCAGCCCTGTCCTCTGAGCAGATCCAGTGCAGGGCTGGGCACTCCAGAATTTCCTAATGAGCAAACTTCAGCCCAGGATTGACAGCCCTGTTGGGAGGCCTCTGCTCATCAAGGGGAAGCTCAGGTTTAGAGGCACAGACTATTTCTTAACTCAGGTTTTAACTCCGACTTCCACAAGCAATCAAAGCACTGGTGATGCAAAACTTCAGTAAGAACCTCACATGGCCATGGTCTCTCCATGTGAGGATTCCTGGTGGCTTCCCACTGCCATTCCCAGGGCAGGAATGGATGGGATATTGGGAAGGAATTGTTCCCTGGGAGACTGGGGAGGGGCTGGGATGGAATTCCCAAAGCAGCTGTGGCTGCCCCTGGATCCCTGGCAGTGCCCAAGGCCAGGTTGGATGGGACTTGAAGCAGCCTGGGACAGTGGAAGGTGTCCCTGCCCATGGCAGGGCATGGGATGAGATGAGCTTTAAGGTCCCTCCCAATCCCACCCTTTCCAGGATTCCATGATTCAAACACCTTTGTGTGGTTGTTTTCTCCACCAGCAGGCATGGCCAGAGGATACAAAATGTCCTTGAGCTTCAGGAATAAAAGGCAGAAGAATAAGGAGAGAAAAAATACCCCAAACCACCTGAGCAGCAGCTGGGAGAACATCACCAGGTGGTTAAAAAAACCTGGAGGGAGCCGCAATGTAGCTTTTTGTTAAAGCAGCAGTGCTGAGCCAACCTTGCCGCATCCAGGTGAGCAGAGATGGAAACATGGGGAGATGGAAAGGTAGCAGGATGGGAAGCTGGAAGGATGGAAAGGTGGGAAGGTGGAAGGATGGGAAGGTGGAAAGATGGAAAGAATGACGGAAAGATGGAAAGATATGCAGGCTCATGCTCCAGCCCTCCCCGCCCAGAATTCAAATGACAGCATTAGTATTCAGGATCTTTGCATGTGTTTAAATGTGGATTAAAAATGCATTAATTGGTCTCGTTTTTACAAGCTCTTCTCTTTGTATATCAAATATTTGAAAGATTTGGTATTATCACCTCTTGTCCAGGCTGGAATTGAAGAGGAGAAAGGAAATGTAATTGAGAACTTAAGGAGTCTCCTCCTGTTTGCTCAGCACCAGGCACTTGGATCCAAATCTCGGGGGAAATGACTTTGCTGAGTCCATGAATGACATCCAAAGGCAGCACAGCCTGGCACACGGCACTGCTATCCTGGCTGGAGCAGCTTTGGGCAAGGAAAGTCCCTTTCCCGGAGGTGCTGCCTTGGAGGAGCTGCAGGAGCAGCTGGTATCACCTCACCTGGCGCTGGCACTCACCGTTGTGTCTGCTCGGGTGCTGGAGCAGGGCTGGAAGAACACCCTGGCAGTGGGAATTCATCCCCTATGCCCTGTCTCTCCATCCTGTGGCCAAAGTCTCTCTCCAAGCCCTCCTGACTGCCTCGGTGTACCCCACATTCACTTTCGACAGCTCCCTACACAAACTGATCCAAACGTGGATTTTCTCCCCCTGTCTCCGCACTCCTGATGGCTCAGGTGGGCCCTGTGCGCAGGCACAGGGTGTTTATTTGAGGCACCACTTCATTCCCGGGAGCTTTGCAGCCTGATTTCCTGCACCTGCAGTATTTTTGGCCAAGGAATTTGCAGGAGACGTGGGAAAAGTAGGAAGGGAGAAAACAGAGTGGCTGCAGTCCCAGCACGGGCGTTTGGCCGCGTGGGAAGTGCCACCTGCCAGCCGAGGCAGCGATGCCACCACACGTGCTGCAGCACAGTGAGCTCCAAAGGCAGGGCTCACTGGGGAGAGGGGGCTGGAGACACAAATCCACTCCCTGGATGGAGCTGACAGCTCCCATTCCCTGCCTCACTCCCTCCTCCAGGGCAAGAGAAAATCCACAGGGCACACAGGAAGATGGGCAGGAATGGGGAAAGTGGCCGCATCCCTGAAATCCAAGCCAGTCCCAGACTGCGCCCTGCGTCGAGCAGGATGTTAATGGAGAAACGAGTGTGCCTGGCAGTCATTTGCCAAAAAAAATTCTCATCATAACATGTTGATTCATCAAAGCCAGAATATTTCACAGGAAAGGACCAATTTCAGTAGATTTTACTTTTGGGGGAAAATGGAGAAAAGTTTTCAGAATCATCCACAGGTCACCATGACTCCCAGAAATGGAAGTATTCTATTTTGCTTCGAATTTGCTCTTTGCTTTGAAATAGAAGTTCAGCTACAGGACAAAAGGAAAGACTGAAATGGAAATGAAACCTTTGGAAATTACCAAACTGAAATGTTTCTGTGAAACTAGACATGGATTTTTTTTTTTTTTTTTTAATTACTTGGTCAGAGTCTTCATTATTTGAGCCTTATTTTAGATATTCAGCTTTTGCAGGGCAGGACAGGGGAAAAACATTTATAATGTCCTGAAAACTTTCAGTCCATAGGGCAAAGGTTGTATGACAGCAGCATAGCATGCAGAAAGGGCTTTCTCTGGTCCAAACTGTGAGACCACCCCTTTCCACCAGCTGCCTCCCTCTTCCTAACAAGTGATTATCCTGTATTTAAAGCTCTGTCCCTGACCTTGCAGGAGGGGAAGGCATCCCTCAGGTTTTTTACCCTTTTCTTAATTAAGAAGTTGTATTAAATATTCAGAATTTCTGCTCAGTGACTTTCCTGGGAAGCACAAGGACATCCTGGAGAGACAAATCACTTTTTCATTAACACCTGCCCAGGCCTCCTCTCTTCTTCCCTGTTCCTCAGTCCTGGCTCTGCTCCTCCAGGGCCACACAGCTGCCAGAGAGGGGCTGGTGCTTTTCCTGAGCTCAGAATACAGCACAGGCTTTCAGTACCTTTGTCTCAGCTCAAAGTTTGGCTCTTTGGGAGCAAATGGAGCAGGAGCAAAGCTGTGGGGAGGATGCTGCTGTTCCAGACACCTCCAAGCACTGCTGACTCTGTCCGTGCATCCAGGGATGGGTTTGTGCAGGCCATGGAAACCAGGAGGAGCTGAGATATGCCAGCCTAAGCAGCAGCAGTGTGGCAGACACCCCACAGCCTGCCTGTGGGTGACAGCCAGCACGTCCCTGAGCCTGTCACTTGTCACCAGGCTCCTCACAGTCCCTCGGGATGGGGATCCTTGACATCCCCACAGCTCCTGCTCGGGATGGATCCAACTCTTCCTTCCCTTTTGTTTCCCTGCTTTGTTTTCTGGTTTGATCCCTCAGTTCTCCAGTTCCAAAAGAAGAGGCCTCAATCCAGCCTGGCCTCCTACATTTAATCACTGATCAGGAGCACAGGGCCATTGCAGAGGTGCTGAAAGACAGGCATTTGTCAGCTGTTTGCTCATTTGAGCTGGGAATGTTGGATCCTGGAGGTAAAGGTGTAAAAGTTGCTGTCATGGGGGAATATTCTTTTTCTTTTCATCAAAAAGAACCTCCTAGGTCTGGTTTTTCTGCAGAGATGAAGCAACCACGCAGCCCAGTATCTGCTGCTTCTCCCAGCATTCCCAGACAAGGGACAATCCAGGGATCACCACCACCCCCCAGGGTGCAGCCCAAGTTTTGTACAACATTTTGAGCATTTCCATGTCCAAGGAAGCAGCCAAGCAGTCCTGGCTCCCGCAGCACCGTTGGTTGTTCCTGCTGCAGAGCTGGGAATGACGGAGCTCTGCATCTCATCCTTCCCAGGGCCAGGAGCACTTGGAGCAGCCCAGCCCGGGCCAGGAGACATCCTGCTCCATCAGTGCCTTGTTACTCTTCCATACCAAGCCCAAACAAAGCCCTGCTGGGCTCCAGACCACCCCGGGATAGAGGCAGAGGCAGCTGGTGGTGCAGGAGATGGTGGTGCAGGCTCTGCAGGGAAGTCTGGAGGCCATTCCTGGGCTTTTAATTTCCAGGTAAGAAAGATGGGAGTGGGGAAAGGTGTGTGGTGTGGTGAATATTTATTCTTGGTGGTGTCTAGTCTGGTTTGCAGGAGGAATCCAGGTGTTTGGAGCTGAGGAAACACAGCCTGGGAAAGGTTCACTGGAGCTTGGTTGGGAACAGCAGCTCTATAAGGAGGTTAATGGTGCAGTGAAGGAACTTCATTTGAGGGTCTTTACATTCTGCAGCTGAAGTGATGCATGTGACAACAACAGCTCTGGGGCAGGTGTGCAGCCACCAGGAAAGGCTGATGATGGAAAGGTTTCCTCTTTGCTGGGGAAAAAAAGCTGGGTTTGAATCCTTCCAGAGCAGCAGCTCAGCAGAAAGAAGTGTTACAGGGGGAGTCCAAAAGTGAGGAGCAGCTGGGGGAACTGGGGTTCTTCAGCCTGAAGAAATGGAAGCTCAGGAAGACCTGTGAGGTCATACAGGTTCCCTTTTCCTCGGTGAGGGGCAGGACTCACCTTTCCAGGCTGTTCTTTTCACTGGCAGCTGGGTCGTGCTTGGACACCTCAGGTGGTAGTTGTTTGCAGGTCTGGCCACTCAGGGTCTCACATTCAGCCCAGGGCTCCAGTGGCCTTTTCCGGGCAGGGCTAAAACCCTTCTGGCCCTTCTCTATGGGGGAAGAGGATCTGGGACCTGAATATGAGCCTCATCCCCAGCAGTGGAGGTCAAGGACTTATGGCTTCATTATCCCAGTGCTCAGCTAATGAGATTAGCCATCCTGGAGCTGCCCACGGCATCCTCCTCCCGTGGGAATTCATCTTCTGCCCCAAATGCTCCGTGTGGGACTCAGCCCTCAGGGCTGTGTTTGTCCTGCTGCCCCATCCTGCTGCCAGCCCCTCTCCCCCCGTCAGGAGCAGGGTTTGGGGCTGGCTCCCTGCTCCAGGCTGGGGCAGAGCGGGGAAGGCAGCGATAGCATCTGCTGAGCAGCAGGCAGGGAGCTGCAGGGTTATTGTTTGCTAATAGATTGCTTTTGAAAAGCTGCTCAGATGGGACCAGGCGAGCTGCAGAGGTAATTAAAACTCTGCCTATGCAAAAGGCAGGATCTGATTATTTCCCTTCAGTAGCAGGCAGATTAAACCAGGAGGGTTTATTGCACCACTTCTATGAGCGAGGGGTTGCTTTGAATGAAATTCATAATATGGAATATAACAAAACTCTTCCGTTTCTTTTCTTATTTAAATAAAAAAAGGACAAAACCCACACAAGAACAACAAATAAAAACCCAAATCCAACACACCCACAATTTTCTTTTTCAACCGTCTCTCTCCTTGATTATTCCTTGGATTTAAACAGTTCCTATAAAGCAGAGCACAGGCGAACCTACGAGGGACTACTGTTCTAAAGCTCATTTCTTATCTTTTAAGGCTCTTTGCTCTCATCCTAGAAGGCTTTTCTGTGCCATCCTACCTAAAATAGGAGGATGGGTTGGTAAAGAAGCTCAGAAATAAGCAGCAAAGTCTCTCTGTCACCTCCCCTTAACAAAAGGAATGGCTTCAAGTCCATTAAAGATATGCAAGATATTTTAGAACCAGGCTGATGTCTGTAATCTCAGCCTGCCTGACAGGCTATGGTGCTGCCTGTGGGATTTGGTCTCTGCACCTCTCTGGGCAGGTTTAGATCAGATATCTGGAAGGAATTCCTCCCTGTGAGGGTAGTGAGGCCCTGGCACAGGATGCCCAGAGAAGCTGTGGCCGCCCCTGGATCCCTGTAAGTGTCCCAGGCCAGGTTGGACTGGGCTTGGAGCCACCTGGGACAGTCGAAGGTGTCTGTGCCAGGGCAGGGGCTTGGAAGTTGATGATTTTTAATGTCCCTTCCACCCCAAACTATTTTGGGATTCCCTGATCTGCAGTTTCCACTTCCTTGGCCCAGAGATGGGAGCCCAGGTGTGCTCAGGAAGAGTCATCCCCTAAACTCACCCTTAGCTGGGGGCAGAAGCCTTTTGCAAGCTCTATGCCAGCTTGGTGTCCTGCAGGTCTTCTCCCCACAGAAGAGAATCCTTCAGAGCTGCTCCTGCCCTGGGGCTGCTGTGTCCCTGTGCCTCTGCAGGAAATGATGGTCACTGTGGGGAGCACAGCCAGATCTGAGGGATGGCTGTGGACAGCTGGGTGGGTGGGACAACCCAGAGCAATGTGGGCAATTGGAGAGGAAAAAAACAAAAGAAAAAAGAAAAAATTAGTAGTTGGAGCTGTTTTTCTGGTGCATTGTAAAGGGGAGGCTTTGCCTGCCCTGGGCAGAACTGCCAGCTGAGTTTCTGCCCAAACAAAATAGGCTGTGGTGGATTTAGAGTGGCCTGGAGAGCTGGGGACAGATCCCATCTCCTGGGCACTGAAACCTGCTGGTTTTCAGCTGAAAAACGACATGGAAAGAAGGACTGTGATGCAGGGAGGTGGCAGCGCCCTCATGACTGCTGTCCCCACCTTCCTGCCAAGGTCACCGGGGCTGTGCAGCTCAGGCAGCTGGGTCTCACCTATTGCCAGGTGGGTGAGAGAGAGGAGAGATGTATAAATATAAATCCAACACAGCCATCTGGGTCACACAGGTTCATGAGGGCTCAGTCCTGTTCCTATAAAAAGATCTCAGTACCTGCCAGCAGAAAAGGACCAAAGGCTGCCCCTTCTGGGATCAGAAACCTTTTCCAACCTTTTCCAGCTGAGTGTGTTCCTTCCAAGCTGCTCCTCAGTGCAGATCAGGAGTCAGCCCTGCAAATCCTGGCCCAGGGTGAGCTGTGCTGCACAGACCCTCCAGGCAGGGCTGGAGGCTCCTCTGGAAGAGCCAACTCCATGCAGAAATTCCAGGGCCAAGTCACAGGACCATGGTCCATAATAGATGAAAGTGGCTGATCAAGGAGCCCTTTCTGCTGTAAAACCTGCCCAGGCTGAGTGAAACACCTGTGCATAGCCTGAGTGAAACACCTGTGTGCAGCCTGAGGGAAACACTTCTATACAGCCTGAGTGAAACACCTGTGTGCAGCCTGAGCGAAACACTTCTATACAGCCTTAGTGAAACACCTGTGTGCAGCCTGAGCTAAACAACTGTGCGCAGCCTGAGTGAAACACCCCTGTGTGCAGCCTGAGCTAAACACTCCTGTACAGCCTGAGCGAAACACCTGTGTGCAGCCTGAGCAAAACACTCCTGTACAGCCTGAGCGAAACACCTGTGTGCAGCCTGAGCTAAACACTCCTGTACAGCCTGAGCGAAACACCTGTGTGCAGCCTGAGCGAAACACTCCTGTACAGCCTGAGCTAAACACCTGTGTGCAGCCTGAGCGAAACACTTCTATACAGCCTTAGTGAAACACCCCTGTGTGCAGCCTGAGCAAAACACTCCTGTGCGCAGCCTGAGCGAAACACTTCTATACAGCCTGAGTGAAACACTCCTGTGTGCAGCCTGAGTGAAACACTTCTATACAGCCTGAGTGAAACACTCCTGTGTGCAGCCTGAGTGAAACACTCCTGTGCCCAGCCTGAGTGAAACACCTGTGTGCAGCCTGAGCTAAACACCTGTGCGCAGCCTGAGCTAAACACTTCTATACAGCCTGAGTGAAACACTCCTGTGTGCAGCCTGAGTGAAACACCTGTGTGCAGCCTGAGCGAAACACTCCTATACAGCCTGAGTGAAACACTCCTGTGCCCAGCCTGAGTGAAACACTTCTATACAGCCTGAGTGAAACACCTGCGTGCAGCCTGAGTGAAACACTCCTGTGCCCAGCCTGAGAGAAACACTCCTGTGCCCAGCCTGAGAGAAACACTCCTGTGTGCAGCCTGACTGAAACATTCACATTTTGGGAATACTCAGATCTTCCTGTGTGCCCTCAAACCCAGCACGTGAGTGCAGACATCCACACATTTTATTGCTGATAGGAAATGATACCCCTGATAAAAAGACATTACCAAAGATTAAAAGCAACAATTTAATATCATTTCAATTGTTTGTGGCAGGGACCCAATTTTCAAATGATAATGGCAATAATTAAAAAGTCCCTTATCAACAGAGACAAAAGTGCTGTGTGTTGGCAGGAGGAGCTGAGGAATGGGGCAAGCTCAGGCTCCTCAGAGCTGAAATCAATTTTCAAAGTTCAAACAAGCCCCAGAACAATTCTGCTTTTGTTGTGCATTTTCCATGAGGGGAGGAAGATTCTTTCCCCATGCATGTACACGGTTTTTTCTCCCTCCTTTATCCACAAGGTCATATTAGCTGGAACAAAACCTCATGTAAACAAAACTATTCTGTTGTAGAAATGAGGTTTGGGGAAAGTTCAAGAACAGCTCAGACCTTCAGTTTGGCTTTATTTGTAATTATGAATTATCCTATTTAGAATTAACAAATGCACCTGCTCAGCCTTTGAAGAGTTGGCCAAGGAGGGCTCTTGGAGCTCTCTGTACTGGGACTCCTGAACTTCACCATCATCCCTCTTGTGCAGTGGGGAGTTCGTGAGCACAAATTAGGTTTAATTTAAAAATGTCTGGATGGACATCTGGAAAATGAACTTTCCTTGCCCTGAGAACTCTCGGGCTTCTGCACATACACTTTTCAAAGGTAACAGAGTGCAGAATTTGGGATTCAGGCTTTTATCTCATAGAATAGAAATCCATTGTATGGTCCCCTCTTTTCTCCTGCCAAAGCTCCCCAGGCCCAGCCTGTCAGCCCAGTGACTCCCTCAGGAAGAGTCACAGGGCTTGCAGAAGGCCTTGTTCCTCACCTCAGTAAATCCAGGGGATGGAGCAGAGCTTTGCCTTCTGCAGGATGCCCAGTCTAAGCTCTCCCTTGTCCCTCCTGGTTACAAACACTGGGCCGGAGGTGTTTGCGAGGAGCTGACGCTTCCCGGTGCTCAGCAAACCTATTGGTGCTCCTTAAGCAGTGTTAATTGTCCCTAATTAGTGCAGGGAGTCCCCAGGGAGGGGAAAGCTTTTCCAAATGTCTCCATTGTTATTTGATGGCAGGGTTCAGGACGAACTGATTTCACTTTGAGGTCTCTAATTGCAGGCCTGGCATTTCTCACATTTCTGGTGCTGCAGTGAATGAATCCTTCCTCCGGTGAATGTTTGCACTCTCAGGCCCATTCTGGCTCGTGCACCTTCCACTGTCACTTGACGCTCCTTCTGCTGGCGCCACCAGAGTGGCTCATGAAAAGCCTGCAGAAAGGATCTCATTCCACATTTAATTGTGTTTGTGTGGCTGCTCTAAATCCACATCACTTTCATCCTGGTTATGGCCTCCATGAATAGGATTTTTCCTCCTGGGAGGAGCAGTTATTCATCACGTACTGGTCAAGGCCGATCTTATTTATCAGCCCAGGAGTGTGAAGACAGAAAACTGTGACACCTTTGTTGTTTCCCTTCTGGTCTGGAGGAAAATCGGGGGAGGAAAAAGGTGCGGGGGGGGGGGTAAGGGCGATCATTGCTGGGTCAAAGGGGTCTTGTTTTGCTGGGGTTTTCCTGTTGGATTTTCCTCCTATGGATAACAAATGTGGAGATGACAGGACACCTCTCAGCCACAGCTTTTCATCCACTGGGATCCACCTGGAGCCAAAACTTGTGCAGTGCCTGAGGGCACAACAATAGAGAGGAACCACGGGAGCAGGAGGGCTGGAAACAGCAGGGCTTCCCTGGATGTGATGCTGCTGGCACTTTTGAATTCAAGATTCTCCAGACCTCTCAATGCTGCCAAAACCAAGCCCCAGGGTAACAGTGGGGTTTTGAAGCAGAACTTTTACCCTTGGAGAGGAGGGAGGTTTCCCTTCATGAGGAAGAACTTTTGCAGCAGTCAGTGATTTTGAGGAGACCCTGGCAGCAGAGTCTGCTCAGCTCTGCATCCAGGAGGGACTGTGTTTTCCTCCCTTTAGGGAGGAGCTGATGGATGTGCAGAGCTGGCAGCAGCACATTCCCAGCTGGGTGATGCAGCCAGGACTCCAGTTACCACCATGAACTCCAGCTACACTTGTGGCCTCTCTTGAGAGAGGCTGGGGCCACCACAGCCTTAATGCCAGCTCTGGAATGTCCCTGCCCTTGTCAGCAGCCCCTCGGGGAGGCCCTGTGGCTCCAGCTCCCCCCTGTCTCCTGGAGCCAAGCCGGGCTAAGGGTCTGGTGGGAGCAGAGGATGAGCTCAGGGCAACCTCAATTTCTCAGCTCTGATGCTTCAATTATTTCTGCAAGGAAAAGAATCGTTATTATTTAATAATGGCTGAGGCCCTCCAAATTATTCATCAGCTCAGGAAGGGAGCTGCTGAAACACTTGGGAAGGATGTGATGGGTGAGGTGGTTCAGGATGTGATGGGTGGGGCTGAACTCCTCATTCTGGGGGTCTTGTCCAGCCATAGAATGATGGAGTGGTTTGGGTGGGAAGGGACCTTAAATCTCATCTCTTTCCATATCCTGCCATGGTCAGGGAAACCTCCCACTGTCCCAGGCTGCTCCAGGCCTTGTCCAACAGGGCCTTGGGCACTTCCAGGGATCCAGGGGCAGCCACAGCTGCTCTGGGAATTCCATCCTAGCCCCTCAACACCCTGCAAGGGAGGAATTCCTTCCCAATAGCTCACCTAAATTTCCCCACTTTTAGTTTGACCCCATTCCTCGTCATCCTGTCACTCCAGTTCCTGATGAGCAGTCTGTCTCTGGCTTCCCTGGAGCCCATTCAGATCCTGGAAGGGACTCTGAGGTCTCCTCACAACCTTCTCCTTTCCAGGCTGAACAGTCCCAGCCGTCCCAGCCTCATTTGTGCAACTTGGAGAGAGATTTTATTTCTGCAGCACCTTGGGTTTGAGCCAGGAGTGATCCCCCAGGTGAGAACAGAACCTGCCCCTGTCCATGAGTGATCCCAGGTCCCCGTGGGTGCTTTGGGGGATGCACTGCTCGCTCTGTTCTGCTGCAAGTATCCCCTGCCCACACATTGAAAATAATATTTTTCCACTGGAGCAAGAAGTTGAACCTGTAAAATGCTGGAAGGGGTTTTGTGGAAGTGTTGTACCTTCGTGTTTGAAAAGAAAAAGCATCCTTGCTTGCATATTTAATTTCCAAATTATCATATAAATGTCACATTACTTAGGATGCCAGAACTCACTGATATTTTAAATGCTTCCATGTTTTAATTCCTTGCCAGTCAACCTTTGCAAACCTAATTACAAAGGGAAAATCACTGGTGGCATTTTGTTCACCATGTTTGGAGCTGAACTGAGTTTCCTGAGAGTCAGAGAAGAATTTCAGCTGATTTTATTTTGTCTTTCTTGGTAGTGACAGGAGCTCTTCTTGCTGCTCCTCGATGGGATAAGATGGATTACTGTCAGGAAAGCCATGGAGCAGCAGTGCCAGAACAGGCCTGTGTATTTGGGTTAGCTCTGCAAAACAACCCAAAAATAAACAGAGGAGCCCATGCAGAGCTGGAAACCTCGGGGAGGCTTCACTCAGAGCAGCTTTCCACTTCCACATTTCCTTCCATCTCATTGTGAAAGCAGCTGTCTGAAAGGGATCAAAGACAAAGGGGAATCTTCCTGGGATGGCACAGGGTGGCTCTGACGTTTCCAGTGCCTTGGGAACGGCTCTCTTTAGAGTCAGTCTGGGGTCTGTGTTTCTGTAACACCTCCACACCCCTGAGGGCTCCTCGCCCTCCACTGGGCACCCAGAGCTGTAGGGCTGGGCTCAGGCTCTGGGCCCCCCTCTCCAGTACGGCCCTGGAGGCAGCTCCAGCAGCTGGCTACCCTCCTGCTCCACAGGACAGCTGGCCTCAGAGGGGATGGAGAGAGCCATGCTCCCTCAGCTCAGCCTGGAGCTCCTCCTGGAAATCGGTCTGGTGCCTCTTCCATGAGAATCCATGGCTCAGGCGATGGCAAAGGGGACACGAAATCATTCTGTGCTGAGGGAGCCCAGCTGGCTCTGGCCCGGCCTGCTGCAAGGGACAATCTGTAGCTCTGGGGGATGGTCTGTGCCACCTCCCGTGGTGCCAGCTCCGTGTCACAGCCCCTGGGCATGGTCTGTGCCACCTGCCATGGTGACAGCTCCGCGTCACAGCCCTGGGGGATGGTCTGTGCCACCTGACATGGTGCCAGCTCCGTGTCACAGCCCCTGGGCATGGTCTGTGCCACCTCCCGTGGTGCCAGCTCCATGTCACAGCCCCGCTGTCTCCAGAGCAGCAGAGATTTGTCACCAGTTCAGCATCATGTCCCATCGTGTCCCAGCACCACCCAACCTCCTGTTTGACAAGCGATGGAGAGAGGCTGAGCCGGAGCTGCTTTCCATAAATCCCAAAACAAATGAGGCAGGGCTGAGCTCACCCCTGGAGCTGTGGGGATTGAGAACCAGCAACAGGTGGTGCCTGGGGACTGCCCAGGCTGCTCCAGGGTTTGCCCTCAACTTCAATCTGGATTTTCCCTGTTGAAAGCAGAGTCTTGCTCTCCTGATGTTCTTCCAGAACACCTCTCACCACTTTGGGACTGGAGTTCCCACATTCCAGCCCCTTGGAACAGCACAGCTCCTGCTGCCAACCCTTCCCTTTCTTGGCTTTTCTGGTTGCAAGGTAGTAGCAGAGCACTGCCTGATGTCCCCTGTTTCTGCTCTCTTCTTTAGCCTGAGGTGGAGGAAACAAACTCATCTGTGCTAATGCAGACATTTAGGGCTCCTCAGCCAAGGTTAATAATCCAGTGACAGCTGAATTGCACGTACTGTAAATACCTGCAAAAGCTGCTGCAGGGTTTGGAATGGGCTGATTACAGACCAGGAGAGGAAAGTGGCCCTGTGGATGTTCTCAGTGCTAAAAGAGGCGATTTCACACAGGACTGGGGTCATGCTCTGCTGTGCAGAACAGTGTCAGTGGAAAGCGTGTGGGTGCAGTGCAAAGGTTGGGAAACAAAGGCCTTATTTCCACTTTGATTTATTTTCCTCCTTCAGGAAGATCATGTCTCTCACCTTCCTAAAGAACAGAACTAGTCCAGAGTGCTAACATTCACGTTTCCCATTGGATCTGCTTAGGTCTGTCATAAGCTCTGCCTGGATCTGCAGAACTCGGGCTGGATCCCAGATTTCTCTGGATTTCTGGATACCTTGGTCAAGGCTCTTCTTTGTTTGGAATTGCCAGATTTTTAGGGTTTGGTAGTGTAGGATTTTTGAGGTTTGATCATTTGGTTTGGTGCTTTGTGGTGTGAGGTTTTGGGGTTTGGATTGTTTGGGTTTGGTATGACAGCACGGAGGGACCAGAGCTTGTGTGCCAGGATGTTTCCACCCCTGCAAGGACAAGCTTGGAAAAAAACTAAAATTCACTGGCAGTAGCCCAGGGAAGAGCAGGACCCATCCATTCCACCCTGGTGTCCCCAAACCTGAGCTCAGTGTGCACCCCTGGCACAGGCTGATGCCATGGGGCTGTGCAGCTGCACCTCTGCGTGCCCAGACTGCCTGATCCAGAATGTGGCTTATTATTGCACAATGAATAATCAGCATTGTGGAAACCTCATTAGAAAAATGCCGCTTTATTATATTTTTCCCCCTCTTCTGAGCAGAATGTGGGATGTTCCTCCAAAGCAGGAATTTGTGTTCCCTTCGAATCCCAGAATGTCTGAGCCAGAAGGGACCCACCAGGATCACCCAGTCCAACAGATCCCCCAACAATCCCACCCTGGGCATCCCTGGAGTGCTGTCCAAACCCCCCTGGAGCTCTGGCAGCCTCGGGGCCGTGCCCATTCCCTGGGCAGCCTGGGCAGTGCCCAGCACCCTCTGGGGGAAGAACCTTTCCCTGATTTCCAGCCTGAGCTGCCCTGGCCCAGCTCCAGCCATTCCCTGGCTGCTGTCCCGGTCCCTGTCCCTGTCCCAGAGGTCGGTGCTGGTTCTGGGCTGGCTCAGTCACTCTGAGGTGATCCTGTGTCTCCCTGGGGTGATCCTGCTCCCTCTTGGGCACTGCAGGGATCAGCTCCCAAACAGGAGCTGTCTGGGCAGCCCAGCCCTTCCCAGCACAGCAAACAGAGATGCATTGGCTGCCCTCAGGTTTTGTTCTGGGTTAGGGACGTGATGGAGCCCTGACATTTCAACTAGGAGCTGAGACATTTTAAGTTGTGTGCGGGGAAAATTAAGGTCTTTGCACTTTCCAGCAAGGATATTGCAAGGAGTGGGAAGCCAGGCAAGATTCATTACAGCCCCAAAGTGCAAAATTTCACACTTCCATCTGCAGTTTCCTTTTTTAACTGTCTGTCATTCTGAAATGTTTGTATGAAATACAGGAAAGCGAGGAGCAGGGGATCTGCAGGGATAAAGCTAGCAAATGTGCACACCTCTTACGTGGGGCTTTTGTGTTCCTTTCCAGCCCCACCAAGCCCACTGGACACACTGGAATTCCATGTGCTGGGGAGAGCAGGAGGTGCCAGTCCAGCACAGCTTCTGTAGGAGAACAAAGGAATGCTCCAATGAGCCACAGAACCTTAGAGAAAACCAGAAAAGGAGCTGAACAGGGCATAAAACCAGAACAGTTTCGCTGCTGCCTATTTCTATTCACATTATTGCTGTAAAAGGCTCTTAATTATGAGAGGACAACTGTAAGAGAGCTTTTGGTGGCATTCTGTGTTTGGAGCTGTTTGTACACATGGAGGTGCATCACAAGCAGCACAAAATGAACCATTCTGTGTAATTCAGCCAGGTTTTCATACTGGGTGACAAAGATGGAATGACCCTCTGGAGTCCTTTCCTGCTGCTCTCACAGAGCTTCCTCTACACCTTTGACTTTGCAGTCTCATGCAAGTGATCTTTTCACCTCTGTGTAAAGGGATCTTGTGTGGAAACCTGAGATTTGTGTGGAAACCTGGGGTTTGTGTGGACACCTGGCATTTGTGTGGAGCACGGCTGGGTGGGAGAGAAGAGCCCTGCCCACGTGGGAGCCAGCTGGGTCGGGAGAGCAGGCACCGTGTCCTGGGAATGCCAGGCTGGATGGAGCCTGGGCCAGCCTGGAGGCAGGAGCGGCCCAGACAGGAACTGCAAGGAGAATGGGAGTGTGATTTCTGTCGGGCAGGGAGCTGTGCAGGGCTGGCACCCCGCTGATAAGTTGGGCTTCATGGCCCCAAGGCTGGAGTGACCCATCCCTGCGCCCGCTGCCTCCCGGGAAAAGCTGCCTGGCCCCGGTTTTATGGCTTGGAGCTGTCAGGTGCCAACAGGGAAGCTGTGATGGATTCATTCTTTTCCCTTATCCAGAAGCTGCACTGCACTTTCTGCAAATACCAACGTCTTGAAACGCCACGGAGACAGCAGAGAGAGAGAGAGGGCCCCGATAAATCACTGGGGCTGGGAGCCTTTATTGCCACTGACAACAGCGCCTGCCAGGGCTTTGTTTTCCTCCTGCTGCTCAACTCCCTTGTTTTGCTTTCTGCTCACCTTCCCTGTGCCCTGTTCCCACTCTTAGCTGTGCGAATTGCCATTAACAATTATTAATTTGGGTCAGAATTGTTAGAAATGAAAAGCTTGACTTCGCCAATATATCAAGCAGTAATTCAATTTATTAATTAATATGGTAACATATGAGCAAAAACAGTGCTGGATACAGTGGTGGGGGTTTTCCCCTCCAACTGCACACTGGTTGCTGGGCTTTGCTGGCATTTATTGATCATATTCATGCATATTCATAAGCTTTCTCAGCAGTTTCTATTTCAAATTTTTTTGTCACAATTCTATACTTCAGGATCGTAAATCTATGATGATGATGTTTGGTTCCTTTCCAATTTCTATACTCTATTGTGATCCATTCCAGGTTTAGATATGCTGGGATGTACACCCCAGGATGTGTATCCCAGATGGTGGGGTCCAGCTTCCAGATGTGGGGTCCAGCTTCTGTTTTCTAAGACCATTAATCTCTGATAATGATGTCCAGCTTCCCTTTTCAAAATCATTAATCAGCAAGTTGATGTCCATTTTTCTTTCTCAGGATATTTTCACCGTTTCGTTAGGAGCTTGGGATAGGTTCACTTCCCTCTTTTGTCTAAATCCTTTATACATTCTAAAGCTACAGTTTAAAGATCCCTAATACAAAGTAACATTCTAAAGTTATAATTCAAAGGTTCTTATTACAAAACAGCTTAAGACTTATAATAGTTAATTGCAAACAAAAGATTGGTTCAGAGTCCTTCTTCCATGCTTTGCTTTCCTCTGTTTGTTAGAACTCATCTTTATAACTGTCCCATGGCCGTGTTCCACAACATTTCAAAATTACAATTACACAGGTTACCTTTATTTATCTGACATGAAACACAGCTTTGTATTTCACAGAATCCACTCAAACTTGGTGCTGCAGCAATTCAGAGTTTCATCTGTGTTTCCTCCTTCTTCCTTTCTTTGTCATTGCCTTCCTTCCCCAGATTCCCTCCCAGGGTCCTGCCCCGCCTTGAGGTGCCTTGTCCTGAGCCCAAGGGCTGCCTGGATGTGGCCATCCATGGGAGATGCCCTCACCTGGGGCCATGGCAGAGGCTTGGTTTGGGAATGGGTCTGCTCAAGGCTGGATCTGGGCAGCAGGAGAGGGTCAGGGGTTTTACAAGTGCCAGAGGAGGCCAGCTTAGCACTCAGCTGTGCAGAACACTCTGCAGGGGCTCCAGTTCCTTCTGGCTATTTTCTGAGTCTTTAAAATTTCAAGCAAGCACAGGACTCAAAGAGAAAATGCTTTCCCAAAAATAGTTCTGAAAGCTGTGATGGTGGGAGTTCTCCAGCACTGAACCAGGGAGGGAGTTCAGCCAGCCCAGGGTGGTGATTGCTCCTGGATGAAGCAGCCTGGACCTCCAGGGAATGCTGAGACCCAGCAGGAACTGAAACACCAGGAGCTGCCGTCTCTGCACCATGGGGAAGGAAAATGAACAGCTCCAAAAGCCCCTGAAGCCACTGCTGGGAACACTGAGCTGCCTCCGCAGGGCTGGCAGCTGTTAAACAGCTGGGGATGGGGTCAGCTCCTCCAGAACTGGATTCAGACCAAAAACCCAATTTGAACTGATTTATTTGGAAGATTTTGTTTCACTGGGGGAGATGTGTGAATCAGTGTTTTGGGGAACGCACAAATCACCCAGAGCTGTGGTATTGCTTTGATCCCGGAGGAGGGCTGGAGGCAGATTAAACAAATGGGGGGTTGAGATATCAGACACCTGTAAAAAAAGGTAAAAAGGACCTGAGTCTACCAAAGGCTGGGGCCATAATGTGCTGTCCTTGCTGAGTTTCCAGGACACTGAGCTCTTGCTGTCGCTGGGGTTTTGTTACAGACAAAAGCCCTGATGAAATCTCACACTGCTTTGCTGAAATGTTATCCCTGCCTAAAGCAGAGGAGATTTGCTTTTCCTGGGGCCCAGCTCCAAAGAGTCTCCAGTGTAAATGGAGAAGCCCCAGGAACAGAAGGACTGTTCTTACCTTCCCAAAGCAGCTGGTGAACAACGAGCCCAAGGCTGGAGCCAGAAGGGAGTTGGAGGCATCTGTTCCTGTGAAGGCTTTTGGGGTGGTTTGGCATCACAGGGTAGGGGAGGGAGCTGTTCCCGCATCCAGACCTGCTGTTGGCTGCTTTGGGTCCATCCCTTTGGCTCCCTGGATCTGCCCCTTATAAAGCCCAAGGGGCTCCAAAGCAGTTTTGAAATTTTGCAGGCAGGATCTGTGAGTGGGAAATGTTTTTAATTTGGGTTGATTACAAGAACTCTGTGTTTCCTTACTGCCTGTGTCCTGCAAATCTCCCTCTTGCCTCTCGCTGCATTTTGGTTTTTTTTAAGGGGAGCTGGGGAAGTGGGATATAACCCCAGCAAATCTCCTTTAACCAAAGTAAATCCATCCCTGCACTTAAGCAAAAACCTTAAGCTCAAGTTAGAGTGGCTTCAAAGTCAGAGTTTTTCTTTCCCCCCTCTTACCCTGGGAATTTCCTGGCAGGTGTTATGGCTTGGCACAAAGAATCTGGTGCTTGTTGCTACATAACACCAGGATAATAAATAAATGCAGCCCAAGGAGCTGCACCTGTCCCAGGGCCAGGTCATTCCTGCTGCTCCAGGACCAGCCTGGAGCTTTTGCCATGAGCTGGAATGGAGAAGCCAATCCTGTAAAACTGGGAACACAAGGCCTTGGAGAGGAGCTCTGGGCCAGCCTGGCAGGAGGGTGTAAAGCCTCTAGAACTCCTTCAACTCCATGGATCTCTCCTGATTTACACCAGAGGAGTGTAGGGCTCTTAGCACATGTGCCAGATGGTCTTTTATAAGCACAGGAATTATTTAAGAATGTGGCCATTACTCCAGTGCTAATGAATTACAAGTAACTCCTGCAGGAAGGGCTTTTGCTGACTAAGAAACGTGTCCCCAAGATAAGCTAACAGTTGAGGTTTAAAGGGTCAGCAATTTTTAAAAAATATATTTTATTCCAAGTAAGTTAAAGGGGCCTGGAAAGATCCCACTTGCCTCATTAGCAAATATTGCCCAATTTTTCTTTCACAGTGTAGTAGGGGGGAAGAGAACCATATAAAATAAACACCTGGCAGGAGTGCATAATCTGCATAAATTCAAGTGGTTACACTCCTGACAGAAAACCCAACCAAAATGAGCCTTTGGAAGGTGGCAAAGCTGCCTCAGCACTGATTTATTTCCACACAGGCCATACATGGCTGGGATTTTCAGAGAGACAGAGAGCTGGGATAACGGAGCCAGGCAGATCCTGGTGCTCCGTTAGGTCTTGATGGACACCCTTAGATCCCAAGGTGAAATGGGGCCAGTCCCAGCTCCCAGAGCACGTCCCGAACCTAACCTGGCTCCTCCAGGTGGGAGGGCTGGTGCACGTTGGTCACAACCATGAATCTTGAGCACTGGTGCTCCTCCACTCCTCCCTGTTGGAGGTGAAATTTATTGTTTCTGGCTCTGTTGATGCATTTTTTGTGTATAGGATTCCTGGTGTTCTCCCTCCTGGGGTCTTTAGGAATGGCCATTTCTCCACTATCCCAGTGACCAAGCAGGGAATGGCTTCCCACTGCCAGAGGGCAGGGCTGGATGGGATATTGGGAGTTAGGAATTGTTCCCTGGGAGGGTGGGGAAGGGCTGGCATGGAATTCCCAGAGCAGCTGTGGCTGCCCCTGGATGTCTGGAAGTGTCCAAGGCCAGGCTGGACACTGGATTATCCTGGGATAATGGGAGGCATCCCTGCCATGGCAGGGGTGGCACTGGAAGAGTTCTCAGGTCCCTCAGAGCTCACTGGAGAGGAGCCTCCCCATACCAGGAACACTCAAGGCTTTCTCAAGGTTGTCTTTTGTGCACAATTGCCTGAAAATTCAGCTGCTCTGAGTTCAGCCGCTTCAGTGGGATGAGGGGAGAGGAAAATGCAGAGGGTCTGTCTCTTAAAAAACTGTTTTAGTAATTTTTAATGTGTGAGTAAATTTTGGTGCCAAGGAACATATCACAACAGAGCTGGTCTCATCAGAATAATAGAAAATCCATGTTCTTGGCCATCAATTATTGATAAGGGTTAACAGGGCCTATCCATCCAGGGTGCTGTCACGTTGTTCCTTTGTTGTAACCCTTGTACATCCAATTTTCTGCTTCCTTAGTTCCCTTGTTTCATCTTTTAACCCAAATGTTTTCAATCCCTCCCCAGCTGTGCCATTCCTGCTGGCAGCCATTCCATGATCCACCAGTGTGGGGATCAGGGCAGGGCAGGGTGGCAACAAATGGCAGCTCCTGGCCAGGTTTCCTCTCTCCCTCACTCCGGGATGGGCTCCAGCAGGAGCAAACCCATCATTCCCATGGGAATAGGACCCAGGGCAAGGAGACAACTGAACCTGCTGCTGTCTCAGCACCCTCAGTGAGGAGGAGGATGCAGGAAAGCTCTCCAGCTCCAGAGTTATTTCCAGGCAAATCGCAGGTGGGATGAAATGAGGGAATCAGTCCCAGAGCAGCATCCCAAACCCAAATGGCCAAGTGAGGAGGTGTCAATAAGCAGCACCTCCTCAGCCCCCTCTCACTGCCTATTTGACATTTGTTCTTCCTAAAAACCCCCCCTAACTGTGGTGTCCTCTGCACAGGGAGGGGAAGAAAGGTTGATTTCTTCTCCCCACATCCAAAAATCCATATTTGAACAAAGACTGGGAAAAATTCCTATACAGAGGCAATGTCTTGTAATTAATCATAAAAACTATCATTGTGTGGGAATGATTGTTTAGCAAGAGCAAACACCTGCTCTGGTCTATCTTCTTTTTGTCATGGTTTGGACAATTTTCAGGAGTTCATAGGTAAAGCTTGGGTTTCAGTAGCTCCAACTTCTTTTTTGGTGATTTTTCCATTCTTTTTTTTTTTTTAACTGTTCCTTCCTCAGTGATGAGACATCCCAGTTGGTATTAAGAATTAATGTTTGTTTTTACATTACTTTCTGGGTCCATATTTGAGAGGCAGAGTAGGAAGCTGGCAGCAAGTTTGAGGGTCCCTGATTTATGATGGATGCCAACTCCAAAAGTTTACAATTACGAGTGATTAAATGTGTGGATCCAGGGACTCAGAGGAGGTGCATGGAACCAGTTTGTGTTTGGGGAGGGAGGAAGAAGAGACGAGTAGGGGAACAATGTGGGGGGTTTTGCTAAATCTGTGGGACTCTGCTGCCAGATATTCCTATGGCTCTCCAAGTGCTGCTCCTCTCCGTGTTCTGCTGCAAACTGGGCTTCCCTGATTTTACTCATGGCTTGTAAATAGTCCAAGGGGAAAAAAAAAAAAAACTACAAATAAAGCCATTATTCTGGTCAGAAAGCACTTTGGCTGAAAGGCTGCATTTTTTATTATTTCTGTGTGTTGCAGTCCACAAATAATAAATAAAAGCCTGTGTAATTTAGTTTTAATGATGTTCTCTGGTTTCAGCTGTCCCAGGTGTGCCAGGTCCAGCTCCTCTTCAGCCATTTCATCACTGCACAGGGAAATGTGCAACTGATTATCCGCCCTCTGTGCTCTGCAGCCCTTCCTCAGTTCTGCTGCTGATATGGGATTGGCCTCACTGCCACATGTCCCATTCCAGGCTGGGGAACGAGGGAGCTGGAACATAGGGTTTGGGGGGAATTCAGGCAGGGCAGCAGGGGCGGTTGGGGGAATTAAAGCAGGGGAACAGGGGGGTTCAGGGGAATTCAGGCAGGAAGTTTGGAAGTTTGTAGCTGATCCTTCCTTCTCTCCCTGCAGGACTGCCGCGTTTCCAGCATCAGACACTGCCACAGCAAAGGGCTGATCTCTGCAGATCTCCCCCTTCTAAAGCAGGGAAATGGAAAATGTTTTAAATAACCCCTTTGGAACTTTTTGAAGTGAAAACATTCCCTCTGAGGGGGAATATTCATTTCCATTTAGATGTTTGGGTAGAAAAGAGAGAGGAAGCAGGATGGGTGACATCCAAAGGGTCACCTCTGGTGCAGAGAGATGGGAGCTCTGCACTGACCCAGCTGGGAGGGAGGGATGTTGTTGTTTCCCTTTGGACTTCCCTGTAGTTGGTGCCTCTGATCTGTGAAGAGCTGATCCAGCTGACAAAGCTCCATGTCCAGAGATGGTGCAAACACCCCAAGGCCAGGGAACCCTGGAGTGATTCATGACTTTGTTCCCATCCTCAGGTCCATGACTGTGAATGTTCCGTGGGTTTTTGAGCTGAAATGAGGAGTGCTGGTGCTGGGTATCGCTCACATTTTCCAAGAGAAAGGCTTTGCTGTTTTCCTGCTTGCAGTGAGCCCTCTGGATGCCCTCAATGCTTTGGGAAGACTTCCAGGTCCCCTCAACAGAGTTCTCTGTCCCCAGCTGTGTCACCTTTCCCTCCTGGCCCCGGGAGCTGCCTCGCCCCAAAGGAGCGTGGTTGTCACGTTGTTCAGGGATCAAACTCCTCCCTGTGATGGAAGCTGAGGTCTGAGCCATGAGCTGCACTGGGAAGGAGGGCCCTGACCTAAAACTGGCACCAGCAACTGCCCAAAACTCAGTGGGGGACCATAAGCCCAGCCCTGGTGTCCTTGAGCAGCCTGAGCCAAGGGCAAGCGCAGGGCTGTGGGGCAGCAGCACTTCAGGCACCAGCTGAGGAACTGGGAACTTCCATAACAGCCATCTCTGGAGAAATCCCAAAGAGGTCCTGGAAATGCTGCCTGGAGGCTGCTCCTGGGCCTGGCTGTGCCACCCTGGTGGAGTTGAGCCATGAGGGAGGGTTCCTGGTGGGGCTGTCATGGGGTCCTTTGGCTGCCACTGTCCTGGGAAGGAAAGGGGCTGGGTTAGGGATTGAGCTTTAGGGTTTGAGTGCTGTGGAGGAGAAACTGTGTAAGCCTGGGCTTTCTTTGGTCAGAGCAGAGGGTTGGCAGAGGCTGATGACACCAAGAGTATGGCTTTGATCCCTGTGTGGACCATTTACTGAAGTGTTGGACTCGATGATCCTGGTGGGTCCCTTCCAACTCAGGATATTCTGTGATGCTGTGAAACCCACCCCACTCCCACCTGCCCCTTCAGGATCACTGCAAAGCACAGGCTCATGCTGGCAACAGGATGTGCCCAAGCCGTGTGCTGGGAGCTGGTGTACTCCTGCATCCAAGGCAGTGTTATTCCAGTTATTCCAGCACCTGGATCCAAACAAAGAGAGCCCTGACTAAGCCCTGCACTGAGCCGTGGTGTTCACTGGTGCCAAACCCTGCCTTCAGCAGCCAGTTCTCAGAGGGATGCATATCTTCATGCTGGATATAAACCTTACATTTACATCTCCAGTTAAAGAGCAGCTTCTCAGATAAGGCTTCAGTCTCTAGTGGGGATGAACAGAAACATCTCCCCATTAAAGACTTCATCCCTTTTTTCTGATGAAGAGCTGGCTGTGCAGGCGTTTTATGGGTTCCCCCAGAGGGAGTCTGGTGCAGTGTTAAATCTTTGCTGTGTCAGGCTGAAAAGTCACTCGAGATGGTGCTTAAACACCTCCTCCAGTCCCCAGCCAGCCAAAAATCCTTCCCTGCTGGATCACAAGTGGGAGATTAAAATCAGCACGTGCTGTGCATCCAGCAGGGATGAGATGCAGGGGGCCGTGGGCCCTCCCTGTTCCCTCCCTGCCACCCACCTGCTCCAGGGCCACCTCCAGCAACTTCTCTTGTCCCTCCTCCAGTGCTCCACTTCCCTCCCCTCTTTATGGAAATGATAAATGTCCTAGAACAAGGACTGATTCCCAGCACAACACCAGCAATTCCAGAGTATTCCAAAATCCACATCACACAGCTGTGCCCAGCCTCCCCCT
>WEZZ01019978.1:106636-133674 GCA_013400585.1 Chloropsis cyanopogon
ACCCTACTCCTTTTGCAGGGATACCAATGCAGAGATCTTCCCTGCAGGCAATGCTTTTCTGCCCCCACCTAAAGGCTGCTTGAGGCCAGGTTGGTGAGACGCCGATGACACCTCTGGTCCTGCAACAGGTCAGGAGGGCTTTGGACATGAAGGAAAATCCTTTCCAGTGGCTCCTGATGGGAAAGGTGGCTCAGAAACGCAGTGGGTCCAAGTCTGCAGAAACAAAATCAAACTGGTCCCTCTTTTCTTGTGCTGGGCAGGGCTGGGAGCTTGGCCCCTTCCCAGCTGGAAGCAGCTCCCTCTCCAGAAGGAGGGATACTCCTTCCCTCCCTCAANAGGGCTGTGGGGCAGCAGCACTTCAGGCACCAGCTGAGGAACTGGGAACTTCCATAACAGCCATCTCTGGAGAAATCCCAAAGAGGTCCTGGAAATGCTGCCTGGAGGCTGCTCCTGGGCCTGGCTGTGCCACCCTGGTGGAGTTGAGCCATGAGGGAGGGTTCCTGGTGGGGCTGTCATGGGGTCCTTTGGCTGCCACTGTCCTGGGAAGGAAAGGGGCTGGGTTAGGGATTGAGCTTTAGGGTTTGAGTGCTGTGGAGGAGAAACTGTGTAAGCCTGGGCTTTCTTTGGTCAGAGCAGAGGGTTGGCAGAGGCTGATGACACCAAGAGTATGGCTTTGATCCCTGTGTGGACCATTTACTGAAGTGTTGGACTCGATGATCCTGGTGGGTCCCTTCCAACTCAGGATATTCTGTGATGCTGTGAAACCCACCCCACTCCCACCTGCCCCTTCAGGATCACTGCAAAGCACAGGCTCATGCTGGCAACAGGATGTGCCCAAGCCGTGTGCTGGGAGCTGGTGTACTCCTGCATCCAAGGCAGTGTTATTCCAGTTATTCCAGCACCTGGATCCAAACAAAGAGAGCCCTGACTAAGCCCTGCACTGAGCCGTGGTGTTCACTGGTGCCAAACCCTGCCTTCAGCAGCCAGTTCTCAGAGGGATGCATATCTTCATGCTGGATATAAACCTTACATTTACATCTCCAGTTAAAGAGCAGCTTCTCAGATAAGGCTTCAGTCTCTAGTGGGGATGAACAGAAACATCTCCCCATTAAAGACTTCATCCCTTTTTTCTGATGAGGAGCTGGCTGTGCAGGCGTTTTATGGGTTCCCCCAGAGGGAGTCTGGTGCAGTGTTAAATCTTTGCTGTGTCAGGCTGAAAAGTCACTCGAGATGGTGCTTAAACACCTCCTCCAGTCCCCAGCCAGCCAAAAATCCTTCCCTGCTGGATCACAAGTGGGAGATTAAAATCAGCACGTGCTGTGCATCCAGCAGGGATGAGATGCAGGGGGCCGTGGGCCCTCCCTGTTCCCTCCCTGCCACCCACCTGCTCCAGGGCCACCTCCAGCAACTTCTCTTGTCCCTCCTCCAGTGCTCCACTTCCCTCCCCTCTTTATGGAAATGATAAATGTCCTAGAACAAGGACTGATTCCCAGCACAACACCAGCAATTCCAGAGTATTCCAAAATCCACATCACACAGCTGTGCCCAGCCTCCCCCTGCCTCCGGGGGCAGCACAGAAAACCAAACAAACACAGCCCAAGTTGTTAAAATAACACTGCTTGTTGCTCAAACAGGCAAAAGCCTGGCACGCGGAATGAAAGGCTCTTATCCCTGTAACTCACCTGGCTTTATGGAGCACACCCGGCATCCTGGCCACCCACTGCTCCGAGCTTTCAGCGATGCAGGAGCTGTGGGGGTGGGGAGGTGAATTAAAGATGAAGTGGCGGCTGGAACTGTGAAGTTCCTGCCTTAATATCATTTTCGGAGGAGTGCTGCGCGTTTGATAACATGTGCCATGCACACGGTTATTTCCTTGAATTAGATAACAGCAGATAACACAATGATCCTAATCTGCCCCCCAGGCCGGCGCTGGAAACCTGGCATTACAGAGCCCGGTTTATCTGATCCCGGCGGCTCCTCCCAAGCCCTCCCCAGCTCCCTCACTGAGACATTGCCCAGGTTAGTGATGCTGCAAATGAGCTCTACTGGAGCTGGAGCTGCCCCCAGGGCGTGGGGCTGGACATCCTCGGGAACTGGGACTGGCGACCCTCAGGAACTGGGGCTGAAGACAGCTCCTTCCAGCTTCAGGGGCTCTCGAGGGCTTTCTAGGGGGAGACAGGGTGGGGACAGCCAAAGCTGGACCCCCAAAGGGCCTCAAAGTGCAGTGTCCTGGGTGGTTCTCACAGGGAGATTGTCTCCCACCGCTGGCTCGCCCTCCAAGAGGATCCCTCTCATCTCATCCAGTTGGGATAACACTTGTCCAGGACCCACTTCAAGGCACTGACAAACGCCCAAGGAGGGTTTTTTGGTTGTTAGGTTTTTTCCTTTCCCCAAATCCCCCCTGGATCCTGGTGTTGGAGCAGGGCTGTGACAGTCCTCCATCATGGGCAGGACTTGTTTGCTGTGCCTGCCCCTCCTGGGATCCATCCCATCCCACACCCCACCCTGTCCCGTCCCATCCCACCCCATCCCACCCCNGGTCCTGCAACAGGTCAGGAGGGCTTTGGACATGAAGGAAAATCCTTTCCAGTGGCTCCTGATGGGAAAGGTGGCTCAGAAACGCAGTGGGTCCAAGTCTGCAGAAACAAAATCAAACTGGTCCCTCTTTTCTTGTGCTGGGCAGGGCTGGGAGCTTGGCCCCTTCCCAGCTGGAAGCAGCTCCCTCTCCAGAAGGAGGGATACTCCTTCCCTCCCTCAAGCACAGAAGGCAGCGGGTATTTATGTCTGGTTTTTCCCTGCTGGCATTTAATGGGCGTTTTAGCAGCAGAAACAGAAAATGCTGCATATTCATCGTCCCTGTGTGGGACTGAGATGGAGAGGAGGGAAGGCAGAAGCACCTCGGGCTCATTGCTCCAGTCTCACCCTTGGCAGTGATCTCGAGGATGAAGAATAACTTCATTTCCAGCTCTCATTTTGTCTCCTTTCCCTGCTCTTCGTGGCTCTGCTCGGGGCCATGCCACCTGGCACATGGGCAGGAGGAAAATCAGTCTGATTGAAATGCCCAGTGGAGCCCTGACCCACCCCGGGCTCCTGACAGGCAGGAGAGAGGAGATAAAACTCGGGCTGCACGTGGAAAGATCGGGAAGTGCAGTCCATTCCCTGTCAGGCTGCTGGCTGGCAGAGTACCAGTGTGGCCTCCAGTGCAGCCCGGGCTGAGGGGAATGAGACGATCAAACACAGCCTCCAGAATGTTTAACCCCTTCCAGACACAGCTCATGGTGTGTTTATGTTCATGCTTGCCCAGCAGGAAGTGTTAATGACTAATTAATGCCAGCCCAGGTTTGCAGATTGTCCTGGCAGAGCTCTGGCTGCAGGAGCTGCGCAGTGGCACCCACATCCAGCAGAGTTTCTACCACACAGACTGGTTTCATACAAGCAAACCCCACCAAGAGCCATTCCTACTTGCCCAGGAAATAAAAGCAGTGCAGGGTCTTTGTGCCACATGTGGAAAATGGCACATGGATAATTTAAAGTATTCTTTGGAAGCATCTGGAAATATATTGCAAAGCGTTTTGAGTAGTAAATGTCATGTTGGATTTTATGCAGGAGGGGACATGCAACCTGCCAGGGGTGTGACTTGCTTTCCTCAACTCCGAGTCTCTGCACACCTTTCCAAACAGCCAGCCTGGCTCCCTGTGCTCCGACACTGCTCAGGACCAAGAGCTGCTTTGTTCATTCCCTTCCTTTGCAGAAGGAAAAACAATCAGGAAGCCCTTGGCACTCACAATCCAATCCCATGCAGAAGTTGGTATTTTAGCAGTAATTTGGGGGAAGACACCTTGGAAGCTGCACGGATGCCAGCAAAGAGCATTTCCCACTCAGTGCTGCTGCACCCAGAGATGTTCAGGCCCTGGAGGGGCTGGGCCAGCCCGTTCTGGGGTTGGTTAATGCAGCCCAGGCTCTGCTCAGCTCCTCACCCAGCACACGCTTTTAACACAGCCCCAGGGAGGTGTTTCATCCTGGGCTGGAGCCTCGCAGGACAGGAAGGTTCTCCTGCTTCCCCAAGTCATTGATTCCACTTTCTGTGCTTCAATCCAACACCCAGGCTGGGGCACTGGGCAGGGAGGGGAGACACAGCTGGGAGAGCTGGGAATGCTCAGCCTGCAGAAGAGGAGGCTCCAGGGAGTGGTGAGAGCCCTTCCAGGGCCTGAAGGGGCTCCAGGAGAGCTGGACAGGGACTGGGGACAAGGCATGGAGGGACAGGACACAGGGAATGGCTTCCACTGCCAGAGGGCAGGGCTGGGTGGGATCTTGGGAATTAGGAATTGTTCCCTGGCAGGGTGGGGGGGGCTGGGCTGGAATTCCCAGAGCAGCTGTGGCTGCCCCTGGATCCCTGGCAGTGTCCAAGGCCAGGTTGGACACAGGGGCTTGGAGCAGCCTGGGACAGTGGGAGGTCTCCCTGCCATGGCAGGGGGTGGCACTGGATGAGCTTTCAGGTCCTTCCAACCTATTCTGGAATTCTGTCTAATTCTGGCTCTTGTGCCTTTCTGGGGGCACTTCTTGCTGTCCCTGACTCCTGGGCTGCACCTCCCTTCTCCTCTTCCTCCTCTGCAGCTTTCCTTGCAGTTGTTACATTCTGGTTCAAGTGGGTTTTAATCCACATAAAACAACGAGCAAAATGTAAAATATTATGATATGATGAATATGATTTTATATTTTAGTTAGCTCTAGGCATTCCCTTCCTTATTTCATCATGATTGTTAGACTTCTTTTAGTCCTTTCATAAAGAAAAATATTTAATGTAAAAATAAAAGTAGTTTTGATGATTTGGGTGAATTTCAGTGCTCAAGGCTTTCCTCCACATGTGCTTAAAGATGTGCGTGAACTTTCATGCAAGAGCCTGAGGAGGAAACACCTCATCCAAGTCCTGTCAAAGGCAGGAGGAGTTTGATCACGGAGCAGAGAGAAGCAGAGTGGCTTTGGGTGGGGAAAGGAGGGGTCCTTGTCACTCTCACATTTGGGGTCAGGCTGGAAATGTCTGCCCCGATCTGGACACCCAGAAGGTCCAAGGTGATTTGGAACCTTCCCCAAAATTCCCAGCTGGTACAAAGCTGGCAGTGCTGCTGCTGTGAGCAGCCTTGTGTGAGAGGCTGCTGCGCTCTGAGCCCACACCCCAGCTGCTCTATCCCGTGGGATAAATCCAACAGCAGGGATGAGCACTGGGGCAGGGCTGCGGGGCACTGGGGTCTCCATGGATTAATGGGGCAGGAGCAGGCTCAGCTCTCCCACTCCCACCCACTCACCAGGGTCTCCGTCAGACCTCTCCCACTGATTTCTGGGATCAGATTCTGCCCTTGACACAAACACTTCAGCCAGGACACTTGATTTTTTAAGACTTTGTTTTCCAAAGCAGGAAAATTCTGGAGCTGAGAGGTTCATGGTGGGAGCCAGTGCAGCCAAATCATGGGGATCAGGATCAGGGACAGTAAATCCCCTGGGATTTTGGTCTGGACCTTTCCAAGCTGCCTCCAGTGGCCCAAGGGACAGCACTTCCAGAAGAGCACTGGAGGAATTGTGTTCCTGTCCCATGTGGAGCAGGGCACTGCCCTGTGCTGAGGCAAATCCTCTGCAGGGTGTTTGCAGCTGGGAGAGGCTGTGCCTGTGCCGTGGAGCCCAGCTCTGGAGCACAGGGATGCACCAGGAGGGAGCTGTGGCTTCCAGACTTCAGAGAGACCATCACAGACAATAATCAGCCTGATACAAAGCCAATTGCCAACTATTTTTAGAAAGCCTTTGACAGCCTCCCCTCTTCAAATCCAGGGATATTTATTCATTATATTGCAGATCAGCTGCGTACCCTGGGGTTGATGCACATGTCACAGGCACGAAGTGTCAGCACTCGGCACTGGCAGTGGCACCAAGCACAGCAGCCCTGTCACCGCGTCACTGCTGGGGTGCCAGCAGGTCAGACATCAATAGCAGCGCTCCCTCCAGGGACAATTAAACACTAAGTGGGCATCACTGACACCAGCGTGGGGAATGTTCAGGTCACTGCAAAGTATTGATGGCAATAAATCCCTGATGCTGCAGGAGCCACCTGAGGGAACATCAACGTGAGGAAAAGTCACCACAGAGCTGAGCTGGCAGGGGGCTGTTGCTCCATGGCTGGAATGGGCATTCCTGGTGCTGTGAGGACAACCCTGGTTTCTCCCTGCCTGGCAGAGGTATGAGCAGGCAGGGAGGGAACAGCCCTGGAGAAGCGGCTCAGCACCGCCCCTGCCTCCCAGCCAGTCCCGCTGCTCAGCCTCGCCTCCCTCGCCCGAAGTCCTGGCGAGGGAAGCAGAGCCGTGGGTGACCTCCTCCAAACTAAACTTACTCCTTATTTTTAAAAGCCTTGAGGCCCAGGGCCAAATTCAGAGCTGGTGCTCTACATGGCACAAATTTCAGTCTCCCCTTCTCTCCCCCTTTCCCCACGCAGAGGTTATTTTAGACTAGGAGTTATTTTAACTTGCACCTTTCCTTTGGTGCATAAATTACACTTATTTACATTGCTTTCTGCATCAGCAGCTGGGGGTAAGAAGTGCCCCCAGGGAGCCTCGGCAAACCTGAGAGGCTCTGAGTTGTGCCACCTTCACCAGCAATGCTGAATTTGCCCCATGGCATCCCAGAGATGCAAACATCCTGACTGAAAGGGCCAAGATGGAATATGGATGTGCTCAGCGTTCCTGTCCTGCTCTCCTGACTCGTGTGAATGGTCCATGGTGTCCTGGCCAGGCTCAGCCTCTGGGAGTTTGTCTGGGTTTGGAGAGGGTAGAGCAGAGCCTATGAGGCTCTTGCAGGGCTCCTGCCAAGGGAAGCATGGAGGTGTCACTGAGACTGCTCCATCACAGCAGCGTGGGCTCCTCAAACACCCCTGCTGGAAAGGGCTCCATGAATATCACTGCTGGAAAGGGCTCACAAATACCCCTGCTGGAAAGGGCTTAATGAATATCGCTGCTGAAAAGGGCTCACAAATACCTCTGCTGGAAAGGGCTCACAAATGCCCCTGCTGGAAAGGGCTCCATGAATATCACTGCTGGAAAGGGCTCACAAATACCCCTGCTGGAACGGGATCACAAATATCCCCACTGGGAAGGGGAGGGTGAGAGCTGCCAGGGGTGTGAGCCAGACTGGGACATCTTTCTGCCACAGGAGGAAGGCTTTAGGTCCAGCAGATGGTGTCAAATCATGGCTTTTAACACAGGACTCCTGTTTAAACAAACTGGGAGTTGATTCCCAGCTGACAACTCCTCCGAAGCCCAGGTGATCTGTGTTCACCTCTTGCAGGAGCAGTTAAAGTGTAGTCAGCTCAGACTAATTAATGAATTGTGCCCTTCAATGTGCATCTTACCTTAAGCTGAAGGTAAAGCCCAGCTCTAAAGGTCTAACCAGGTCCTTCCCAGGTCAAACCCCACTGTTCAGCCTGGTTAAAGCTCTGAGGGTTTGACCCTGGGATCGGGATTTGCAGTCTACGCTGTGTCTGGGCTTGTTGGATTCCAAGTGACAATTCCCAGGCACTCCAGTGGACTTTGCACTGAGCCACATTTACTGCTCCAAGCGCTGCCTCCATTCTCTGCTAAGTGTACCCAAGTTTTAGTGTTTAATATTTAAACATGAAAGTTCTTTTGAGACACTTAAAGCGGAATTATTAACAGCCCCATGTAGAACTGACAGGTTAACAGTGCGACAATTAAAAAGAAAGGTTAAATACATTTTCTTTTCAGACCAACTGCTGTTGCCTAAGACTAATAAATCCACCAGGAGATGGTTTTTAGAGAGTGTGAGTGGCTGTGTGTCAGCTTTTTTAGGCTGGAGTCTTTCAGAAATCACCACACTTCTCTTTCCAGGCAGCTACAGGTTTCAGACTATATTTAGCAGATGGAGCTTCTTCCAAAGAGTTGTGTGAATCAAGCTGGAAAGAAAAAAAAATGGAATATAAAAAAAGCAAACCCTACCAGCTGTGGGGCTTTAAACATTCAAGCACACAGTTTGCTTGGCTTTTTTAATGTACCATGATTCTCTTTTGTCTCGATGGCTGTGAAAACACAGGGGCTGGAAAACAGCAGGAATTCTGGCTCTCTGAGGGATCAGTTCAAGTACTGAACTCCTGTTTCTCCTTTGGAAAATTGCTGTACCCCCTGGCTGGCAAGACATGGCTTCAAGAAGAGCCAAGGTGACTTTCTGGGGACAGTGAGGTGCCAGCTGGGACATCCAGGCCGTGAAATAGTCCCCAGCCCCTCCTGGGTGTTTGTGGGCAAAGTTCAGACCTTTCAGAGAGACATTTTCCATCTCTTTGCTGTGTCCTGTCACATAAACATTCCCTCAGTGTGATTCCCACATGCCCTGTGACCACACAGAGAATGTGGCTCCAGGGCTGCAGGACAAGCAGATTGAAGAGTAACCCTGTGACACCCTGAGCGGGGTGCCCTGGGGGAGCAGGTGACCTCCAGAGGTCCCTGGAGCCCCAGCTGCCCTGTGACGCTGTGGAAGGAAGGGCACAAGAAGTTCAGGATAAATCCACCTGTGACTTCGGCACATGAGGCCCAAGGACAGCCACCAGTTCCCTGCAGGGCTTGGGCACTGGAAGTGCTGCAGGGTGGAGAGGGATTCTGGCTGTCCCCTTCCCCATTCCCTCCCTCCCAGGACTTCTCTCCTGGCCCCTCTCAGACCCCACAGGACCCCACCACCCTTCCTACAATTAGTCTCTCTCCCAGCTTCTCTTCCAAGCTCCACAAGGCCCTCCTTGGCAAGGCTCCTGATGGACATTGTTTTGGACCCAAATTTGCCACCATGAAGGGTCATGTGACTTACAAATAGAGAGGAATATTTACTTGTCCTGTGCTTTTAGCATGTTAAAAAACACTGCCTGGTGTTTTAAATGAGTTCCTGACAGCAGCACTGGAGCTTCCACACTATTAGAAGTACATCAGAGGAGAGCATTACAGGATGGCCACAAGCCATGGTTATAATCAACCTGGGCTTGATTTATTCAACTCTATAGCAACCCATATAAATTGATTAGCCATTTATTAAAATGGCTGTTAATCATGGATTATCCCTTTGCATAAATTTAGAAAACTACCTAGGTTATGACCAGCCTGAAAGACAGAGGGGAGAAGCCCAGGGTTAAAACTTTGGGGAGAGCATCAGGCTGCCTTCCAGGCTCCATCCTCTCAGGTTTCTTTCTTCCTGCCTTCCTTCAGGCCATGGAATGAGTGTGGAGAATGACACAACACTGCCAGCTCTGCCCACGGGGTCCCAGCAGTGTCCCCATGTCACAGAGGGACACCCCACGGCCTGGCCAGCATTCCTGGTCAGCATTCCTGGGGGAGCCACGGTGAGTGGCAGCTCTGCAAGGATCCAAAAGGTCCCCAGGCATTAAACCACCCCTGGAGCTGCTGATGTTCAGAACCCAGGAGCAGAGCATCCCCTTGAATGTTCAAATATATATTTTTAAAACGTCAGTGTAACAGCATTATAGGGGACCTGGGAAAGCTCTACTCCCGCCTCAGCTCTGCCCTATCTGCCACCAGCACACACCAGTGTCAGCTTTTCTAGCCTCAGCACATCCCATAGCTCCAGCCTGCTCGGATCTTCCCTCTTCCCGCATCCCCCGTGGATCCACAGCCACCAAATGCGATAGGAAGGAATTACTGTTGTCATCAAACCAGCTCATTACATCCTTCCAGTCAGAGGCTTTAATGAGCACCAGGGCTGCCCAGTGCTGTGGTGCTCCCTCTGAGGCAGCTGCACATGGAATGAGTTCTGTGGTGTCTTTAACTCACTCCGTGCAGGGAGCAGGCAGGTCCGTGCTGCAGGGCACCAGGGGAGCAGTGGAGCCATTGACACCTTGACCCTGCAGTGGTGCCTTGGGCATCCTGAAATGGCAGCTGGAGCTCCAGAATGGAGCTGCTGTGTATCCAGGGGTTCAGGGCACCTGGAGAGTCAGGCTAGTTTGGAATACAGACAGCTCCTGGGATGCTCTGATTCAACAGAAGTCAGCAGCTGCAGAGAGAGGAGTTTTCCCATCCTAAATCATCAGAGAATAATTGGATGGTTAAGTTGGGAGAGACCTTAAAGCCCATCCCAATTCACCTCAGGTATTGTGAGCCTGAACACTATTTTTCCATTTAGGATTGCTGAAAGTGCTTGAAAGTTTCTGCAAATGGAAAAGAAGACCCACTTATTTTCCAACCACAGTGTTGGCATGAGAAACCCAGCGGGAAGTGGCTCTCAAATGCAAAGGAGTTGTTTCACCCAGCTCCTCAAAAGGGCACTTACAGCATGAGCTGGGGGCCTGAGGGTGCAGGTGAACTGAAACTTGGGAGCATCTGAACAGCCACGAGCTCTGCACAAGCTCAGGACACAGAATTGGGCTGGGATGGGCTGAGAGGGACCTTAAATCCCCTCCAGTGCCGCCCCTGCCATGGCAGGGACACCTCTCACTGGCCCAGAGTGCTCCAAGCCCCATCCATCAAGTTATTCCTCAGTGTTCCCTGTGGTTTTCACCCAGCTGGTTTGTGGCAAACAGACCCTTGAGAACAGTCCGGGAAGGCTTTGATGATTCCAGAGCTGCTGTGCTGGCATCGGAGCAATTCCAGCTCCTCCGAGCTGGCAGGAGCAGTACAAGGGATGTTTTCATGGGCTTTCTTTGCCAGGGTGTGCAGAGCAGAGCTGACACAGATCCACAGGGTTCCCAATGACTTAATTAAAGTCACTCTGCAAACAAATCACCCATCACCCCGGAGGCAGGAATGGGGTGAACCTCAGGAAGAACAGGGCTGCCCTGCAGTAGGGCTTGTTTCTTTGGAGATGCCACAGTTTCCAGCCTGGGATCTGAAGCATTCCCATGAAATCCCTTCTGGCACTGGATTAGATGGCAGCTTTCTCACCTCGGAGCTCTGGTGGCTTTGCCAGGTGATCAGGCAGAGATGCAGCATCATTTCCCACCCCCAGCTGCTCTGGGCTCAGCTGTGTAACCCCACTGTCCCCAGCGATGCCCAGAGCTTTCACTGGGGTGGGTGTGAGGGTGGAAGGCTGGAAGGGTGTGGCAGCCACAGGGGCTGCAAGGCCCCCTTGGCGGTCAGCAGCCTAAGAAATGCCAAGTCACCATGACTTGAAACAATAGACCCTCTCTTCCGCCTCCTTATCTATCTGTAAAACCATAGGCCACTTTCCCGACCCTTACCCATTGGACAGTTTCCAAAACCCCCATACCCTATATAAACCCCCACATCTGCCCAGCTCGGGCAGAAGAAGCCGTCACTGTCCCCCTTCTCAGAAGCTGCCAATAAAGACCTCTGTGGGACGACACACGACTCTTCTCCTCTCTCATCCCTATGTCTGCTGAGGCACAAGCAAGCACAGAGCTAAATCACTAAAGAGCTGAATTTCACAAAGAGCTGGAATCACTAAAAGTACTTGCTAGTGCTGCCGGCGACTTGGGCTCAGCTTAGGAGCCAGGACAGGCTGTGCAAGGCAGGGCACGGCTATCCAGGGCACTGGGGGCAGCCTGGGTTGGGGCAGAACCCACCCCAGAACCAGCCAGCCATAGAAGGGATTGGTGCAGCTGGAAGGGATTGCTGCAGCTGGAAGGTCTTTGCCCATCATTTAGGTGAGAGCAGGAAAGGGGGTAAACAAAACACATCTCAGCCAATTCCAACCAATTTGTCCCTGTGGCCACACGTGGCAAGGCTTGGCTGCTGTCAGGCTCCTCAGGAGATTGTCCATGCAGGGACACTCTGCAAAATTAATCTGAATTAAGCAAAAGCCAAAATTTCCATTGGATTTGCTAAACTGTATTAAGCCCCGGTGTAAGTTATGCCAAATGAAATGAAGACAATGTTAATTTTAAGAGGGCTCCTGTGCATATTTGAGGAACATGTAATCACCATGGATATCTCCCTGGAGGAAAACCATGGGGAGAAGCTGGGGAGTTGGGGGTATGCAGGTGCCTGCTGCTCATTCCAAAATGTGGGAGAGGGCTGTGGTTTTCCCACCCTGAAAAGCTGTGGAGGAGGCAGAAAGGCCAGTTTCTATGGACACTGGGGCATGCTGGGGTTCAGGGCTGGGTTAAGAAGGGGGTCTCTCTGGACTCCCCGAAGCTGAGCTCCCCAGGCCTCTCCCCAGCACAGCTCCATCGCAGACTGTGAGGAACGCAGAGGATTTGCCATAAGAACTCCCTTCCCCAGTCCTAATCCATGTCACTTTAAGTACAGCAGAGAACCAAATCTGACAGCTGGTTGGGTTTACCCCAGCACCGAAATCTCCATGTGAAATACTCTGGGCTTTTAAGCCCTGTTTATGCCCCAAAGTGAGAGCAGCATTAACTCCCTGAGTGCAGCAAACAACCTGACTGACACAAATGCACTTATGTGGGGAAGAGGAACAAGCTGTGCTACCAGGAACAGCTTTATACCTCCAACTAAATCCATTCTTGCCTTTGTGCTGATACAACTAATCAGCAGTTAATATGCAGTCCCATCAGCACACGGAGTAACAAAGCCCTGTTTCCCCAAGATCTGCATTTCATGCTTGATTGTGAACTCCGATCAAATCCTTTCCTGCCGTTCCAATGGGTTTTGCTAAATTCTCTCCCCTGGTGTGGAATCTTTGATGAGTGGTGAGGTAGAAGCCCACGCTCTGGCCTGTTGTTCAAACAAGAAATGCTGATTGGGAGCACTTACGGGCTTTCTCTCCTCTACCTGACCAGTGCTTTCACAGTGTGGATAAAACCTTAATTGTATGTGAGACTGCTTTCCTCCCCCATCAAATCTGCTTGAAACTGCCAATGGCTTCAAAAATTATTAAGGTCAGAATAAACATGCAGGAACACTCACGCATTCATTCCATCATCATATAAGCTTAATTTCCTTAGGCAAGCAGGCTAAAAATATCCCCCGTGCCCAGAAGAGGTAATTACACCAGCATAAAACTCCATCGGGTCGAGCTGGTTCTCACCATGGTTTGAAGTGGTGCCCTGACACAGCACACCCCAGCCATCCTCTGCCCACCCCACACACCTCCCACAGCCACTGCAGCTCCCACCCAGGATGGGGAAAACCCTGGGTTATGAATTCCCCCCGGCGTGGAGCAGAATCCCAGTTCCCCGTGCCAGGATGGGCTGTGACGGCCAAGCCTGGAGGTGGCTGGGGAAGGTGTCCTCCTGGATCACGTCCTCACCCCGCGGGACAAAACGCTCCTGTCAGGCTGGGTTTGGGAAGCCAAGTGCTGTAATGGTGACAGACAGTTCCAGATCATCCCCTGCAAAGCCTCATGCCAGAGCTGGCACTCCCCACCGGGACCGGGAGAGTTCCCGAGGGGTTGGCACAAAGCAAACCCAGCAGCAATGTGTGGGCAGCTGGAGCTGGGCTGGCCCCATGCCCCAGCCGTCCTGCTGCCCTCACACCTCACAGGGCAGGGGCTCTCTGTCCAAACAATGTCAATTCCCACCAAAGCTCCAGGTTCAACTGGCCTGTCTTTTCAGGGAGAGAAAAATCCTGTGGCAGCTACACCTATGCTCATGTGAGGACTTGAAAATACACTTGATGACCACAGGCACAGTCTAAGTGTCCTTCTTCCCAATAATTCATACAGAAGCAAGGAATTATAATTATTCCTCAAATTATTTTTAACCAAATTAAGACCTCTCTCTTCTGGAGTGTTCAGGCTCCCCTGTGCCTTTTGCCAGGCAAGCAGGGGCAACAAGGGGAGCTAACAAGGAGAGTGACAACACCATTTCACACAGCTCAGGTCCAGACAGAAGATTTGGCTTTGCCCAGTGACCCCAGTGAAGTATTTGGAATCAGTTCTTTCCCTGCAGGGCTTTGTGTGGATGACCTCTTGGGACCGAGTCCTTCTTGCCAGGCACAAGTGACCCTTCTCTAGGTCCTGGAGTTGTAAATCCATCAGGGGCCAAATCACATTTCCCATTTGAATCTCCCCACACAGGTAACTGAGTTGGCTGTTTGATGCCATTTCCTCTTAGACAGTCCAACAAAGAGTAATTAACCCTTTAGGAGGAGCCACTCTCCCTTAGCATCTCACTCCTGGGCACTGCCATTTAAACACATCAGTTGCAGGAGGAACTTTTCCAGTTGCCCAGAGAAAACAGCTGTGGCAATATTTTCTTTTAGCAGGGCACTTTCACCATTCAAATAAAGCAGATCATTAAAAAAATAAACACAGATCTGCCACATAGCCAAGGATGAAATTAAAATTGGACAGGTTGATTATAAGCTGTCACAGCCACAAGCCAATTAAATTCCATCAGCAGGGCACAGAGGGACCTGAACCTCCCTGAGAGGAGTTCCAAGGCCTCTCATCCGAGCTGCAAACTTTGATCAGCTACTGCTGAGTTTGCTGAGCCCCAGCAGTGGCAGGCAGGCTCATTTCCATCAGGGAGCCAAGCTGCTGGAGCTGCCAGGGTGGGGGTCAGCACAGCAGATGGGCCGGGTCAGGCTGGACACGCTGCCCTGGGGGAGCTCAGTCCTTGAGCTCCTTGAGCCTCAACTTTAACTGCCCTTGGCACTTCCTGAGCTCTGCAAGTTCAGTGCCTCAGGGGGAACCTGGGCCCTGGCTGAAAACCCACCCTGACGGAAAAGCTTCCCTAAGCCCCACAGGGAACTATTTAAGGAAGATAAAGCTCCAACTCTGATCTATTCCTAGGGAATTGCCATCAATCATGTTATTTCTGAATCTTTTCCTCAAAGAATGAAGGCTAGAAGGGGTCCTCTGGTTTCATCTTTTGCCTGGCAAGGGATTTTTTGCAAATCAGCTTTTCGATAGCTGAATCAGCTTATTTGAATTCACAGTTTAATGCAAAGGAGGATCCTTGGATTTGTGTGTGCAGTGTGGGCAGCATGTTAAATTCTGAAAAAGCTGGAAGATGGATCCATCTCAAGGAACCTCAGACCAGCAAAGCCCTGCACACTTCAGATCCTCTTTAGTCAGGCACCTCTTTTCATCCCACAGTGAACTTAATCCCAGTCATGCCATGACCACCATATCTCACAGCAGGGACCTCCACAAGAGCACTCAGAACCCAAACCTCCTCCTCCTGCCAGTCAGGAGTGCCTCTGAAGCACCAGTCCCTCCATTTGTGATCTCCTGGAAGCACTGGTCCAGGGTGGTTCTCTTGCTCCTTTCCCAGCATCCCTCACATTTTCCTCTCAATGCTTGGGAGCAATAATGGATGTGCAGAATGCAAGAACTAATTAGAGTCTCTCTTGCTTTCTGAAAGGAAGCAGAAACCACAGCAAATGACATTCCAGCAAAAATGGGGTCAGCTCAGATTAAACTCCCTTCCCATTTATCTTTGGTCTTTAGCATTAAATTTACCATACATATTAGAAACAAATTTTAATTTTCCACAGCATTGGGCAATATTTTCTCCTTAAAGCCTGGCAGAACATTCATTAGCATCCTCTCCCTCCTGTTCAGTGTGACTGTCTCCTCATTTGCACATAAATGTGAACTTCACTGCCTGGACAAACTTGTCTGAACACCAAAAGTTCTGTATCAATACTCAGCTCACACCTCCCCACACACAAACCTCCACCCACACTCCTGTGCCTGCCCTCCACTCTGCTGGTTTGAAATAATTCCCAAAAGCTCTGGGAAGAAGATGCTGCTGGAAAAACCAGAATGGAGAGATAGAGTGTGTTGGACTTCCTGTCTAATTAAAGCAGATTTCCCGCCTTAAAGTCAGGCTTTAGAGTTAAGCCCATGGCATGAGAGGGTATTTCCAGAGGACAATTCATCCCTCTGGGCAGCTGCTGGGAGCAGGAAGGGCAGCTAGTGGTGAGGGATCTGTGAGGAGCCAACAGTGCTCAACAGCCTGCTCCTTGCCAACCTGCCCAGAGGCCCCCGAGTCAGTCAGACCTCAAAAATCCTGGGAATAACCCCAAGTCTCATTACCATGGATGTCAGAGGCATTCATCTTACCCAGCTTCAGGTGTTTTTAAGGCAGAGGACAGCCCTACCTCCACAGCCAGTGGGCACACAGACATTCCCAGGACGTAATTCCTGAGGGCTGCTTTAGGGATGATCCACACCTTGAGTTCTGCTTCCTCTCCAAGCAGAGGACTCTCACCTCCTATAGGACAGTGATACAGGATGAATTTCATGCCCATCTCTCCACAGACTACTGCATTTTTAATAAATATTGCCCTGTGTATCCTGCACCTGGAGGAGGGAATTTGAGCTGTAGAGAGACACTTCCCATCTGCACCAGAGAGATAATGGCACTTCCCTGTCCCCAGGCCCCATGAGGACAGGACCCCACAGAGGGCAGAGGATACCATGGAAATCAGGAGCTATCTCAGTTCACTGAGAGATGAGGGGATGCAAAGCACTGATGGCATTTCAGCTGCAAATCCCTGGCCCAATGAGCAGAGCCAGCTGTGTGAGGTGAAGGCTGCCTCAGACCAGGGAACTCCCAGGTCTGGGTCCCTTGGCAGGCATTTGTTTCTCTGCTGTGGTGCCACCACAGGTGACAGCCCCACAGCATGAGGGGACAGTTGTGACACCAAGGGTGGCTGCCCCAAGGGGCTCAAACAGCCCGACATTTACAATGTCTTGACCCTCTCAACAGCATCCAAATGTTCCTGCTCCTGACTCCAGCAAGGCAAACAGGAAAACAGCAGCAGTTTCTTGTTGTAGCATATGTCACAGTTGAGATGGCCACGATACACAGAGTACCATCATACCATTTCAGAAGGGTTCAGCCCATACAGAGCATCACCATCCCACTTCAGAAGGATGCAAGCATCTGTCCTTCTTGTTCTTTGGCCCAACCGTTTATGCCTCTCATGTTTATGCATTGCACCTGTGTGCCCTCTGTTCCCTTTGGTGATTGGTCAGTGCACCTCAGCACTCCATGTCTCATTGCTTTCAATGCTGTTCACTGCTTCTCACAGCTGTAGCCCATTGGGGATGAGGCTCGGCCGCAGCCCCACTCCCAATTACCACAAACTGTATACCTAGTTTCTTACCTGGAGCTGCCAGGGTGTGAAGTCTTTCCCAGTGGATCACAACAATTCCACCAGCAGCAGGGACCTGCCTGGGTGGGATAAAGCTCAGTGTCAGCAGCTCTAATCCTAATTTCACTCCCAAGCCTCCTGTGCACGAGTAAAGAATGAAAAGAGGTCTCAGTATTGGGATTCTTCCTTGCGAGGAAGAATTCCTTGTTCCAGTGAGGCTAGAACACAGAGGAACTATTAGAGGGCTTGATGGTGCTGCAGATGTGGGGAGAGAAAAGCCTGTGAGGAGATGGGGGATAGGAGATAGATGAGATAAGCAGCCCTGTGCAGAGCTGATGATAGAGAAGGAGTTGCCTTTCCTACCTCACTCTTTTAAATATTGATCTGGAAGTGTTCTTGGATCCGTATCAGTGAGCTCTGATTTACGCTCCCGACTCAGGCTGCCTGGGTTCTTTTCCCAATGGAAAATCCAAGGCCTTGTACCTACAAATGCCGATTTTCCACTTGGCCAGAGCTCTGCCAAGGGTGAGCCCTACTGCCTCCAGCTGTGCACAGATGTGCAGGGGCTTTACCCCACAGAATGTAGGATGGTGTCATGGCACAGTGGTGGGGGACAAGCACAGAGCACTCCTGAGACCCTGAAAGGAACATTTCTACGGTTTTCTTCACCCACTGTCCTTTGATGTGTCTCTGGTTCAATCACAGCAATGCTGTTTAACGTCCCTGATGTGCCATTTCTGCAGGCCTCTTTGAACTTGAGGAATTGGGTTTTTCTCATGATTTCCAAGCCAGGTTTAATGACTGCAAAAAGCAGCACAGCCATGGCCCTCCAGGCATGGCCCTGTCTGAGGGGCTGTCAGGGATCAGTAAAAGCACACATGGCAAAGACAGGTCACAAGTCACCTGTGCTGTAAATAAATGTGCCTGCTGCTCTCAGCGCTGACTTCCCCTCACCATGCTCCGAGTGCTTCCCTGACCTGAAATACTTTCATATCTGCAGGGAGGGGATGGGGAGAACAGAACTGTTCCCTGAAAATAAAGAGTGCAATAGTCAATTTTATTTTCTGCTTTCCACATCAATGATGAGAAGTTCTCCTCCAGGGATAGGCAGCAACATGCTCCACTCTGCCCCTCCCCAGTCAGCAGCACAAAGCACCCCAGGACGTGGAGATGCGAAGCTCCAGGAAGATCAGAGCCGGGGCAGGAGGGGAAGCAGGGCCAAGGCAGAGCCCGAGGCCATGGACAGGAGTTACACCAAGGTCAGGCCTTGAAGTTGTGTCTACAAATGCAAACAGAGCCAGAGAGCTCTGTTAAGATCCCCCAAAAGAAAAAGAAAAAAAACAAACACAGGGAAAATAAAAGAAGATGGCACAAAAATCCAGGCAGAAGCTGTCACACAAGAGAATACTTCTTTTTAAGCCAAAGATAAATAGTATATAAATAAGGCTTTCTGCTGCTTGCAGATACTAGAGTTGATCAGAAGCTCAAATACCTCAAGGAAATGAGCTTTGTTCACCTGATTTCTTCCTCTGACTGCTCCTTTTATCCCTGTTTTCCCCTCTTACACCAGCTCTCAGTGTGCTGTGACATTGTGGCCTTCTGAACAAAAAGCTCCCCCTCCAGTTGGGCCAGCACTGACTCAGCTGTTGCTCAGATCTCTCCTAAGCCATAGTTAAGGAGACAAAATCTTCAATTTGCCTTCAATTCTGGGATCACAAGAGGTCAGGGAACAGGGTGAGGGTGTGACCGGCTGCACCAAGGTTCTTCAGGGACTCTGTCACTTCCAGCACGAAGGTCCTTCTCTACAGGTGAAGATCAATCCCCCTGGAGCTGCTCCAGGGCTGCAGAGCTCGGAATTCCAACACCAGCAGCACCTGGAGCTGTGGGAGAGAGCCCAGAGGAATCCACGGAGCTGCTCCAGGGCTGGAGCCCCTCTGGAGCCAGGCTGGGAGAGCTGGGGGTGCTCACCTGGAGAGGAGAAGGCTCCAGGGAGAGCTCAGAGCCCTTCCAGGGCCTGAAGGGGCTTCAGGAGAGCTGGAGAGGGACTGGGGACAAGGGCAAAACTGGTACCTGCCTCTGTTTTTCTGCAAGACTCACTTGAGGCTTCACAGCCTTGGTCTCCTTTTGCCCCCCAGTTGCTGTTTTTCAGTGGGATGGGGCTCAAAGCTCATGACACACCATGAACAGCCTCATACCAAATGCCAGGCAATTCTGCAGCAAAAGCAGGCAATCAGTCTGGGCAGCTTAATCTTTGACTGCTTAAATTAAGATCTTTTACAAGGGCTTTATTTTCAAGGAAAGAGTGATCAGCTTGTCCTGAAAATGAGATTCTTTTAAAGTGTTTCATCTGCATTACCCGCATTTGACAAGTTTGACATGATGGAAGCCCTGGTGGAGGATGTACTTAGAGGGCTTGGTGTAAATTCCAGGCAGGGAATGGATCTGCAGCCTACTCCAAGTCAATTACTGCCAATGCCCCACCTCTGCTGCTTCCCACAAGCAAATAAATCTTGAATTTTTTGCTACATTCCCATCCCTGCGTTTTTCTAGGCAATTAAAGCTGCTTTATTTCATGGCTGTGTCTGTGCCTTTGTGTAAAATACATCATCCCAAAGCAGGAGTGAGGGTTTCACTGACATCCCTGGGAGCCACCAACCAGCCCAGGAGGTCTCACACCAGTCAGACCAGTATGGCATCACCTGGGCCTCATCAAACATGAAAACAGTTGCTCCCCATTTTACCCAGGGTAGGGGAAATTTGATATCTTTGTGTTCAGTAAGGAAGTGACACAAATTGTCGTTTTGGTTTGAAAAGACAGGTGTTTGCTAAGGAGGGCAGAAGCCTACCTTGAAATGGAAAATGTTAACCCCCTCCCCATCTGAATTATTATATTTTGAAATTAAGGGGCTCTCAGGCAAAGATATGGGAGTAGGAATAACAGTTCTTTACTAGGAAAAATAAAACAAAAAATGAATTCAAACAAACCAGCACTGCCAGAGTCAGGCAGGCCTGGCCCGCTGTGCTCAGGGGTTGCTCAGCCCCATCCCATGGGGGCTCAGCCCTCCTGCAGTGCCAGCTGTGGCTCTGCTGGAGCAGGATCCTGGACAAGGGGGGAGTTTTCTTCTGGAGCTCCAGGGCTGCTGGAGATGGGCCTGGGCTCCCTCTGGGGAATGCAGCGCAGAAGAAAGCTGCTCCTCTGGGAATGCAGTGGGAAAAGGCTGCTGGGGTGTTGCAGGTGTCAGATTCTATCCAGGTAGGAATGCTTGGCTCCTCCCCTGGGCGGAGCATCTGCCATGGGATGATGGAATTTTCTCAGCCATGCAGGGACACTCAGTGGCCCATGAACAGAAGATATCTCCTGGAGGGAGGATTGGCTGTGGGAGGGATAAAGAAAACTGCCCAATGAACAGAAGAGAACTGATCTAACAGATGGCAATGGAATACACATCCCCATTTCCAACCTAACACAATAGTAATGGTGCCCTTGGTGAATAACAGTGATGGACACCCCCAAACACTGGGAGACCAACCAGGTGGGAAATGCAAGGAGTGAGCATTTTACATATTCCCATTTGTTCTGCCCTTTTCCTCTGCTTAATAAGGGAGAGAGCACTCGGCGTGTGGAATGGGAAAGAGAAATCAGGTGGCAATGGTGCCTTTCACAGTGGGGACCACTGTGTTGGATGGAACTCTCGTGTCCCAGCAGGAATAGCAGTGCCTGTCACCAGGTATGACACCAAAGGAATGAACAGTGGGGGTTCCACCATCTTTCACTTTCAGGCAGTTGGCTCCTGTTTAAATAATGAGAATCTTAATTTTTAGCTTGATTTGGGTTGGGCTTCCTTGTATTTAATTCTGGCACAGAGATGCAGGACCAGGGCTTGGAATAACCTGGTCTAGAGGAAGTTCTCTGCCCATAGCAGGGTTGGAATGAGATGGGATTTAAGGTCCCTTCAACCCAAATCATTCCATGATTCTCTGACCTTCTTGGGGTAAGCTTAAGCACAGGGACACTGATTCCTGAAGAGGAGAGCTAGGACTGTTCCTAAACAATCACAGCCAGGCCCCTCTCTGCACCCTGGATCCATAAATTATCCATGTCCTTTTTTTTCCTTCTCTTTTCTTGCTCTTTGCCTCCTGAATTAAATAAAAACTGCGACAACAAGCTCAGACTGTTCGTAACATTAATCACACCTGGGTGGGGGGGTAGAGCTCCTCTGTCGCACAGCATTTGACACAAATCCTGGCACTCCAAACCTCAAAGTGTCCTCAGGAAAGACTGATCCACAGGGGAATGAAAAAGGATGGTGAAGAAGAGAGGTGGAGGTGGAGATAAAAGGGGGAGGAAGGAACAAGTCAAGAAGCCCTAATTTTGTGCTTCTGCCAGTTCCACCACATTCTCCCAGTTCCACTGATGCCTGACGGATTTTTGCTTTTCATATATTTTCTTCATATCCCCTTTTCATATATGCCTTTGTGTAGCCTTAGGCATCCTAAGGGCTTTTGGCCCACATTCTTGTAAGTTTCTAGTTTGATAACTAGCTTAGGTCCAGAGACTTATCATCTCAGCTTTTCATGAAGGCTTCAAGGCCCAAGGCCCAAGGTCCTCTCCAGAACATGTCCTGTAAACTAAGGGAGACCTAGCCCGGGGGGGGGTGGGGAGGGGAGCGTGCCCCACGAGGGAGATTCTCCCAGCCTCCCATTGGGGGACCTGTGATAGGTATGCTAATATCCACGATCTATGATATAATATGGGGAGGGTCGGGGGGGGCCCAGTCGTCATCAGTTCCGTGCATCGACCCAGGGGAAGAATTGCTGCAGAAGTGCTTCTACCTGAAAGTCTCAATAAACCAAGGTAAAATCCCTTTTTCCCCTCTAACTGTGTGTGGCTTTCCATTCTAAGCCCAGGGTTCAGGCATCACCACCATGCAGCCGAGTTATTGTCATGCTCCCACCCCTGGTGGGGCTTTCCTATCTTGCTCCTGGCCTCCAGGAAGCCCATCCAGGTGCGGAGTGCCCAGCCCTGGCCCCCAAGCAGAGTGAGGGCCATGAGGAACCTTGCCCTGTGCAGAAGTGGAGAATTGCAGTGGATTAGTACGGGGTGGAGAGGATGGCAGGAGTGCGGCAGGAGCGGAGCTCTGCCAGACCCCACTCCCCACAGGCAGCGTAGGAATGCGAGTCCATCATTTCAGCCTGATGGAGCATCATCAGCTCTCCTTGATGAGGCACTTAATGAAAAGAACATTTATCCCGCTCAGAGTGCCAGCCACACTTGTGACAGCTCTTTGCATACGGACATCACTGTGCATTTCCCTCCTGGCTGGGCTGGGTTGGAGCTACCAGCCCCAGGAACACCGGGAATGCAGGGCAGGAAGGAACAGAGTGGGAAAACACAGAGCTGGGAGAGACAGGCAGGACTGGGACACAAGGGCAGAGTCACCAAAGCGGCATGAGGGGGTTTGGGTCATGTCCTTGACTCATGGTGTCTGTGTTTAAGCAAAAAAACAGCAATGGAGCAGTCATCCTGCAGGACTGAAGAGCATTTTAAATGCAGGAATCAGAGATATCCACAAGCTCTGCTTTTCCATATAATTTTCTGAATTTGGCCCCTTTCTTGCTGTGGGCTGTGCAGCACCTGTGGCTGACAGCTCTTAATAGCAGCCTTCTCATGCCTCCATCAGGATCTTGGGATGCAGCAGTGGGAATGTCCCATCCACCTGCAGTGCTGCTGGAGATGGCTGGAATACAGCTCCATATGAACTCACAGCAGCTGGAAAACATCCCCCTCCAACACAAGCTGCCACTCAAAATAAGGCTTAAATACCTTATTTGCAAATACAAAGAACAGGGACAAAAAACTCCCTGGTGGAGGGAAACAGCTACTGGATAAGAGAAGATGTGTGTCCACTCTGACAATTCCTGCAGGGAAACAATTGTTTTAATGAAATAAATCAGAGAAACGCAGAATGGGCTGGGTTGAAAGAGCTCTTTGCAGAGCCACAGAGCCTCATCACAAACCCAGCAGGTTTTTTGCAAGTCCCTTCCTGGAGGAAACACTTCAAACCTCCAGCACCTCTCCCTTGTCAGCATCCTGCCCTGGGCTGGGGGCAAGGTCTGACACCAGCAGAAAATGTGGATCCCATTTCCTCAGCATGCTGAGAGGGAGGGAGGGATGAGGGAATTGTGCCTGGTGGCCCAGGGAGGAGCTGGTGGGAAGACAGCAGTTTTCACACGAACCCGCAGGGGGTTTATTTGCCTCCCCTGAAATCCAGTGTGTAATTAACTGATCTTTGATAACATTTGCCTTGTCAGGATGGAATTCAGATTTTATCTTGTCTGACAGCAGCATTTATGGTGTTAATGCTGGGAAAGAAAGGGAGACGCTGTAATTATGGAAACCCTATTTAATTTGAGGATTCTGTTATCTTGTCACCAGGGCTGAGGTTTCACTAATAGATTCTGACTCTGGCAAAATTATATGCTCAAATAGATGGGATTTTAACAGACAAGATCCCACTGATATTTCTGTGAAGATGCAGTGGCTGCACTGAGTGTTTAGAGATGTGGTTTTGCTTCGGGAAATCGTGGGAGCCAAAGAGTCAGAGCAGAGCCGGATCATCTCAGGGTGAAAGCAGAGGGTCCCCAAAGCAGGCAGGACACAGAATTCCTCTGGTGAAGTCTCCAAAGCACCAGCTGGGACTTCGTCACCCCGGTCAAAGTCCCCACCCTGGTGTGACCAGAGCAGGAAGGACAGGCCCTGGTGTGCTCCAGGCTGGGTCTATAAGCAAAGGTGTTTCCCTGGAAGGACAAATACCCACAGACTTTTCAATCCCCTTCCCAAATCATGGGTGATGAATTATTTCTATTTATGGCAAAATCATAAACTCCAGACTCCAAGAACCCATTGCATCTCCATCAAGATTATTGATTATCTTGCAGCTTGCTAACAACTGTTCCTGGGAGAGCCCCTCCCTTCAGGTGATTTGTGCTGGAATCAGGCTGATTCCAGCACAAATCCTGCAGAAACCCATCACCGGTGCATGTTGGGTGTGCATGTGAATGTGCAAGGCTTTGGAAGACCCTGCTTGCACTTGAAAAATATTTGCCTGGCAACTCAAGTGGTGATAAAGCTGCCTGTGCCTGCTATCAGGCAGGAGCATGGAGCAGGTATCTACTCCACAACACAGGAACACTCGGCTCCAATAGCATAATCCAGCCATGCTGGATTTACCCAACATTTTTATCTGCCTCACTGCTCCTTCCCCCCTTCCTCTGCGTAAGATAAGAACAACACTAAAAAAAAACCAATTAAAAAAAAAATCACGAATAGCCTTGTTAGTAGATATTGGAGGGGTTTTATCACTTTTACTTATTTATTTATTTATTTATTTATTTATAGCTGATTAATTCTTATCAGTGATGCCAGCTGTCAGCAAGACAAATGTGACACCCCATTAACACCTGATTCCCTGGGAATGCTGCACGGATGAGCAATGTTGTTTTGGTGAGACACCCGCTGGGACTGGCTTGGGGCCCTGAGGTCCAGGATATCTTCCTTCTCCAGGAGCATCCAGAGCAGGAGCGCTGAGGGAGTGGCCCTGCCTCCCTTCCCTCCATCCCTGCCTCCCCTTCCCTCCCTCCCTGCCTCCCCTGTTTTCCATCGGGATGTGAGAGAGCAGTGTGTACTGTCTGCTCATCCTGTGGGGGATCTCTGCCTCCTGGAGAGAGTTTTAAATAGCCATGGGCACTGCAGTTATTTCCTTTATTGCTCTGAGGAAATGGGGTTCAGGGTGGGACCCGAATCAGTTCAGCAGCCAGGGCTGGTGAAGGAAGCAGCAGTGATAGCACAGAGAGCTCAGGCAAGAGGAGCTCCCATTTCCCTTGGAAACACATCAACAGTGTGTCACAACATCCTGCTCAAAACACATAAAGCATCAACTGAAAGCCAAGAAGCTTTTGTTTTCCTGATGAAATATTGAAATTTGCAGCAGGAAGCAGGCAGAACTCATGTGGGAAAAAAAGATAAAAATCATTCTGCCAAAAGCTTAACAAATTCCATCCTTGGTAGGAAAACCTCCTGACCACACTCCCCTCTCCAGTCAGAATCCTAAAATAGTTTGGGAAAGGACCTTAAAGACCATCTTGTTCCAACATAGGGACACCTTCCACTGTCCCAGGCTGCTCCAAGCCCCGTCCAACCTGGCCTGGTACACTTTTGTGGGCACAACTTCTCCTCAGTACAAGTTCTAAACTTCCACTGCCCCACATCCCCAGGTGCCATATCCACAAGCCTTGTAAACCCCTCCAGGGATGGTGACTGTACCACTGCCCTGGGCAGCTGTGTCAGACCTTGACAACCCCTTCCCATGAAGAAATGTCTCCAAACATCCAGTCTAAACCTCCCCTGGTGCAGCCTGGGGACGTTTTCTCTTATCCCAACACTTCTTACTAGGGAGTGTCATCGGTAAAAATTAATAGAGCCAATTTTATAATTAATAAAAAAAATTAAATTTTATTTCGTGACCGAGATACGGTCCCGACAGCCACAATCAAAAGGAAATGGAACATTGTCGGCCCTGGGACCGGCGCTAGGTCAATCTGCCTGATTATTTCCCCATGTACCAGCCCTCAACCTCGGGTATTAATCAATCCCCTTTCTTCCCAAATTTTTCCAAAAGTGCGGACTACTCCAAATGCATATTTCGAATCTGTAAAGATCGTTCCTATCTTCCCTTTCAATCTCAGTAATGCCCTGAGTACTGCATACAATTCACATGCTTGAGCTGACCAGCTGGCATTCAGAGGTCCTGACTCAATCACCTCTCCTGTCTTACCATCCACAATTTCCTTTTCCCTTCTATAACCCTTGCTGACTCATCCACAAACCATTTTTCACCTTCTAATTTTTCCTCCGAGTCTGGCTTTATCCTTGTCTGTAGTTCCACCACCTCGGCACAGTCGTGAGTGGGCTCTCCCGAGGTTTCCCCGAACAGGAATTGGACTGGGTTCCACCCAGTGGTAGTTCATAACTCTAAATCATGGGAGTGGACTAGTATAGACTTATATTTCAGAAGCCTGGCATCTGTAAGCCACTTATCGGCTTTTTGTTGCAATATACTTCTCACACTGTAAGGGGTGTAAACTACCAGTGGGGCCCAAATGTCACCTTTTTGGCCTCTTCTACTAGCAGTGCCACTGCTACAATTGCCTGTAAACATGTGGGCCATCCCCTGCTCACAGGGTCTAGGAGCTTTGATAAATACCCCACCGGTTTACCTCCTGCCCAGTCTTGTGTTAAGTACCATACACAGTATGGTTACTGACATCCACAAATAACTGAAATGGCCTTTTTACATCAGGAAGACTCAAAACTGGGACCATAATAAGAGTTTCTTATAGTTCCTTAAATCCCTTCTCATCTTGTTCTGTCCAATTCAACCTGTCGGTAATGAATTTCTCATAGAGGAACTTCACCCTCTCGCTATATCCTTCAATCCATTGTCGGCAATATCCTAAGAGTCCTAGCAGCTGTCTGACCTCCTTTTTCGTGCATGGGGGAGGTAAAGCCATAATCCCCGCTACCCTTTCAGGATGCAATTTTTTTTTCCCTTTTGTTAGCCAATGCCCCAAGTTTTTAACCTCTGGTTCAGTGAATTGTAATTTAGACTTTGAGACCTTTAATCACTTTTCCCCTAGAAAGTTTAATAAGGCAATAGTACTGGCCCTCACGTCCTCTTCCCTGGGACTACTACCAGCAGGTCATCTACATATTGCAGTAATTTTGTCCCCTCCTTAGGCACAAATTGACTCAATAATTGCTCTAGGGCTTGACCATAAAGATTAGATGAGTCCACAAACCCCTGAGGCAAAGATGTCCATCTTAACTGCTGCTTTTGGTTTGTCTCCTGGTCCTCCCACTGAAATGCAAAATAGTCTCTACTATCCCCTGCCAAGGGGCAGGTCCAAANTAACTGCTGCTTTTGGTTTGTCTCCTGGTCCTCCCACTGAAATGCAAAA
>WEZZ01019979.1:3970-23472 GCA_013400585.1 Chloropsis cyanopogon
GGCGCGGTGACGTCGCGCCCCGCCATGTCGCGGCGGCGGCTGAGGGGAGCGGGGTTGGGTTGCCATCGGTTCGCGTTGTGCCCGGTTGTCTTTTTAATTTACCGGAATTAAACTTGTCTGAGGGCACAAACTGAGGGGGAATGTGCGGCTGAGGGGCGGCTGTGGCTGAGGGGATGGTGGGTGGGCAATTCGTCCTGACATCTCAAGAGCAAGAGTTAACAAATCAAATAAAAACAGAATCACAGGATAATGAGGTTGGAAGAGACCTCTAAGATCATCGAGTGCCATGCCCTACCACCTCAACCAGATTATAGCACCAAGCGCCATGTCCAGCCTTTTTTTAAACACATCCAGAGATGGTGATTCTAACGCCTCCCTGGGAAGAGCATTCCAGTGCTTTATTATCCTTTCAGTGAAAAATTTTCTCCTAATATCCAACCTATACCTTCCCTGACGCGGCTTGACCGAACAATTGGAAATCCTGACCAGTTTTCCCAGAGAGCTACAGGGAGAAGGGGGTTGTGAGGCAGCGTCCTGCCTGATTGTTGTCAAACGTGGAACATGTAAAGCTTTTCTTCAGGATGTTCTTTGATGTTTGATCTTTGTGGCTTCCAAGCGGAATAACCAAGAAAGGCGATGACAGGGTGAGAGAGAGCAGCCAGGCAGCTCCCAGTGATGTGCAGGTGCCGGAAAAACAAATTACTCCTGGGAGGAGCTGCCGTGTTCAACTCAGGGCTTCGGCGGTGTCAGTTGTGGGTGAGGCTAAGGACACTCAGGAGGAAGGATTTCGGTATTACACTCCCAGATTTCCTTTCCTCTGGTAGTGCATCCAGGGAATGCAGGATTTCCGAGCCACCGAGACATCTGGCAGAGCCCCCGAGGCAAGGAAGAACCCGACAAAGCCAATTCAGCAACTGTGGTTGAACCAGCTGTGGCTGGGAAAAAAGGGAATTCTGGCACGGGGGAAGATCCCAGCCCGAGAAACTGCCTGACCCCACACAGGAGAAGGGCTGGGCATGGGATTGATTAGCATGAGGAACGAGGGAATCATTAACCAGCAGGAGAGAGGACGCTAATTAATAACTGGCGGAGGAGATGATGGGATAAGGGGTTGTGGCGGGATGGTGGCAAACAGGGACATTGTTGGGCACATTCCATAGGGAACGTGGCTCAGTGACAGTACAGATCTTTGGGATATGTGGCCCCCCAAAAATCCCCATTATGGGCACACCTGAGCACCACCTGTCCCCATCCCTGCTGTGGGATCAGCAGGAGCTCCAAGTCCTTCTTCCTGTGAGGAATAACTGGGATGAGTCAGGGCTTGTGCCCAGCACCAGGTGCCTCTGGAACATGCACAGTCACATGCACAGAGATGGAGTCACTGCATCGCTCACCGCCTATTTCTGAGTTATTCCCAAAGAACTTGTGGAAAAGTGAGGCACGGCAGCAGCACAGTGCCTGATTGTGGGAGAAGAAACGTGGAAGTCCAACACAAATCACTGTAGGATTCCTAAAAGCTTCCTGTATGATTCAGTGATATTTCCCTGCCCACTCACCTCGAATTTCAGAGGCCACATTCCTTTCCTCAGCTGTAATACCAAAGTGTAAGACTCAGAGATACCAAAGTTTCACCTGCATGTGTGAAAACAGTATTTTTTAGCATATTTTATACAGAGTTTTAATTCTTATATTAGAATTTAATTGAATTATACATAATTAGAAATTATTATTATTATTAAAATTTGGTTTGAAGAACACACTGATCTTGCTTCAAAAAATTTAACAGTTTATTTTTGTCATGATTACAGTTCATATTTTTTGGAACGTTTCGTACATCAAAACATTGGTTTTTAAATCAGCTGTGATGGTCTGAGGTTATCAAAGCTTCTCTATTGGGATTTTTGATTGTGGAATTCCATAAAATCAGCAAAGTTGGAGGTGACCTTTAAGCTCAACAGGTTGAGATGGATGGATGGATGGTGGAGGTCCAGTGAGGGGATCTCAGGGCTGGCTGTTCCATTTCCCTCCCGTTTTCCAGGCGCTCTGGATTTTCCAGGGATCCCGGCTGTCTGCAGGTGGCACAATTGCCTCACATTCCCGGCCTCCGTTTGCCGTCCCGAACCTGCTGCTGGAAATCACCTCCTGTCAGATTTTTAAGGCAAAATGCAGAGTCTTTGCCGAGCTCTAAATTCACTGATTGCATCGAAACTTCTAATTTCATTTCATGAATCAGAGCGAGAACGGCATTAATTGGTTTAATTGCCTTTAAAAAGGAATTATGAACCCATTAGTGCAGGAAGGCACCAAACACTGATGTTGTCGGGCCAAAGTGGGAATTTGTAATGGATCCTGGTTAATTCCAGACATTAATTCCAGAGTTTTGGCTTTTATTAACTCCACACATCCCACGTGGTGCAACAGTCACAGCAGCTGGGTGTGGAAAGGGATGGCTCCTCCTTTCCCATTGGTTTTGTCCCCTCAAATCAAATGACATTCATCTCCATGGAGCTTTGCTCTGCTTTTTACCTGGGCATGGTGGGACAATGCATCCAAGACACCTGGAAAAGAAGGATTGGGGAGGACCTTCCCCTGAGTCTGAGCCTCCCAGGTCCAAGCAGTTGTGGAGAACGTCCAGTCCAGAAGCACCTACAGAACTCCTGCTCTGGGTGACACCACAGCCAAAGCCACGGCACAATTCCCAAAGGAAAAACCCCACAGGAAATGGTAAAATCAACATCAGCAACATGGAAGGGAAAAGAAAACATCAGGGCGCTGCTATCCCAACTCGTGGAGGAACAGACTATTCCTTAAGGAGAAGCAAGAAGCAGGAGAGAGAGGAGGGCAGCGAAATGATGTAAAAATAAGCTGTTTGCAGGCCTGTTTTTCCAGACTCTGGCTCTGGGAGTCTCTTTCTCCCTGAGCAGTCTGTGCCCCGTGTCCCAGCTGTGGTACCATCATTAGGCCCAGCTGCCTGCACGGTGTCCACATCCCTGATGGATCCGGGGGGGGTTTGTAGGGAATCTTTGCTCCCCCTCCTCCCTGCCCTGTCCCACATCCAGGGGCCAGCTCAGCTTTCCCAGTCTCTTTGTTACAAAATGTTGTCATAATATTTAATCTCCAGCCTTGGCCTCGGCAACAGCTGTTTGAAAGGACAATTTATATTCCCCAAAGTGCTTTGAAAACCCTCGGGAAGCTCCCAGGAAGCTTTTTCCTGGTGCACAGAAGCAGCTTGTCCAGGCTTCCAGCTTTGTTTTGTGCCGGGCTGCATCCTCTGGATTCCTCCAGCTGCCCCCTTGTTTACTTTGTGGTTTGCTGGGATATTTGTTCCCTGTTTTTCACACCGCTCTCTCCGTGTAGGAGTCACGCGGCCCCAAAAACGGATGGAACAGAGAAACGCCAAGAGTGGTTCCATGGAAAGCATCCCAAGAGGAGCTGCTGTGATGTTCCTGTTAGGTGAGAAAGCCCCACCCTTTAAAGGGTGGATGTGCTGGGGTTTTACAGCTCTGCTCAGCAGCTGGACACGCTCTGTATCTGCATCCATCGGGATGTTCCTGCAGGAGAAGCGAGCGTGGAGAGGCTGGGGTGTGTTAATAACTCCTTTCACTGCACGCACAGCCTGGTGCCACTTCAGTGAGCATCCCCTCGCTGCTTAAAGCTTTGCTGCTCCACTGCTCAGCCTCACTGGGCTGCTGTCACTCGGCTCAGCTGCTCCATTCCCTCATGGAAGCGTCTCCGACACTTTTCCACACATGGCCGTTGGAAGCAGGTTGGTGTTAACAGGAATGGATTTGTTTTTCTAATCACACTTTGTTTGCTTGTTGTTACACGATGGGATTCCTCTTCCTTGCATTAGCTGCCACAGAGGAAATGGATCCTGGATTTTCCCCATTTCCACGCACAGCACCCACCCAGTGTCTACATCCAGAATTCTCCCAAATACAGGGAGACAATTCCAGTGGCAAAAGACCTGGTTAATGGACAATGCCTGGGAGTCTTGGCATCTCCCAAAAAACAGCCTCAGCCAGGCCAGGGTGGTGCCAGCAGGGTGAGTGGCTCCTTCTGGAGCAGCCAGAAGATCCCAACATTTCCCTGTACCCTGGGAAGTATTTGGGAGTGCTGCAGCTCCTCGAGCCACAGCTCTTGATTCCCTGTTTCCAGTGGGGAACTCTGGAAAGAGTCACGGAATCCCAGGACGGGCTGGGTTGGAAGGAGCCTTAAAGCCCATCCATGCCATGGTGGGAACACCTTCCACCATCCCAGGCTGCTCCAAGCCCCATCCAGCCTGGCCTTGGGCACTTGCAGGGATCCAGGGACAGCCCCGGCTGTGCCAGGCTTCCCCCCCCTCAGAGGGAAGGGTTTCTCCCCGCTATCCCATCCATCCCTGCCCTCTGGCAGTTCCTTGTCAAGGCCCTCATCCCCCAAACCTTGGGAGATGCTCCCCAAGCTCCCGGCGTGTGGGGCAGGTGCTCGTGCAAGGCAGGAAATTTGCCCGGGAGCAGGGATTTTGTTGGGGGCTGGCTCACGTGGGGCACCCCGGTGCCCATCCCATATGGCAGCAGATCCCAAGCCAGGTTTTGCCCCCCAATCCGCCTCCCTTTGGCACCATCTGCTCCCGTCGCTCCCGGCCGGGGGATGCGCGCCGGGCAGGAATGCGGCCGGCGGGCGATCCCGATTGTTTCCCGGCGAGAGCCACAGTCGGGATCAGGCGTTTCCTGCGCTGAGCCCGGGGTTCAGTGTCCTTTCAGCGGGAGCATTTAGCTGTGAATGGAAAGTGCCGCAACGCCGCTTTGCATCTCGTTACCCGCCCGCCCAGACAGCGGGTAAGCGATTCTTTCTGCACGCTGCGAGCTGTCTGCACCTCTGGCTGCCCTCATCCCCAAATATCCCAAATATCCCGGTTTTCCCTGCTTCCCAGAGCCGCACGTTCTTTTAGGATGTATCCGGACACGGCGTGCCTTGAAGCGGAGCATTAACAAGCGGTCTAGAATATGCAAATGGCACGGTTTTAATTAGCCCTGGAACATCCCGGCACCTGCACAGGGGTTCAGAGGGGAGAGGAGCTGCACCCAGACAGTCGTGTCGGAGTCGGAGCCGCCTACGGCACCGTGTGCCTTTAGTGAGGCTCAGCATCAGCTGATCCCCAATTACAGCTCCTGTCCGGTCTGTGCTGCCAGGCTGGTTCCAGTTCCCCCCGAAAAACAGAACAAATCAAAACAGCCCCGTGTCAGGAGGAGGATGGGGAAGTTGTGGGACGTGTCAGCCGCTGTGACAAATTTAACCCCCGCAGGTGACGAGCAATGAGGCTTAGAACTGGGTGGAGTGGGGAGTGAAAGAAATCAATGGATCCAATCCTCTCCTAAACGGTGTCAGCTCCCAGATTCTGCCTCAGGAAAAGGCACTTAAAGTGAGAGAGAAACAGGGAATTGCACCCTAATTCCAGCACTTCTGGTGAGTTTAACAGTGGAGCCTTGTGGACACATCCAGAGGCACCTTTGGAGAGCAGGGCTCAAAGGGAAGAGCTGCTCCTGGCAGCCTTTTCCCATCCCTTGGCAGTGGCAAGGACCAGGCCAGTGCCAGCCTCGCAGCAGGATGCCAGAGGTGCCCCTGTCCTGCCCCTGTCCCCAGAGCAGCGCGTGTTCTGGGGTGTTTGTTAGAGAATCCTGCTTCCTGCAGGGCTCACTTCCAGAGCGGTTCATGGAAGTGACGAGGAGCAGAAATACCCTCTGCTCCCAGCTGTGCCCCACTCAGGGCAGGACCCTGTTGTACTTCAAGTGTGAGGACAGAGCAGTGTTGTGGTACCCAGATGGGATGCCAGGATGCCCCTGCCCCAGGATCAGCAATGCCAGGGGGTCCCTGCCCCAGGATCAGCACTGCTAGGTTGTCCCTGCCCCAGGATCAGCACTGCTAGGTTGTCCCTGCCCCAGGATCAGCACTGCTAGGTTGTCCCTGCCCCAGGATCAGCACTGCTAGGTTGTCCCTGCCCCAGGATCAGCACTGCTAGGTTGTCCCTGCCCCAGGATCAGCACTGCTAGGTTGTCCCTGCCCCAGGATCAGCACTGCTAGGTTGTCCCTGCCCCAGGATCAGCACTGCTAGGTTGTCCCTGCCCCAGGATCAGCACTGCTAGGTTGTCCCTGCCCCAGGATCAGCACTGCTAGGTTGTCCCTGCCCCAGGATCAGCACTGCTAGGTTGTCCCTGCCCCAGGATCAGCACTGCTAGGTTGTCCCTGCCCCAGGATCAGCACTGCTAGGTTGTCCCTGCCCCAGGATCAGCACTGCTAGGTTGTCCCTGCCCCAGGATCAGCACTGCTAGGTTGTCCCTGCCCCAGGATCAGCACTGCTAGGTTGTCCCTGCCCCAGGATCAGCACTGCTAGGTTGTCCCTGCCCCAGGATCAGCACTGCTAGGTTGTCCCTGCCCCAGGATCAGCACCTCCAGGGTGTCCCTGCCCCAGGATCAGTGACATTTTCTGCCAATGCTGCATCTNCTGTCCCAGGATCAGTGACACTCTGTTGGTACCATTTTCTGCCAATGCTGCATCTGAGAAGTTTGCCTGAATCTCCCATTCTAACAGCATTTTTATGAAAATGTTTCTTCCAGTTTCCTTGTCTGGCCTTCTTTTTTTTCTTTTTTTTTTTTTGATGTATTTCAGATCTGCCCCAGTGTGACTTCAAGGAAATTCCCCATATCTCAAGGAACTGCCCTCTCCCGTGCAAAGCTGGGCAAGCCCTGCTCCTGACTCCTCACCTGTTGGACCAGTATGATTGGAGAGGCCCTGCCCCAGTGTTTGTGGCTTCATTCATGTTTATAAACTACCCTGAGATCTGAGAAAAAGGATTTACGAGTGCAAAATAATAAGTTGCCAAACAGTTTCTAACCTCATAAACACATAATTTTAAATTCAAGGAGACACAGAGGAGGGCAAGATCACACAAGTGGACTGGGAACAGTTTCCATCATCCATCCTGGGAGCTCCAACTGCACAATTCCCTCCACTGCTGCAAGCCCAGCCTCGTGTTTAATCACAAACTGAGAAAAAGCCTTTCTAAAGATATTTTTTTTAACATTCTAAAAATGGGAAACTCGTTTGTTTTTTAGCTGCCCTCCTCCTTCTTTTGTTTCTCCCTTTGTGTTGTGTTCACAGGCGTGAGGGAAAAGCTTCCTGGAAATGTGAACTGAAATGTGGGACTCCATTCAGCTGCGTTTGACTTTGTTCCTTTATGTCCCACAAACCACAGCCAACGTGTTTGTTGTGGGGCCACTCGCTGCAGCAGATAATCCAAACAATCGTGCAGCTGAGCTGGGATCCCGTGGCTCCATTCCTCCTCCCACTTGTGGACCTGCAGTGGGAAAGCTGGAATTGTTGGGCAGGCAGCTGAGAGCCAGAGCCACTGAGGGGGTGATGGATGGGTGAGGAAATTCAGGACTTATTCACGGGGCACTTTGCAAACAGAGTGATTAATTATCATTAATTTTGCTGTGCTGGTGCCCAGAGCAGCTGTGGCTGCCCCTGGATCCCTGGCAGTGCCCAGGGCCAGGTGGGACAGGACTTGGAGCACCCTGGGACAGTGGAAGGTGTCTCTGCCCATGGCAGGGGATGGGCTTTAATGTCCCTTCCAGCCCAAACCAAAATGGGCTTCTCTGGTAACCAGAGGCTTGGTGGCCACAGCCTGCTCTCCTGGCCACCCTGGGCTTCCCCATCCTGGGAAATGCTCACCCTCAGCCCCCTGATTCCTTCCAGCATTCATTTCCCCTCCGTTGGCTGCTGCTCCCTGAGTTTTCCACCCTGCAAAGGCAGAAGCTTCCCCAGCCCTAAGCAGAGCCAATCTCCAGCTGGAGTTTCCCTGTGGAGCGTTTTGGAGGCTCCTTCCAGCACTGACAGGAATCCTTTCTCAGTCAGCAGGAGTCCAGCACTCCTGTGGGCATGCACCTGCCCCTGGGTGCTCCTCACCAGGGCTCAGAGCTGTCCCTGGGTGCTCCTCACCAGGTCTCAGAGGTGTCCCTGGGTGCTCTCGGTGGCACCAGGGCTCAGAGGTGTCCCTGGGTGCTCTCAGCAGGTCTCAGAGGTGTCCCTGGGTGCTCCTCACCAGGGCTCAGAGGTGTCCCTGGGTGCTCCTCACCAGGACCAGGACTCAGAGGTGTCCCTGGGTGCTCTCAGTGGCACCAGGGCTCAGAGGTGTCCCTGGGTGCTCCTCAGTGGCACCAGGACTCAGAGGTGTCCCTGGGTGCTCTCACCAGGTCTCAGAGCTGTCCCTGGGTGCTCTCAGCAGGTCTCAGAGGTGTCCCTGGGTGCTCTCGGTGCCCAGCTGCCAGCACAGCTCCCTCCCAGCAGCAGGCTGCTCTCCAAGCCGCGGAGGTTGAGCTGTTTAATATTTGAACAGAAGGCACCATAATTACAGCTCCATCTGATGGATGGGCCCTGATAAGAGCCTCTGTCACATTTCCTGTTCCATCCTCGGCCCTGGCTGCTGGGCATGGAGCAGGAGCTGGCAGAGCCTCGGTGGCTCCCTGTGGCCACGGATGCTGCGGCGAGCGGGGAAATGCCGAACCGACGGCGTGGACGAGCAGCTGCCACTTCCAGAGCTGCAGCCAGCCCTGACACCCCATTAGGCCACGGACCAAAAGCACAAATCTGGTGGTTTGGCCACTGGCAGCTTTCGTTTTTCTACAGAAAAGGCTTCTGGCATTTGTTAAAAAAGGGGGAAAAAAAAAAAAAAGCACAGAGGGAAGAGGGCCAAGGGATTTGAGGACTTGTTTAAATAATGGAAAGGCTGCTGCTGCCGCTGGTTTTGTTTATGTCATCAAAAAAGGGCACAGCTTTGAAGTTCCTCATGAGCAGCCACAGCGTTGGCTTGTAAAAGCAGCAGAGCTGTGGTGCTGCTGGGTTTGCACCTTTGCAGAGCAGAGCATCCAGGGTGACGGCATCCAAACAGGCTCCTCCTCACTCCCTGCTGCCAGGCCAGGGCTGCTGGCCTCACAGCGAGCTGATGGGGTTTTATTTTTAAGATAGAAAAAGCAAGAATCTCAACATTTCTCTCCCCCAAAATATTTATTGTGCTACAGCTTCTTCCTATGTCATGGAATGCCAGGAGAAATCCAATCAAGGACACCTGTCCTGGCTGTCCCTAAGCCACATCCTCCTGCTCTGACACCTCCTCCAGCTACCAGCACTAGTAAATTGATTTTTAAAAACATTTTACCATGTTCTGTAGCATTAAAGCCTGAGGTGATTCTGTTATAATTCTATAATTCACAGATATTTTCATAGGATTGATCTTATTTTCTGTTTCCTGAATCATCCTGCATTCTCCCTGATCCAATCTCCAGCCAGTGAGCAACTCCCAGAGAATGCAGTCCTGCAGTCCTAGTCTGGCTCACCTTTATTTCCAAATAAATCCAAGCTGGATTATAAACCCATGAAAAGAAAAAGTGTGGAAAAGCCAGATGGGGGCTTTCCCTGCTGCTGTCCAGCCAGGCCCAGGGAGAGGGGAGAAGGTTTCCCTGTGCTGTCACTGCCAGAGAAAGTGTGGATGTGTAAAAACCTGATCTAGACATGTTGGCATTGTCAAATAATTCCAGTTTAACCACTTCTGGTTAAACACTGGATGGGTCATTTGAATACTTGTACCTGCACCTCCCTGGCTCTCCAGCTGTTATCTCTTGCCAGAATCTTGGGGAAATCACGGAATCCTGGGATGGTTTGGGTTGGGAGGGAGCTTAAAGCCCATCCAGTGCCACCCCTGCCCTGGGACACCTTCTACTGTGCCAGGGTGCTCCAGTCCCCATCCAGCCTGGCCTGGGACACTGCCAGGGCTGTCCACAACCTCTGCGGGCACAAGGGACTCCGAGGAGTACCTGAGTGTGGGAGTGAAGTCCCAGGAGTTTCTCCAGGTTTATAGGAAGATGTTTTTCCATTGCTGCTGCAGGAATCAACCTCCCTGATGCTCACCTTGGGACACTGAGTGGGTTTGGCTGGAGAGGAGAGGAGGAGCTGGTGGTGCCTGCTGGGCTGACCAGGATCTGCTGTAGGAGCTGCCCAAAAATGAACAGCAAGGAAAGGAACAGTTTTCTGATGTAAAACTGTTGTCAAACAGCTCTTTGGGCACAGCACCACAGGCCCTCTCCCCTTGGCACCTCACTGCTTCCAAATCCTGCCGTGGGCTGAGCTTCTCCTCTCTGGACAGGATCTGCCTCTCCCAGGATAAAATTCCCTGCTGGCTCACACAGCTCCATCCCTCCTGCTTCCCACTCTGGAGCTGCAGTGCTGGGCAGGGCTGAGCACTCCTGGGGTGCCAGGGGCTGCCAGCTGGGTCACTGCTGTCCTTGAGCTGCCCATTCCTGATGGGAATGGGTCTTGGAAGGCTGCTGGAAGCACTCCACTGCTCCAGAGGGGGTTCCTGGTAGCTTCATTAACACCACTGCTAATGATCGGTGTGATGGGCAGCTCAGGCAGGGGAGTTTGTCTCAGTTCAGCTGGATGGGTTCAGGACAGGACAGGTGCCACCAGTGCCACCTCCCAAAGCACAGGAGGATGGCATGGCCATGCTCCATGGTCCTTTCCATGAGGAAAGAATACTCAGTCGAAAAAGCTGGAGAATGTCACTGGCTGCATTCTACATCTGTTACATCTCAGGATAATTTATTTTAACCTCTGAAGATACAAGGGAAAATATGTGAAGGAGATGGAGGCGTGCCAGTATTTCCAGTTCATTACAAGCAAAGAACTGTTGCTTATAGCACTTTTTTGGAGCAGAGAGCAGTCTGGTTTTAAATCCCTCAAGCAATGAGGAATCACGTCCCTACCAATGGAAATGGTTCTCCAGCGAAGAGTTTACTAATTACAAGAGTTTCAGTTTGAAATTCAGTCTAAATTTCCTCCCTTTCCATAATGTTCTGTCTGCTTTCTGCGGGCACTGCTGCATCCCTGCAGGGGGGGTCACCCAAATGTCTTTCCTGCTCTCAGGGAGTGAAGCCCGAGCGGGAGGGATTTGGGATGCAGGGCAGGGACAGTGGGAACTGGGATTATCCTGCAGGATGCTCAGACCTCTGGGTTTTGGGGGTTTTTTCCTGTTGAAAAGCAATGCTGCAGCTGAGAGGCAGAGTGAGGCTGAGCAGAAGGGGTGGCTCTGCATTCTGGCCACGCTGGGCACTGGCACAGCACATGCCACCCACCCCTGGTGGCACCGGGGACGGTGGCACCTATGGGTGGGGTGTGACAAAGGTGACAGAGTGTCCCTCTGAGCCCACCCAGCCCCTGCTGCACCACCCCAGCCCAAACGAACCAAACCTGGCTCTTTCTGCACGTTCAGTTTGCCTGGGAGAAGCGACTGAAGGATTTGGGGACAGAGGGGATGGCTCCAGCAGGGTCACCCCAGCTGGGCAGGTTTGCCCACGAGCCTGCTGTGAACTGAGCTGAGACGACCCCGAGACATAAACAAGCAGCTGTGCCTGCAGACGACACCGGGGAAGCAGATATGTATGAGTGTTACCAAGATTAGGGCTTAATTAAATTCCTGCAAGATTCTTGGGTCTTCATAAATTTCCTTTGAGCTCTCTGCCAACTAGGATATGCTGGCTGGCTTTGGAATATGAAAGCAAGTGTTGTTGTGTTTTGCAAATATATTTTATAATGCATGCAAGTGCTGACTATGCAAAAGTCTCCCAGGTTTCCACGATTAACAAAATTACAAAAGCACAAAGGGTAGCAGTTCTTCTTGTTTTCGGCTATCCCTTAAAAACAAGAGATGGATCAAAGTGTCCTGTGATTAAGTTCATTAATCACACCCACACCGTGAAAAACCATCGACTCCTCTGAACCCACTTCTCGCAGAGGGAGGGTGTGAGGAGCTGGCCGGGGCAGGTCCTGCTGTGGGCTGGGTGTTTATTTACTTGTTTTTCCCAAACAAGGACCTGGCTGGGGTGGCATGGCCAGGGGGCAGGGATGTCTCTGGCCAGGAGCAGCCGGGTGGGCGAGGAGAGGCTGATCCCTGCTGGCCCTCCAGGGCTTGGGATGCACAAAAATCTCTGCTGCTTCCAACCCACTTGGAAACAAATCCCCAAAAGCACGGATCGAGCTGCATGGGCAAGGGGTGGGCACGGGGAAATCTGTGCTGATGGATGGGCAGCAGAGCACTGGGAACCCCCTGCAGGGAGCGGGATTCCCTCTCGTGTGCTCCTCTAGGGTTTGTATCTTCCTTGCTTTTAATCCCGTGCTTGTCCTTGTCAGCACAGCCCGGCTTATCCAGCACACAGAGCTTTTATCTGTGCATCTGATAAGGGAGAGCCTGGAGAGGGACACGCCGAGCTCAGCCCCCCTCACATCCCCCTCGTCTGAAAAGCTGCTGTAAATGTGCTCTCTGGGACCCCAGAGCAATCTGGATAGACACGTGTTAAAGCACTCGGAAAATTCGACAGCACGCTGACAATCCCGTTCCTGGCTGGCAGAGCAGAGAGGGATTCAGGTCACAGATCTGTCCCTGCAAGCAGCACCTGGCTGCCCGAGGTGTGCTCCTGCTTCTGTGAGGGATGGAGCTGGAGGAGCTCCCAGCCACAGGAAAATCACCTCAACCCTCATGGGACACAAGTGTCACCTGCTGCAGTTAGCAAAAACCAGCTTTTTTTCAATGCCTGCTGATGAAGAGGACACTGAGAGGGACTTGTGCTTGTGAGGGTGCTCCCTGTCCTGCAGACACAGAGGGACTGGCCTGGCTTGTCACCGAGGATGTCCCCTGTGCCACATCCTGCTCTTTCCAAAACCAGCCACAGGTGCTGCTTGCTGGAGGGGACCAGGCCCAGTCCTTGTGAAGACACTGAGGATGATAATTTTCTCCGTGCTGAAAGAATTTCTCCAGCTCATCCCCACAGGTTTAACCAGAGCCAGAGATGAAAACACCCAAATCTGGGTGGGTTGGCACCCAACTGTGAATGCTCTGCACAGGGAGGGTGTGTTGTGGCATTGCACCACCGGATCTGCCTTTGCCAGGTGCAAATGAAACCTCGACAGGAATTTTTAGGAATCTGACCGAGTGCAAGGGCAGGCAGCACAGCTGAAATCCCCGTGCAGCAGGGAAGGGGTTAGAGTGATAAGCCAGCAGCTCCACGTGGAACAAAGCTGGCATTTCAGGGCCAAGACAATGGATTGTATTTTCTGCCTTCATTTTAGTCATCCACTTGGCACCGAGGCTGAGGTCACCCACCCAGTCGTGCACTGCAGCATCTCTGTTCTGGCCAGCAAGGAGAAGCCAAACAAAGAGGAGCTGAGTCGGCAGGAACGGGGCAGCAATCAGGGACGGACACGGGCTCACAGGCTCAGCTCACGCTGCTGCACTCCAGCCCAGGACACTGCAAATCCCTCTGAATAAGCGTTTTCTCCGCCACTCCTCTTAGCACTTTGCATGGCCACTGGTCACACTCAATCCCTGCCTCACGTCCCCAGCAATAATTAGGGGCTTGGCCTGGTTTTTGGCTGCCTGATATGATTTGCAAAGCAAGGCTCCAGCCAGAGGATGCAGGCACTGCTCTCCATCTGTAAATATTTGCTGGAGCAGCAGCTCTGTTTCCTTTGAAGCATTTCAAAGGTGGCAGGTCTAACGTGGAGGCACCTGCGGGCACGCGGCTTAAACGCACACCAGGCACACACGGCACGCACGCCAGGCTTAGGCCGGGCTTTGTGCCGGGCTTAGGCCAGGCTTTGTGCCGGGCTTAGGCTGGGCTTTGTGCCGTGCAGAGAAGAGGCTCAATTTGTCACCCTGGCCTGTTTTCTGGGAAATGAGCTTTAATTATGTTACCAATGGCTGGGAAACCTGAGCTCTCTGTTGTACAGTGGCGCTGCGAGTTCCTCTGCCTGTGAGGTGCAGGCGGGGAATCCCAGACTGGCCTGGGCTGGAAGGGACCTTAAATCCCCTCCAGTGTCACCCCTGCCATGGCAGGGACACCTCCCAGTGTCCCAGGCTGCTCCAAGCCCCAGTGTCCCACCTGGCCTTGGCCACTGCCAGGGATCTGGGCACCTGTGCCAGGGCCTGCCCACCCTGCCAGGGAACAATTCCCAGTTCCCAATATCCCACCCATCCCTGCCCTCTGGCAGTGGGAGCCATTCCCTGTGTCCTGTCCCTCCATCCCTTGTCCCCTGTCCCTCTCCAGCTCTCCTGGAGCCCCTTCAGGCCCTGGAAGGAGCTCTGAGCTCTCCCTGGAGCCAGACTGAACTTCCCCTCTCTCCAGCCTGCTCCATCCCCACTGCTCCATCTCCACTGCTCTGTCACCTCTGCTGGGTGCAGCTGCCCACACACAAGTGCCCTAAGGCAGGGGGTGCCCTGCAGCTGCCCACAAACCTTCTCCAACCCACACCAGCAGTTTTGGAGGGTTTGGGCTGTGCCTTTCCCAGGCCACACGGGTGCCCTGGCAGTGCCACCACACCACAGCCATCCCCGGAGCTGTGCCGTGGGCCAGAAGGTGACAGGGGCCTGGGAAGTTCTGTCCCTGGTACCTCCAAACCCTCCCAGCCGGCTGCTGGCAGGATTTATTAAAGATGCAGCAGGTCTGCTTCACGCTGCCTGCATCCCACAGCGTTCCCTCCTGGCTGGGTTCAGCCAAAGGCAGCCAGTCTGCCCCTGCCCCAGGAGGCAGTAAATAATTCAGGTGAACTGCTGTTCTCCTTGTCTGCAACAGGAGTGGAGATGTTCAGAGCTGCCTGGGAAGGGGAAATGTTTGTTTTATGGGAAAACCTGCATCGTTGGCCTTTTGTTTAATTTAGCATTAAACAGAACCTTGCAGGTCCCTGGAGAAGAGAAGCTCTGGGGTGACCTAATTGTGGTTTTACAGTGCCTGAGCTTGGGGGAAAGATGTGGAGAGACTTTGGGCAAGGGCCTGGAGTGGCAGGACACAGGGAATGGCTTCACAGCTCATGCCCCAGTGTCCCTGGAGTGTCCCAGGAGCAGCAGTTACACGGGAACTGTGGGCTGAGGGGGGATCTCAGCTCTGCTGGGAGCTCTCACCATGGTCAGACATCACTAAAGGGAGCTGGTGACATTGGAAAATGTGATTTAAAGGTCTGGAAAAGGTGTTTCCAGTGACTGCACAACTCCTGCTCTGGCAAATCCTCCTCCTCCTCCTCCCGCCTTGCTGGGAGGCAAATGTTGTTAATCAGCCCTGTAAATTGAGATCCATATTTTTCTCGTGAGTTCTGAAACCCATTTAAGGCCTCTAAACAGCTGCTATCAGCTGAAAAAATCAAATTCATTTGACTCCTCCTGCCTAAGCATCCTGGGGAGCTCTTTGTGGAGAGGCTTTGCTGGGCAAACAATGGGAACTTGTGGGGCGTTGGTGTGCGCAGCCCACGTGGAAGCACCCGGCGCTGTCCTCCTGCCACGGGGACAAGGGCTGGCATTGTCCCCCCTGGCCTTTGGAGCCACGGGCCAGCTGAGGGCTGAGCTCCAGCCCCTCCATTCCGCAGGGCAAACGGGCTGAGGGATTTTTGGTCCTTGTTCCAGCCAGCATCTCCTCCAGCTCTGTCTCCATCTCGGCGCTGCTCTGCTCTCACATTGCAGCGTCATTAAATATTGACTCCTTCCCCAGCCCTGTTTTCTGCTCCATTATCTCACTTTCCTCAGCATTTGCAGCTCCTGGCCTTGCTGGGAATTCCGAGGCTGTGTTTTGTCTGCCTGCCTTCCTGCCAAGGAATCGTGCAGGAGATCCCAGCCAGGCTGGGTCCCACCAGGAAACAACGCCGTGCTGGGTTTGCTCAGCTGGGGGATGGCAGCAATGGCAGCACTCAGGGAGATCTCCTTCAACTCCAGGTGCTCATCTTCACATCCCAGTGCTCCTTGGGCGTTGTCCATCCCAGCTCTGCATCTTGTTTTAAACTCAATTTACACCTGGAGGGATGTTCCCCTGGAGAAGGGAAGGCTCCAGGGAGAGCTGGGAATGTTCCCCTGGAGCAGGGAAGGCTCCAGGGAGAGCTGGGAATGTTCCCCTGGAGCAGGGAAGGCTCCAGGGAGAGCTCAGAGCCCTTCCAGGGCCCAAAGGGACTCCAGGAGAGCGGGAGAGGGACTGGGGACAAGGGCTGGAGGGCAGGGGCAGGTGGGATAGTGATAACAGCCCACACTTGGCTCTGGTGGAGCTGCATCTGATCCACACCAGTGCTGGAAGTGACACCCAAGGACACCAGCAGGGCCAGAGCAGGGCACAAGGAAATCAGATCCAAAGTTAATCATTTAATTTCCAGCACGCAGAGAAAATTGAGAGGGCTGGTTAGACATGAACCTCATAACTCACCGTGCTGGGACTGGGCATTTCCACCCTGCAGCTTCTGCAGGAGCTCATTTTCCTTGGGAAGGCTCTCCTCAGAAAGCAGCCCGTGATTTTTATATCTTTTTTTTTCATTTATTACAGAAAAGCCCCTCTCCAGGCAAGCCCAGCATGTGTGAGCTGCAATCAATAACCTCTCCTCAAGTGAGCACTGCTCAGCTCAGGGATGGCCTTTATGGGTGCTCTACATCTTTTTTATGAATGAAGCATCCTTGGCCACTGCTGAGCCAGGATCTGGCTATTTATTAAAGCCTCTCCAGCTTTTATCAGATCACCTGGAGCATCACTGAAGTGGCAGCTCAGGATCCATCTGGAGGTGCTGAGCATCAGGGAAAATGAGGGCTCACAAATCAATTTTTTCCCTTCAGAGGTTCTTCCATAGATGAATAGGTACAGACTGGTGCAGGGGAATTTAGGAATGACTTGGCCCCAAATTTCCAGCTTGTTATGAGGAGATTTTGGTGACAAACAGAGCAGTTGGGTCAGGGGATTTTAGGAATGACTCGGCCCCAAACTTCCAGCTCTTTATGAGGAGATTTTGGTGACAAACTGAGCAGTTGGGTCAGGGGATTTTAGGAATGATTCAGCCCCAAACTTCCAGCTCTTTATGAGGAGATTTTGGTGACAAACAGACCTTGAGGAAAGGCTGAGAAGTCTCATTCTGCAGTGAAATTCCACACACGCTCATGGCATGGAGCCCTTGCAAAGCTGGTATGGCCATTAACCCCTGGGCAGACCAAGAATTCCCTGGTGGCATCACCCAGTGTGAATCACCCAGCTGCCTGGGATGAGCTCTGGGAACTGCACATTGTGTAGCTGCCTCTTTTATTTGAATAAATAAATGTGAAAACAAAGGTCTGGTTTATTAGTTTTTATCCCAGAATAATTTCTTTACATTGCACGAGCCAGCCAAGTCCCTTTTTTTTACTTACCCAAACTAATTTTGGCATTTGCAAACGTCGACATTGCAGTTACAGACAACAACAAATTGCTTAAAAATCATTTCATCCTTTAAAAGAATCCTTTTCTTTGCTCGGCTGCATTGATGTTAAATGTTCACTGTGTGTAAGGATGCCTAAATTCATTAAAAATTTTGCAAGGCCGGTTTTGACCTGAACATGCCTCATAGCAGGATTTAGAGCTGCCTTTGACTTCTTGCTGAAACCCAGGAATCCAGTTTATCCTGCAGTTTCCCCAACCTGTCCCAGGAATTTGTGGCCAGCAGCATCTCCCCGTCCCCCGAGGTCTCCCGGTGTCCAGAGGGACGTGGAAACGCTGAGGTGATTCATGGAATCCCAGAATATGCTGAGCTGGAAGGGACCCACAAGGACCATCAGAAAGCTATTGAGTGCTTCCACGGTGGGAATTACTGACAGGGAAAACCCTGGGATTCCTCACATTGCAGTGAGTTTGCCATCACAGGCAATTAAAGCCCCGCTGGTGAGAGAGCAGGATCCTCTGCTGGGCACTGTCACTGCTCCCTGACCCTCCTCTGTTATCAGCTACTCTAACGCTCCCTTATCTCACAGCGCTGCTGGGAAGCTTAATTAACTAATTAATCTTTCAAAGAATGGTCTTAGATAAAAGACACGGGGCAAAGCATCTATTACTGTTTCCTTCACCATCGACAAGAACGTCGTTATTAACTCCCGACAGCTCTCCGGGGTTCAAACCTTTGTTTACCAAGGATACTGCGAGATTTTTAGGCTTTTAACAAAGCAGTTTACGAAATGCTGAGCTGTTCCTGGGGCCTGCAGAGTGAGGAATCCACACCTTCGGCATCACTCGGGATCCCAGGCCACGTCCTGATGCTCCGTGGGCAAGGTGGGGAGCGAGCCAGGACAAAATGTTTCTCCCCATCCCAGTTACGGATGTATTACATCTTTTTTTTTTTAAATTGCAATGAGCACATTTAATTAGTAGTGGGTTTAGAGCTCACACAGAGCAAAGCTGCCTGTCACTTCCATGGATTTCCCCTGCAGGATTGTGTGTGCAGGATTCCCAGCACGTCCCTTCTGCGGCACTTCCCACACCGTGCCTCTGGCACAACCCTTATCCCAGAGAAAAGAAATTAAGGAATGGTCATTTTCCAAACAATGATGCTGATCCTCTTGCTTTTCCCCCCAGATTAATCTCCATGTGGATAGTTTCCATGACCAGGAGGAGAGGCAGCAGCTTGAGTGCTGTCGTGAAGGTGAGAGCTGAGTGAAAATCGTTCTTCCCTGGAAGGATAATGGGATGCTAATAGGGGACAGTGGGGTATGGATTGGAGGGGCTGACAGGAGGGAATGAGCTCTTGGATTTGGGATGAAACCAGGTGTAAGTGAGGACAACACAGCCACCAAATGGGCTGAGGGCATCTCCCAGGGGCAGGGCTCCAGGCTCCCGTGTCCTGTGCAGCCCTGCATTCCTGGGATGCTGAAACCCCACCTTGGAGAGAACTTGCAGAAGAAATGGGGGATCACACCTGAGGAACGGGCAGGTTTGATATGCTGGGGATATCCTGATTACAGCCAGGCAGCTTCAGCTCGGGTACAGATCTGTCGCGGTGGTGAATTCACAGGGACCAATCACCCCCTTTGTCCTGATTTCAGTCACTTGGGATGTGGGCTGGGGGGACCGAGTGGGGCCACTCTCCGTGGGCACCGACAGCCTTTTTGGCGAGCAGCAGGACCACGGCTTTCCATCGCAAAGGTCTGGAGTTAATCACAGGACCACAGAAGCCCAGACTGGTTTGGATTTAAAGGGACATCAAAGCCCGTCCAGTGATGTCCCTGGTGCCACGGGCAGGGACACCTTCCACTATCCCAGCCTGCTCCGAGCCCTGTCCCACCTGGCCTGGGGCACTTCCCGGGACCCAGGGGCAGCCCCAGATGCTCTGGGCACCCTGTGCCAGGCCTGCCCCCCCTGCCAGGGAAGGATTTCTCCCGAATCTCCGCTCTCCCCCTGCCCTCGCTGTAAACCCTTCCCCGCGTCCACTCACTCCGGGCCGCTGCCAGCGCAGCCGCCGAAGCAAAATGGAGGCGGCGGGGTCTCCCCCACCCCTTTTCCCCCATTTTCCCACTCTTTTCCACCCTTTTCCAGGCATTCCCACCCCTCGCCCGCCTCCCTCCCCCGGCCGGCGGCGGGACTACGAGTCCCATGGCGCCGCGGGCCGGGGGCGGAGCGGGGCTTTGTGCGGGCGGCATGCGGGGGAGCCGCAG
>WEZZ01019979.1:23728-35142 GCA_013400585.1 Chloropsis cyanopogon
GAGCGGGGCTGAGGGAGCGGCTCCGCCGGGGATCTCCGCTCCTGCTCCGCCGGGGACACCGCGGTTCTGCCGGGGACACCCCGCTCCTGTACCCCCGGCACACCTCGGGCTTTCTCCTCCGAGGGACGCCGCCGTCCTCTCTCCCCGGGACACCCCGGTTCTGCTCCCCCAGCCAGGGGACACCCCGGTCCTTCTCCCCCCGGGTCATGCCGGTGTGTGCGGGGCAGGGGGTTTGCATTTCAGCAGGACGGACGGGTCGCTGCTGTGTGAGATCGGCTCTCAGGGAAGGGCTGAGCTTTCCCTGGGCTGAGCTTTCCCCGGGCTGAGCTCCCGGTGCCTTTGGGGTGCCCGGGCAGCGCGGCTCCGCGGTCGCGCCCCATCTCTTTCGTGCCGTGCTTTTCCTCCTTGGAGCCACGTTTGCGTGTGGAACGGGAGCTGGGGGAGGAGGGCGAGCGGCTCCATGTGCGTGCCGTGCCCGGCTCGCTGTGATGCCACGGGAAGCCCGGAGCTGCCGGGGTAATTCCCGTCTCGCATCCCAGAGCCGCCCCCCCCGCTCCCCGAGCCGCTCCCGGCGCTGGGCGAGGATTCACGACTGGTGTGTGTTGGGGATTATTTCTGGTTAGACCCAATTAGATTATCATGTCTAAGAAAAGAATAAGCCTATTCAGTCAGGAACCCCCACTGACGAGCCAAATGGCGAGTGAGATGTTACGATTATTAGGCGCAGTGGAAAAAATCCCGGTGTGGCGTTGCTCTTGTCGGGGAAAGCCGGGGTCGTGCTGGGGATGGGAGATGCTCCCACAGGCGGCACATGGCTCAGAATCGAGCCTGGATTCAGCTGGAGCTGCCAGAAGGGCTCCTGGCTCCGTCTGCAGGAGGGTTTGGGTTGGGGGATGATGATGGATGGGATCAGTAAAAGGCAGAGGCGTCATTTGGGGGAGCGCTAGAAACGTGTCACTAAACACGGGAGATAACAGCACCCAGCCCGTGCTTTCCTGAGTGCTTGGGAGGAGTGGGTGGCCTCAGGTTTTAGAAGATGGACTTCAATTGAGGCAGGGAGGATGAGTGCTGCAGCTGTGCTGGAGGGAGAGGCCGGCCATGCAGGTGGACAGCCTGTACAAACAGTGTGGGGTGATTTCCCCCCGCTGAGCTCTTCTCCCACCTGGAGAAGCTGCAAGGTGGGACTCAGACACCACCACAAATCACCTTGGTGCTGTTCTTGCAGCCAGCCGGGGTTGGCTGGCGTTGCTGCAGCTTCCAGGAAATCTCTGACCGGTTCATGAAAGAATAAACTGCCAGGCTGTGATTATTTTGTTTTCTCTGTGGCTCTGAGGGAGAGATGACTGTGCCACTGCTCAAACCCCAGAATGGGGTAGGCTGGGATTAACGAGAAAGGAATGATTAGGGGAAAAACCATGAGGAATATTTTCTGTGGGGAAAGATTAGTCAGGAGATGGGAGTGTGAAGAAGGAGATGCTGAAGGTTATAAGAGTAAATCTCACCTGCTTTACGTGCTGTCTTAAGAAATTAGCCTGGCACAGGCGCTGCTGGCACGCTCAGAGCCCTGGTGAGGTCCCAGGCTGTGCTGACAATACCAATTCTCATTTCTCTGGTGAGATTCCCTGCGCTGATTTGGATGTTGATGGACACGGGGAGCTGCTGTGTGCAGGTCTCCCTCCCTCCTCGCCCTGGGAGGGCTGTGCCCATTTCTGTGTGCCAGAGGTCCCTCCTGTGTGTTCTGAAGTTTCATTCCGTGCAGAGCAGGGAGCCCTGGCCCTCCAAGCCACGAGGGGAGCAGAGCTGGCCATGATTTCACCGTGAGTGGTGCCTGACTATGACTGGTTGATTTTTTCCACCTCAGACACGCTGTCCTGAGCTGCTCCAGCATCTCTGGAGTCCCCTCAGCGAGGGGAGGTGACGGATGCGTGCCAGCTTGTGCCAGCTGGGGTCTCAGAGGATTTGGTGGTGAGAAAGGGCTCTGGTGTGGTGGTTTGTCCACCTGGAACAGACACACCTGGTCACCTGGAACACACACTGTCACCTCCCTGCCTCCTGATCCTCCTTGTGGTGCATAAATTGCAGGAGATGATGGGAACTGCTCCAGGTCACATTTTTTGGGTGAAGATCTCAAATCTGTGCTCCTTGTGCTGTTGGTGTTCCCGAGGATGTCCCGAGCCAACCGAGGGACAGTGATGGCATGGCTGTGTCACTCGTGGTCCTTTGGGCAGTGACATCAGGGTTTTCCCTGTGGCTCTGTGTCTCCTGGCGCTGGTTTTGGCACTGCTGTGGTAAATGTGGTTGGTGTGTTGGTGAGGACTGGGCTCTGTGTGTCTGTGTGTTCCAGGAGGATGCATTTGATGGGGTGAACTTCAAGAGGGAAAACGTGGAGCACAGCCCAAGAGAGATCCAGGTTTCAGTCTGTACGCCGAGTGTTGTTCTTTCCATGTTCCTTCCATCCTCTGAAGCTGNGGATCCAGGTTTCAGTCTGTACCCTGAGTGTTGTTCCTTCCATCCTCTGAAGCTGCTGGGAATTCTCCCCTTTTCCTGTGAATCAATTCCCTTCCTCCCAGGGTTACACCAGGATGTGAACTCCAGGGAAGCAGTGGTGTGGTTTCACCACCAAGCTCCCAATTTGGCCGTGCTGGCTCTCAGCTCTGGCACTCCCTCTGAGCTTCCCAGCCCTGGCACATCCCCTGGGGGACATCCCAAACTTCCCCAGTGCTGCTCTCTCCTCCTCAGCTGTCTGCGATCTTTCCTTGCCTTTACCCTACGGACACGTGGGCATAAATCCTGAATTCTGGTGGCCACCCCTGCTCTGCTGAGAGGAAACCACGGTGCCAGAAGCATCCGTAGACACGGTGGCACCGTGGCTGGGAGCCCTGGGAGCCGATCCCAGATCCCCAGCCCCTGCAGCAGGGTGGTCTCTCTCTCTCCCCGAGCCCAGGATGGGGCTGCACGTTTGCAGATGCCACGTGGTTTGGAGGAAGCAGCCAGGCCGGGCTTGGCAGGGGAAAATCGCTGCCTAATGAGCTGTGATTGACATAATTTGACTGCTGGATTACAAATCTGCCGTGAGGGTAACAGGAAATATCCTCTTACCCCTCCAGCGGGCTTTGGGCGCACAAAGGGCTCCTCTGTGCCCGCTGCTGCTGTGGGATGTGCTTGGCCAGAGGGCGAGGGAGGTGTCCCTGCCATCCCCAGGGGAGGCACCTGCCTGCTGCTGCTTTGCCCACAGGGGCATCTCATCTCCCTTCTGCTGGAATTGCCTCCTTCCCGCTGGATTCTGGCTTTCCATCCCGGGGAAGGCAGCTCCAGCGTCTCCCGCTGAAGAATTTGGAAGCTCAGTGTGAAAACTCCTAATGTTTCCCAGCTGTTCCCCCTTCCTCATTGTCTATCAGATATATCAGGCATTGTTTTATAAAATATAAATATATATGTGTATGGTTTGGGGTCTGCAAGTTGTTACAGAGCAGATGGGGCTGCAGGAGAGGTCTGTGGGACAGGATCAGCTTCCCTGCTTTGGTGGGGCGTGGATTCCTTGTTGTGGTCCCTAAATTCACCAGAATTCCCTTGGGATGGATTTGAGTGGAGATCCTGAAATACCTGATACAGGTGGGAGTGGTTTTGGGAGGCACTAAGGTGGAATCTTGAGGGAAATGAGATTTCTAAAATGCAGATTTCAGAGAGACCTGTGGGATTTCCCTGCCCAGGCCTCAGCTCTGGCAGGCTCCTGCCACTGGGGATTTTCCTCAAGCTCTCCTGAAGTGATTGGGGCACTTCTGCTTGAAGAAACCACCTCATCAATCACATGGTTAAATATATATATATATCTATAAATATTTCACAGGGGTTAAATGTACAGCAGCACAGGTGGTGACACTTCTGCCCAGCTGCTTTGTCACTCAGGGGTGCCATTTGTAAGTTTTTCCACCCAGACATTTTTGTAAAACTGATTTTTTTCCTTTGAGTGTCTGCAATACCAGGGTACCATGGTGGGTATTTAGCTGGTGGTAACTCTGCTAAAATTAATTTCAGCTCCTGAAAACCTGGAAAACTCCTAAAATGGCTGGGCTGATGTAGATGCATATAATTTTTTGTTGTAGTGTTTTTCCATGCCAGATAATCCCATTAATCTGGATGATGGTGGAGAGATGAACCCTCTAAATTACACCTTAAATTTTGTTTAAGGTGAACAACAACAGGTCGAGCAAACCCTCTGCCTTTACCTTTGACCTGCCCCATCCTCTTTCCTCAGAGCACTGAAGCTTTATCAAACATCTCTATCAACTTCCTTAACCTTGTGTGCAAGATAAAAGGGTTTTTATTGTTTTTGTTTTGTCTGCACGAGCAAGGTCATGCCTGCGTTGGCCCTGAGGTGTGAAATGCTGCTCCATGTCCTGGGTGATGCTGAGGAGGGAACAGGAGATGAAATTCAGACTTTCCAGGGTGATCTGAAATAAATCATTAGCTCTTGAGTAGTTTCTGATGGGTGATTGAACGGCTTGAAGGCACGGGTGGCTGCCCTCAGTTTTCATTTTAAAATCACTTCAGCTTTTCCTGCTGCATGAGAAGATATCAAAGTGCACAGAGGCTTCTCCCCCTGAACGGCAAAACTCAGCAGATAACAAACCCAAACCAAAACCTTTGATTTCCTCTTGTGTTTTCAGAAGTACTTGGGTGTTTTTACTGTATTTTTGGATTGTTGGACAAAGATTGTGAATCTTTCAGGCAACTTCTTAAAGACTCCAACCCTTTTTGGGGTAAAATACCTGTGTGAAGGTGTGCATGGTCATTCCCAGCTCCTGTCCTGTGGCTGTGTGGCTGCTTTGGAGAAGGGCAGTGCTTTTCCGTGATGGAATTTTGAGTTTTTCCCTGCTGAATTTTGAGTTTTTTCTTGCTGAATTTTGGATTTTTCCCTGCTGGGAATTTTGAGTTTTTCCCCTGCTGGAATTTTGAGTTTTTCCCCTGCTGGGATTTTGGATTTTTCCCTGCTGGAATTTTGGGTTTTTCCCTGCTGGAATTTTGAGTTTTTCCTTGCTGGGATTTTGGATTTTTCCCTGCTGGGAATTTTGGATTTTTCCCTGCTGGGAATTTTGAGTTTTTCCCTGCTGGGAATTTTGAGTTTTTCCCTGCTGGAATTTTGTGTTTTTCCCTGCTGAATTTTGAGTTTTTCCCTGCTGGGATTTTGAGTTTTTCCCTGCTGGGATTTTGAGTTGTTCCCTGCTGGAATTTTGAGATTTTTCTTGCTGAATTTTGGGTTTTTCCCTGCTGGGAATTTTGAGTTTTTCCCTGCTGGGGTTTTGGGGGCTCCCTCCAGCTGCAGAAGGGATCGGGCTGCTGTTCCATGTGGGATCAGCATCCCCCTGCTTTCCCAGGGTCCAGGCAGTCTCCTGCTCTCATTTTGAGCCCAGCACCTGCTGAAGAAATGATTTTTTCTGCCCAGTCTGCCAGAAGAAGTGGTTTAAATCTGTCCCCTTGCCCTGGAGCTCGTCACTGAGGGGGTGAATGACCCTGGTTTTATTTTCCTCTTATTTCTCACTCGGTTTCCATCCTGAAATGAAACCAACCTTTGACATTCACTTTCTGATTTTAGTTTGCTCACGGAGAGGCAAACCTTGTGCCATCCCTGCCTTTTTACCCAAACACACTCTGAGTTTGGAGCTTTCTGTTCATTTTCCATGCTGTTGCTGGGTTCCAGCTGGGCAGCAGGGAAGGGGGAATGAACCCAGTGCTCCTTTGGAGCTGGAAAATCCCTGGGACTGGTTGCAGTTTTGCTTTTGCTTTGCTGACCCGGCTCTGGGGCAGGTTTGTGCTCCAGGGCCAGCAGCACCGTGTGCCCTGTGGATTTAGGGCACAGGGAATGCAAAATCCCCTGGGTTTTGCTGCAGGTTCTGCTGCACCAGTTGCTGTCAGGGTCAGTGATGTCCAGTTTTGGTGCCACTTTTGGGGGCTTGGTTTTCCTGCTCCTTCCCCGTGTCCCCAGAAGGTGTGGGGACAGCAGGAGGCTGGAGCTGTGCCTCTGGAGGGCTTTTCCTCTCTGCTGGGAGGTGTAAATGGGATTTTTCTTTGCTAAGCAGCAGATTAGAGTTCAAAACCAGCAGAGCAGTTTGCAGTGATCTGACTCTGTGGTGAGCAGAGTGCAGCCACGTTTTAGACACACTCAGCTGAGTTATTGCTTTCTTTGTTTGCAAGAGTCCATCTGGGGATTCGGGATGGGAAATAAGCGACACCAGCTTGTTCCGTTTGATTTATATTTGGGTTAGAGAGAATCTCAGAGCCCCCAGCAGTGCAGCATCCCCGGGGCCAAAGGGCTCGGGCTGGTCAGGTAACAGCACTTGGAGGTTAAAAAGTGGGAATTTCCCGTTGATCACATCCTGCTTTCAGTTCTGGAGGGCTGAGCAGGTCCCATCACTTCTGTGCTCACCCAGCTGGCCCCAAGGGTTGTGCTCTTGGGGAAGTGCCATGTTCCCAGTTAGTTCTGCTCCAGTTTAGGCTGGATTTCAGGGACAGGCTCTGCCCCCAGAGGCTGCTGGGCACTGAGAGCTCCAGGAGGGTTTGGAGAGCGCTGCCAGGGGTGCACAGAGTGGGATTTTGGGGCGTCTGGGCAGGGCCAGGAGCTGGATCCGTGATCCTGTGGGTCCCTTGCAGCTCAGGAGATTCCCTGGTGCTGTGATCTGTGGCTGGAGAAAGGTCTGGGATGTTGTCACTCACAGCTCTGGCCCTGATCTGCTCTGTAACCCCAGCACCCCAAATGCCCAGAATTCTGCATGGATATATTTTTTGTGTTCTCTGCTGGAAAACACCCGCACTGCTCTGTCCCAGGCTTTGTCCCTTCCTGCAGTGACACCTTCCAGGGGTGTTTCACTGCAGAGGGGCCTGGCTGGTGTACAGCTGGTACAGGCTGTGCCCTCAGGAGCAAAGTGCAGAGCTCAGCTCCCTGTGCTGCTCTCCAGCTCAGCTGGAGCTGGGCACACCTGGGAGCTGGGGACACCTGGGAACTGTCCTGGGCAATGGGGACACCTAGGAGCTGGGGACACCTCAGCACTGGGGACACCTGGGAGCTGTCCTGGGCAATAGGGACAGCTGGAAGCTGGGGACACCTGGGAGCTGTCCTGGGCAATGGGGACACCTGGGAGCTGGGGACAGCTGGGAGCTGTCCTGGGCAGTGGGGACACCTGGGCGCTGGGGACACGTGGGAGCTGGGGACACCTGGGCACTAGGAGCCGTCCTGGGCACTGGGCACTGTCCTGGGCACTGGGCACTGCCCCGGGAGCTGGGAGAGCATTCCCAGACCCGGGCTGGGCCCCGGGGAGGGATCCCATGGCAGGAAGGTTCCCAGGAAAGCTCCCAGAAGTTGTGACTTCCCTGTCACCTTGCACAGAGCGAGGTTGACCATGGGCAGGACACGGGGAATGGCTTCCCAGAGGGCAGGGATGGATGGGATTTTGGGATATTGGGAAGGAATTCCTGGCTGGGAGGGTGGGGAGGGGCTGGAATGGATTTCCCAGAGAAGCTGTGGCTGCCCCTGGATGCCTGGAGGTGTTCCAGATCAGCTTGGAGCACCCTGGGACAGCAGAAGGTGTCCCTGCCCATGGCTGGGGTGGCACTGGATAATCCTTCACGTCCCTTCCAGCCCAAACCACTCTGGAATTCTGTCACTCTGGCCTCCTGCCCTTCCAGAGGTTGTGTCCTGGTGCTGCAGGGGCAGAAGGGGCTGCTGATGGCAGCAGGAGCCCCCAGGGCTGCCCCTGATGTCCCCAAATTTGTGGGCAGCTCTGGCCATGCTCCTCACGAGGGCAGGACTTGCTCCAGGACAGAATATTCCTGAGCTTTCCAGAATCCATGAAGAAATTTTAGATTTTGTAGTGTGTGTCTGGCTGTTGTGAGAGATACCTTAAAAAGTGCAAAAATTGTTTTTTTCCCCCCTCTTTTTCTCTTTAACATATATTGTTTGGCCAGAAATCCTTTACTATAAAAGGACTTGGGGCAGCTCTAGATTTTACATCTGTTCCTTGTTTGTCTGCAAAATGACTGCACAGTGGAGGCCAAGAGCGGAGAATGGAGGGTTGTACAAATTGGCAAAGTTGCTGAAGCCTTTCAGAAGCCAGTAATTACAATGAAGAAGCAAATTGTTCAATGCAGAAATCCTGCTTGTTCATCCATCCGACGTGCTGGCATGTCCCCTTGTCCTGCTCTCCACAGGACAGATAAATATCCCAGATAAATTAATATCCCAGATAAATATCCTAGAGAAATAATATCCCAGATAAATATCCTGGATAAATAACTATCCCAGGTAAATAAATCTCCCAGATAAATAAATATCCCAGAGAAATAAATCTCCCAGATAAATGAACCTCCCAGCTCCACCTGGGCCAGGTTTGGGGCTGGCTGGGTGGCACTGTTATCCTGAGGGGATGGAAATGGCTTGAGTTCATCCAGCACTCTCCTGACAAAGGTTCCCAATGATTTACTGTGTTTGGGAGTGCTTCAAAGGCCTCTCTGCCCAGCTCTGAGCCTTGCAAGTGCAGATGATCAAATAAATTAACCATCACAAATATTTAACTTAAAGCCTGCTNGTAATTCTGTCGCTCTGGCCTCCTGCCCTTCCAGAGGTTGTGTCCTGGTGGAGCAGGGGCACAAGGGGCTGCTGATGGCAGCAGGAGCCCCCAGGGCTGCCCCTGATGTCCCCAAATTTGTGGGCAGCTCTGGTCATGCTCCCCACGAGGGCAGGACTTGCTCCAGGACAGAATATTCCTGAGCTTTCCAGAATCCATGAAGAAATTTTAGATTTTGTAGTGTGTGTCTGGCTGTTGTGAGAGATACCTTAAAAAGTGCAAAAATTGTTTTTTTCCCCCAAATNTCTCCCAGATAAATGAACCTCCCAGCTCCACCTGGGCCAGGTTTGGGGCTGGCTGGGTGGCACTGTTATCCTGAGGGGATGGAAATGGCTTGAGTTCATCCAGCACTCTCCTGACAAAGGTTCCCAATGATTTACTGTGTTTGGGGGTGCTTCAAAGGCCTCTCTGCCCAGCTCTGAGCCTTGCAAGTGCAGATGATCAAATAAATTAACCATCACAAATATTTAACTTAAAGCCTGCTCAAACAGGAGCTTTGATGTTGAGTGTGTGTGTGGGGGAGCCTCTGTGTGGCTGTGCACTCTCCCAGGGACGTTGGGTGAACATCAAATTTGTCTCCTCTCTCAGATATAAGAAGCCTAAAACTGCAAATGTAAATAATAATTAATTACATTATTATTCCCTTCCATGGGCAGAGGGTTGGCATACAGCTCTGGGTGGCATCAGGATGAATTATGGCACCAGGAGTTTTACTGGGAGGCTGATGGAGAGCAGATTGAACAGGGCAGCCACACTTTTGAGGGCTGCAGGGCTGGCCATGCCATCCCTACAAAAATCTCTGGCTCAGGAGGGATTTTTCATGGCACTGGTGCCAGGTGTGGCTTGGTGGCCACAACTCCCTCCAGGTGGCCAGAGCCCCTTTGGTGTCAGCATCATTATTCAAGCTCCATGGATGGAGCCAGGATTGTTTGGTAATTAATTTAATTTTTGTGTGGTAGCTGGGGTGGATGGCTGTGAGTTGTTGGCTGAAAATTGCAGCTTCCTGAAACAGTCTGGGGGTTGTCAGATCTTCCAGGGATCTGCTCCCGGGGAATTGTGTCTGAGAGCTCAGCTCAGCTCCGTGTCCCAGCTTCAGCTCAAACCCCTGTTCTCTTGATCACCCAAATGAGAATCTGGGTGTGGCAGATGCACAGTGCTAAATGAAACAAGAACTTTGCTGCTTGATGGGCGTTTTTGCTCCGTGAATTTTTCAGGAGCCTCTGTCGGTGCTGAGGAGGAAGGTGAGGAGTGAGAGGGGCCTGGAGCAGCCTGGGATGATGGGATGGGATGGGATGGGATGGGATAATGGGATGGCCTTTAAGGTCCCTTCCCATCCAAACCATTCCACGATTCTGTGCCTGGGCAGGTGAATGAAGGCGCACAAAGCACCGTGGGGAAAGGGAGATGCTTTTGAAATGTTGGTTTTTAACTCCTTTCACACAAGACCCTGTGGTGCCTGGGGTGGTCAGGGCTGTTTTCCTGGTGCTGACCCCCCTCAGGAGGAGTGGGAGATCCAGCTGACCCAGACCACGTGGCAGAAGAGGACTTTAGGGAGCCGAGTCCCAGGCTTGGTGTGGATTAGAGGGAAATAAATGACCTTTAGCTCAGCCCCCGCAGAGGTTTGCAGGGTCAGCTCAGGGATGCTGACCTTTCCTCCTGCCTCAGGCCTCTCTTGCCATTCCCAGCTCTGCCATCGCTCCGTCTGGGAGCAAGAGGGGTTTTCCAGAAATAAATCTCTGCACATTCCTGGCAATCCCAGGAATTCTGCTGTGAGCAGGAGGCAGGTGGGCTTTCTCCGTGCTGGGGAATGATTCTGTCACAGTGAAGTGCTCCAATGAGAACATTAAAGGAATTGTGCAAGAGCTCCCACGAGCTGAGTCCTTCCCTGTTGATCCCTGCTCAGGGGGATGCAGATGAATTCCTCAATGCCAGGAAAAGCAGATTTCTCCTGCATCCTTGGGTGTGGCAGGTCCAAGGTACCCTGAGCTGGGTTTGCAGGGCAGAGAGGAACTGGGATACCTACAAACACCAGTGAGGCAAAAATTGATTAAGCATGAAATCCTTCCCTGGCAGTGAATTGTCTGCTGGCTCGGGGACAAAAGGTTGCACAACTGAAAGGGAAAAGGAATTTTATTTGGAAAGCTCAGAGCTATTGTTTGTTTGGTTTTGCTGGTGTTTGTTTTCTGTCTGATGGCAGATCTTTGTTAAAGGTGAATTATCCCTTCTGTTTAGCAAGTGGAGTGAAAACAGCCCCGATGCACTTGCGAGGCATTCAGGGGATTGTTGGAATTGTTGGAATTGTTTGAGGTGCTCTGAGGAAGTGCTTGGGGATGCTTGAGGTGCAAGGACCCGTGTGGAGCAGAGTGTTACTTGTGTGCCTTGTTCTGGTATGGAAACAGCACATAAATAAATGTACAAATGCACTGAAACATCACAAACGATGGAATATTTCGAGTTTAACCTACAGGCTTATTTGGGTACCACGTCCCAGCTGCTGCTGCTGTGCCAAAATATTTCACAGGAAAGGTGTGGAGGGAGAAAAGCACCTCCTCTTTAACACTGGCAAAATTCAGGTTTGGATTTATTCCATCCCAGAAACAGCAGGTTTGGGGAGCTCCTTGTCAAGGAGATGTTCGAAAATTCAGGTTTGGATTTATTCCATCCCAGAAACAGCAGGTTTGGGGAGCTCCTTGTCAAGGAGATGTTCGAAAATTCAGGTTTGGATTTATTCCATCCCAGAAACAGCAGGTTTGGGGAGCTCCTTGTCAAGGAGATGTTCGAAAATTCAGGTTTGGA
>WEZZ01019979.1:44378-96987 GCA_013400585.1 Chloropsis cyanopogon
CCTGGGATTCAGCCATCCCTGGGAATGTCAGCCATCCCTGGGATTGTCAGCCATCCCTGGGACTGTCACATCCCTGGCAATGTCACATCCCTGGGACTGTCACATCCCTGGGGTCCTGGTCCCATGCCCCTGTCACCCCGTGGAGCAGCAGAGGTGTTGGTGCCAGCCCCGAGCACTACAAACAAATCCTGTATTTCCAATTTTCAGCAGTAGCAGCAGGGCTCGGTGTCAGTAGGGAATTAAAGCATGCGCCCTAAATGAGTCCTCTCTCAAAAAAAAGTGAATTTTGGATCTTTTGGGGTTTTTCTTCTTGCTCCCACTCAACAAGAGAGTGCAAAACTTCTGTTAAGTAAATCTGAGTCTGGCTTTAGTGATCCTTGATCCAGGACTGGTTTTACCATGAGATGAGCTGTGCTTTGGCCATCTTTTTTTTGTGACTATCAAGGGAGTCCAAACACATTTTATTTTTCTTGTTACTGTTGTTATTACTTCATTATTATAATAATTTTGATAACTATCTGTTAATTTTCTTATAATTATTAATTATTATTATATATTCAGTTAATTTTTGGGGTCTCAGCAATGATTTGAGGTGAGCCTCTCTCTCTCCCCAGGCTCTTGCAACCCTCTCCCAATTTTTAGGACAAGATAGATGATGGCAGAGCACAATCCTTTTTTAATTGTATCACTGTGTGTCTTACAACTCCAGACCTCTATAATAAATATTTTAGGCATGCATATGAAAGCTTTCTATATTCTAGCCCCAGAGTCAGGTTTGTGTACATGCAATTCCTGATTTATTTTCAGGAAGGATGGAAATTCGGTCCCTGTGGTAGCTCCTCTTGAGTAATCAGCCTCATCCTGCAGATTTCCTGTGTTTTCTTTTTTAGAAGAGCTCCATTTCCATTTAATTTGTGTTCAGCTCTGTGTATATTCCTGGTCAGACTCTGCTTTGAGTTAACTCACAGGCAGCCTGGCTGACGTCAGGAGGAGCTCTCCCTGGTTTGATGCATTTCTTGCTCTCAGTTTGCTCACGGGGGCAGATCTCTGCTGTTTGCCTTTACAAAGAACAGATGCCCCTCATTTCAGACCCAAATTTATTCCTGTCCCACACAGATCTGCTTTGTCTCCTGTTATTGTTGCACTCCCTGCAGATGCATTTGTGCTGGGAGGTCAGGAATCAAGAGCTCGGGCAGCGCTGTGGGTTTGAATTCTGCACTCCCATAATATTCACAGTTTCTTACTTTGCTCTTTCCACCTTTTGCATTTGGGGTTCTTAAACTCGGGAGAGAGCCTGGCTCAGCTTTGTGTGTTTGGATTTGTCCAGTGTTTGGTCGAGGAGAAGGGGGAATGGATTGAAACTGCCAGGGGGCAGGGATGGATGGGATTTTGGGAATTGGGAATTCCTGGCTGGGCTGGCACTGGGTGAGCTTTAAGGTCCCTTCCATCCCAAACCATTCCATGATCCCATGAGTCCATTTGCTGAGGTATTTTGGGGTGCTGGGACACTTGTCACTTTGCAGTGAGGTGGCTTTACAGCATGGGCTGCAGGCTGTTCCCTGGCTGGGGCCAGATTGCAGGGGTGTGAATAAATCTGGAATTCACCTCCCAGCTTTGATCCCTGAATTCCAGCCTGGAGTGAGCTGTGGTGCCACCTGTGCCTGTGGGGATCCAGGGGATTGGGGTGCACTGGGCAGGCCCAGGAGCAGTGGGATCCTCCTCTCCTGCTTTTGGGGACGTGCCACCCCCAAACCCGCTGGCCCTGGGGTGAAATCCAACTTGTTTTCCTGCTGGGATGCTGTGACCTGTGAAGGGCAAGCCCAGAAGGAATAACTCATGAACTGGGAGGGTAACAACTCCCACAGCAGGGATGGCTGGGCCAGACATCCCAAAAACCCCAAAAGGGCCTTTTTAGCTTCTAAAAATAATGAGGTGCTGCTCTGCATCTGGGTTCCTGCAGGAGGGCAATTGTGACCTTGTTCCCTGGGTCTCTCTGGAGCTGCTGGGCTCTGTCCTGGCTCGACCTTTCCCTGCTGGATGCAGGGGCCCTTTGGGGTCCTGGCACGTGCAGGATCTGCTGGCAGGGCCGGCGCTGGTGCCGTCTGTCGTGCCATTCCTGTCACCAGTGTCCCCGGCTGAGGGGTGGCACCACGCTGGCTGTGCCCTGGGAGCTGGCACAGGGACCTCAGCAGCCACCCAGCACCTCCTGGCCTCGGGATGGGGAGAATGGGAATTCTGGAGCAGGCAGCAGCGATCCTGTCCTGGGGTGTGTTACAAACCACAGCAGGGTTTGGGGTGGAAAAACCCTCCAAGACTGAGCCCGCCCTTCCCCAGCACTGCCCAGGCCACCCGTGTCCCCAGGTGCCACATCCACAGGGCTGGAAATCCCGGCAGGAATGGCAATTCCACCACTTCCCTGTGCCAACAGCGTGGCTGAAGCACCTTCCTTTTAGTGGGGTGGAGGAGGAAATGGGGCACTGTGGGGTGGGATTGCCCCAGGACAGCCCCAGGACAGCCCCAAGTGCCTGTTCCACTCCTTCCCTTGGAAAGGGATCCCAGGAATGCCGTGTGGGAGGGGTGGCTCCTTCCCTTCTCTTCGTGGCTGGAGGTAATTTATAGATCCCAATACAAAAGCTCCCTGTTGAAGCCTCGTTGGGTTTAATGAAGTGATTTTGCCGAGGCTGGAAATGAAATGAAAACCCTCCCAAGTCAGTAACCTGCACATGAGCAGGTGGTTAAAATGCTTCATTCCAAACTGCCTGGGGTTCTGAGCCATTTCCCAGAAAGGCTTCCTGATTAAAGGAAGTCGTAGTGAAAAATTAGGGACTGGGGTAAAAAAAAAGGTATTAAAATAAATAATCAACAAAGATAATGATACCAGCAGGATAATGTTTCTCCTGAACCACTTTTCCAGGCTTGCAGCATAACCCTGCTGGTGCTTCCAAGTCAGACCACATGTCTGAACAGATAATTTTTGCATTTTTTGTGCTGGGATAACTGTAAATACCTGCCTGCATTCAAGGAAGGCGTTTCACAGGCGCTTCTTCCTTCTGTGAAATTACAGCTTCAGCTCTGGGCTTGCCTCAACAGATTTGTGTCCCCAGAGCTGGGGGTGCTGGTGGGGCAGGCTGGAAATCCAGGCTCTGGGTGTCTGATTTGGGAAATGAATCTTGTGGTACCCTGACCTCAGTTGCACCTCAGAACTTTTGAGATGTTGGGGGTGTTAAAATGTTGATAAATTATGGAATTACAGAATAGTTTGTTGGAAGGGACCCTAAAGATTATCCTGTTCCAAGCCCTTGCCGTGGCAGGGACACCTTCCACTGTCCCAGGGTGCTCCAAGCTCCATCCAGCCTGGCCTTGGACAATTCCAGGGGTCCAGGGGCAGCCACAGCTGCTCTGAGCAGCAAATCTCAGCTGTAAAGATAAAACCAGCTGAGCCTTCCCTGCTTTTCCTCAAAATTAGAAAATGCTGCTGTGTACTGATCCATCTCCATAAAAGCTGTAGGAATTTGGGGCTGAAAAGTAAATTGAGTGCAAAATTACTGCAGTGGAGGTAGGTGTAGGCCTTCCAGCAAATAATGGATTTTGTGGAGCCATTAATAGCCAGCTGAGGAATGTGAGTTTCTGTATGTTTGTCATGGACAAGGGATATTATCTGGGGTAATTATGTGGATTGCACATCCAAACACGCCAGCAAAGAGCAGGAATAACATGAGCCCAAAACTGAGCCAGGCAGGCTCTGGTTTAACTCCCTGAGCAGGACACAGGCAGGTTTATTTAAACTCTGCAAAATGGGCAGCTGGCCTTGGCTTCAGGCTCCTCCTGCATCCCACAGAGATCCCTGATTCTGGGGCTGCTCAGGCAGTGGAAAATGCATCAGAGCTGGGAGTGATGTTGTGAGGAGGCTCTGAACCCTGGCTGAAGCACCAGCTGCTTGTAAAGAAAGGAGATCTTTGAGTGGCTTGAAGAAATTGAAACCACTTTGATTTTTAGGGACTTGAAAGGAGTTTTGCGAATCCTTCTGTTTCTCCCTGGGATTTTGCCTGGCTGGAATTCTGGGTGTCCTGTGGGATGGTGGGGCTCAGAGGGGCTGTGGTGTGGTTCCAGGGACACGAGTGCTCAGGGTTTGTTTTAATTGTGCTTTTGGAGCATTCAGAGTGAGAGGAGGGAGGGAGGGAGGGGAGCCTGGAATTGCTCACGGCCAGGGCAGACGCGTGGGCAGCTCGCTTGGATTTCCCACTGGACTTCTGGAAAATCCCTTTTCCAGTGGGTTTCTGGTGAGCCTGGGCCTGCTCTGGGGGCTCCAGGGAATGTGAGTTTGGCTCCTGGCCCGGGGTGGTTAATGGATAAACTCTAGATCCAAAACCAGTCAGGAGGTTTGCAGCAGCAGGCTGGGGAAATAAAAGTGAAAGAAAATCACAAACCCTCCTGGTCTGGAGGAAAGATTCCCCTCTGTGGGATCAGGGAAGAGAGGAATTAGATCTCCTTGGCTTTGTGATCCTTCTGGGCACTTTGGAAGACTTTGGGATGAGCAGGAGGTGTGCACCAGCCTCGGCTTCTCCTCCTTTCCTCTGCTTGGTTGTCAGAGGCAGCTGGAGTCTGAGGAAGGATTTTTAGGGTTGCTCATCCCCTGTCCCCTGTGGGAGCTCCAAGGTGGGAGCACCTCCTGTGCCCCCCTCCCAGCACCTCCCTGGGGCTCAGAGGGTGACAGAGGCAGTGGCCAAGACTGTTGCAGAGTTCAGCATCATCACTCTCACTTTTGGGATACTCTCTCTGCCAGTTATCTCTGGGCAGGGGGAATTCTGGTGCCAGGAGCCCCCTGACAGCTGATGGATGAGGCCCTGGGTGGGAGGCTGTGCTGTGGGAGGGATTTCAGCTGGTGAACAAAGTCAGTTTGGGGTGCAAATCTGTCGATGTTTAGAGGTTGCTGCAGTGAAAAGTCCCTCGTGTTGTCTGGCATGATGATTAGTGAGTGACTTAATTACCTCACTCAGAGAGCTCATTAAACTGCCCGGTGCTCCCAGCTCCAGGTAAACCAGGCTCCAGGGGCTGCTCCAGGGGACGTGGAGTGGCTTTGCCACATCCTCCAGTGACTGTGGGACAAAATCACTAATGATCTGTTAATTAGGGAACCTTCATTGCCGTTGCCAGCAGTGCCGTGGTGCCAGCGATGTGGCTGTGGGGCTTGGCTTCCCCTTGTCAGGGGGACAGACAGAGGTTTTCCCATGGGATGGGCCAAATCCTGGTTCAGCCATGGTCCTGCACCCCATGCAGCTGGCAGGATCAGGAGACACTGCCCTGGCCTTGGAATTGACCTGAGGAAACCGATGAAAACACAACCAAGGGAAAAGACCCAACGTGAAATTTTCCCCCCTCAATTTTCCTTCACGTTTCCTTAAAGTCAACCCAGAGCTGCAGCAGCTCCAGTGGCTTGGGAAGAACTTCCCAGGGAGAGCAGGAAGGATGTTCTGGGGGTACCTGAGGGGTACCTGAGGGGTACCTGAGGGGTGCAGGTCTGTGCCCGGGCTGGAGGCACCCCAACCTTGGCACGCGAGACGTCAGAGAGGCAGGAGCACGCCTGGATTTTCTTGTTGTTTTACAGCTTATGTTAAGTGCTGCTTAAATGAAAAGGCTTTATTTTCTTACACCCACGAGCGTGTTTACTTCCTTGTACCTTCTGGAGTTGAAAGGCCTCTTTCATTAAAAAAAAAAAATTCCCCTTCAGACGGGCACTTCTGTTGTGGTTGTGTGTGCTGAGGGCCCGGTGATGGCTTGGAGCTCCTGGGGTCTCCCTCTGTGAGAATCAGAAAACCAAAACTTCCACAAATACTAAAAAATTTAATCTACAACCTTAAAAAAAAAGTTAATATAAAAATACAATACACAAACATTAAACAGAAATGTGCTTCTGAGGAGAGCTTGTTCCACAGAAGGGCTTCCAGTAAAAGCCTGGTGTACCCCAGTGTCTGTGGGCTCTGTCCTGCCCCCATGGGCTCTGTTCTGTCCCTGTGGGCTCTCTCCTGTCCCTCTGGGCTCCCTCCTGTCCCTGTGGGCTCTCTCCTGTCCCTCTGGGCTCCCTCCTGTCCCTGTGGGCTCTCTCCTGTCCCTCTGGGCTCCCTCCTGTCCCTGTGGGCTCTCTCCTGTCCCTCTGGGCTCCCTCCTGTCCCTGTGGGCTCTCTCCTGTCCCTCTGGGCTCCCTCCTGTCCCTGTGGGCTCTCTCCTGTCCCTCTGGGCTCCCTCCTGTCCCTGTGGGCTCTCTCCTGTCCCTCTGGGCTCCCTCCTGTCCCTGTGGGCTCTCTCCTGTCCCTCTGGGCTCCCTCCTGTCCCTGTGGGCTCTCTCCTGTCCCTCTGGGCTCCCTCCTGTCCCTGTGGGCTCTCTCCTGTCCCTCTGGGCTCCCTCCTGTCCCTGTGGGCTCTCTCCTGTCCCTCTGGGCTCCCTCCTGTCCCTGTGGGCTCTCTCCTGTCCCTCTGGGCTCCCTCCTGTCCCTGTGGGCTCTCTCCTGTCCCTCTGGGCTCCCTCCTGTCCCTGTGGGCTCTCTCCTGTCCCTCTGGGCTCCCTCCTGTCCCTGTGGGCTCTCTCCTGTCCCTCTGGGCTCCCTCCTGTCCCTGTGGGCTCTCTCCTGTCCCTCTGGGCTCCCTCCTGTCCCTGTGGGCTCTCTCCTGTCCCTCTGGGCTCCCTCCTGTCCCTGTGGGCTCTCTCCTGTCCCTCTGGGCTCCCTCCTGTCCCTGTGGGCTCTCTCCTGTCCCTCTGGGCTCCCTCCTGTCCCTGTGGGCTCTCTCCTGTCCCTCTGGGCTCCCTCCTGTCCCTGTGGGCTCCTGTCTGTCCCTTTGGGCTCTCTCCTGTCCCCGTGCTGGTTCCTGTGGGAACAGGCCAGAGGGACCGGGCTCCTGCTGGAACCTGGCCAGGATTTCAAGGACACCGTGAGGGCACCGAGCCTGGGTCGGTGCTTGGTGGTGCTGGTGCTGCTCCTTTTCACCCCGGTTCCCATCCCTGCTTTGGGGTGAGATGGCAGCTCTGGCTGTAAAATCAGGTGAAGCACACATTGCAGCTGGCTTCCAGGAGGGAGCTGTGACATGGGGACAGCATTTTGTGGGGTCTGTCAGACCCAAACCTCTGCTGGCTTCATCCGGGTGAAAGTGCCATTAAAACCTGGCTGTCACCCTGGGTGTCACCGTGTTGTGTACCTGTCACACCACTCCTGTTGAGGTGTCTGCATTGGTTTTATCCATCCATCCATCCATCCATCCATCCATCCATCCATCCATCCATCCCTCCATCCCTCCATCCCTCCATCCCTTCCTAAGTGCCTGAGGAACCCCAGGGATGCCCTCTGCCCTGGGGTGGGAGCTGGGACATGCTCGGCTCCCTCTGCCACATCAGCACCGTGGTGTTGGAGCTCCTGGGGTATCCCTCTGTGAGAATAGAAAAAACCAAAAACTTCCACAAAAACGAAAACATTTAATCTACAACCTTAAAAAAAACCTTAAATTAATATAAAAATACAATACACAAACATTAAACCAAAAAATAATAAACTTATGTTTCTATAATTATAAATAAAATATACCTTAAATAAATAAAAAACTATACTGATAAAATAATAATAAATTTATAATGTAAAAATATAATTATGTATAATATATGTACAAAATAAACCAAAAATTTAAAAGCTATAATAAAAACACATTAATACATATAAGTTAAAAACTCATTAAACAAAAATATCCACAACAAAAATAAAAATAATAAATTAAAAAGACAAGATAAACCCTATGACAACTATCTGTTAATTAAAAAAATAATATAACAAAAAAAACCTTATAACTACTCTTAAGCTATAACCAACAAGTTACTCCTTTAAAATCTCACAGCCTCTAAAACCAATATTTATATGAACAATAAATCATTCTTAACTTAAAAATGATCCCATCCCTCCATCTCTCCTCTCCTGGAGGATCTCCTCCTGTGGAGTCCCCATCCCTGGAAGTGTTCCAGAGCTGTGTGGATGTGGCACTTGGGGACATGGGTTAGTGCTGAGCACAGGTCAGGCGTGGGCTCCATGATCTCAGAGGTGTTCTCCCACCTCAGTGATCTGTGATTTTCCACCTCGTCGTCGTGGCAAGGCCTTTGATCCATTTCCATCCACGATTTTTGGCAAATGAGGAAATTGTGATTTTATTAATACAGGTGTAACTGCTCAGAAGTACAAGCCCTGTTCCCTAGAATGTCTGGTTTTATGTTGTTTCAGAGAAATTTAAAAAAATCCCGGTCAGTTTGGAGGGTTGGCAATGAAAAACTTCTGTCTGTAAGTTTTGTTCCTGGAATTTTTCCTCATCCTAAAATGCGAGAAAAAATCAAAGGCAGGAAGCATTTATCTGTGCCTCTGTGAGAAAACAAGGGAGAAAGCAGGTTGGTGTTGATGTTACTGTGGAGCCGCTTCGGTCACTGTGGGTGTGGGTGTGTCTGTTTTTGTTATGAACAAGTTTCCTATTTTAGGGATGATGTCAACAAACAGAGGGAAATGGCATTGCCTGAGATTGAGAAAGGCCAGGGGGGCCCAAAGGTGGCTGCCCTCCTGCCCAGGATGCCCAGGAGGGTTTGGGGAGGGGGTAACCCAGGCTGGGATGGGAGTTAGGAGCTGTGCCCAGCCCCCCTGTCAGATCAGACAGGGAATTTGAGCTCCAGCCTGCTGTGTCCTTGTGCTGCTGGTTCTGCCTGTGTGGAAGGATGTGAATCCTGGTGTTTGCTGTGTGTTGGGAGACTGGAGGGGTTGGGACTGGGAATGTCCCTGATCTCCCAGCTCCAAGGCTCATACCAGACCCTGAGCTGTTACTGAGCAGGAGAAGAGCACTGCCCTGCTGCTGGGCTCGATGGTATTTTACAAAGAATGCAAACAGGGAAAGCTTTTCTAAAACCTTCTTTCTAATTTTCCCCTTTGGCCCAGCTCCAGGTGCAGCTTTTGGGGCTTGCTGATGCTGCTTCTCCTGCAGTTGTGACTGGGGCTTTACTCTGCTGCAGAGGATGAAAAGCTTTATTGTAAATGAGCCAGCAAGCACATTTCCTTTTAAATATTAAAAATAGATAGGATATGATTCCAGTGCACAGAAATGTTTTTTCCCTTTTTTTTTTTTTACGTTTTTATCTCCCTTTTCCTTTTCGCTGTTGGATTCCCTTTCCCAGAGTGCAGGAGCATCTGCCAGCACAGCTTCCCTCCATTCCTGACTGGGTTTTACCTGCAGGAGCCCCGGGCACAGCCTGGCAGCACCCTGGTGTCCCTGGCAGCTGTCTGGTGCCAGCCGTGCCCACGGTCACTGTGTCACTGGGTCAGTGGCACATCCATATCCTCTCCTGGCACCGGCGCCAGGCTCCGGGGTTTTAAGATGGTTTTGGATGAGCTGAGCCTGGCACTGGGCCATGTTTTTTTCCAGGCTCAGCTCAGGAAGCACTGAGAGCTTCCCGCAGGGTGTGTGGAAGGAGCAGGCGGGTGTTGGTGGCACAGGGATTGTCCCTGGTTCACCTGGGCTCTGGAGGGGCAGTGCCAACCTCTGCTCTCCAGGACAGGGATCCAGGGAGTGCCTTTTATTAGTGGATATTTAGAATAGAGACTCAACAAGGTAAGGGGGGGAAATGATGCCTCAGGTTTGAGCTTTTCTGTTTTTCAGGTTCTGAGCTGCTTTAGTGTGCAGTTCTGAGCTTCACACTCAGTGTTGGTGAGCTCTCCTCACAGAGCAGGGAGACAAAACAATTCCTTCTCCAGCTGGGGACCAAGGACAAATGATCCAAATCTCAGCCCAAGAGCACAAACCCCGTGGGCTGAGGAGAGAAAAACAAGCAGGGTGGGAGTGCATGAGCTAAAGCTGGAATTGGACACTGAACTCCAATCTGCCAATGGAGCAGAACTGATCCCAGTGCCAGAGCCCGTGAGGGGCGTCCATTTTGTGCCATTTTGGTTCATCCTGGGTGCAGCCCTGGCTGGGCTCTGGTGCTGCCCAAGGTGGATCCATGGAGGAAATGCTTTTAATAAATCCCTGCTTTGTTCTTTAGCTCTCCCCAGCCCCTGCTCTAGGGCAGCCCTCCCAAGGCATCACCATGATCCCGCTGCAGCAGCTGATGCAGGACAGGCACACGCGGGAATCCTGCAGCAGCCAGGCACGCTGGGGGTGACAGGGAGGGCAGAGCCAGAGGCTGCTCAGCTCTGAACATCCAGGGAGGTCAAGCCAACGTACTGGAAGAATGGACTAGACATTAATGCTCCTGCTATTGAATGCAGCTCAGAGTACCTGGGGAGAAAATTCCAGCCGAGCGCTTCCACGGAGCGCTCCCGCCTTTGTTGGGCTCCGGCTGCGCCCTCCCCGCCTGCCCGGCTCGGGTTTTAGGGATTTTGAGATGGGAAATGCTGCCTGGGAAGTGCTGGAACCTCGAGGGTATAACACACATCAAGGTTTTCCATGTCAGCTGCACATCTCTCTCTTCCTTGCTCTTAAATAGCTGGCGCGGCACTTTCGTATGGCTGTTAAGCCTTTGGGATAAAACGGGAAACAATCGGAGGTCAAGTGAAAAAAGGAAGAGTTTTGCTGAAGGAGTGGAGAATGAGAGATGTAGGTCACACAGCACAGGACTTTAAAGGCTCTTTCCTACAGCTGGCTTGGACTTGGAGGCTTTTTGAAGTGCACATCTGGTGAGCAGATTGAAGGTACAAACCCTGGGGTTTGCCTTCGCTCGCTTCCCGAACATCTGACCCGGAGACCTCCCCTTTGGGGAAAGGTCCAGGACCGTGCCAGGCTCCTCTCCCTTGCACTGCTCAAGGGGCTCTGCAGGCTCCAGAAAAGCAGGAGGCAGATTAATCCTTCCTATTTCCAGATTCCCAACCACCTGCTGCTCAGATTTTGCACATCCAGCCCCGGATGAGGGACCAGGGAGCATCTGGGAGCATCCTCAGGGATGTGGGATCGTGCAGTGTTACCTCCCCATGACCCAGCCCCACAGGAGAGCTGTGGGACAGACACAGCCGCGGGGATTTTTGGGAGGAGAGGAGTTCTAGGACATCATGAGCGTGGGTTCTGCCCAGTCCTTCCCTGCCTCTGGTGTTTGATGTCGCTGGAGTCGCTCCAGGCTTGCGTCAGAGGCAGCCCCGGCGCTCCTTTGCTCCGACAGAAATCTGGAAGAGCTCTGCTGGAGGAGCAGAGCAGCAGAGAAATATTTATAGACAGGAAGGGGATCTGGTCTCCCCCCACCCTTTGGCAGGATAACTCTGAGTTTCCTGAAGATACGCGCTCGGCAGCGGTGGGACCTCGTTCATCCCGGCCAGCGCTGCTCCTCGGCATTCTTCAGCTGGGAAATGTCATGGATTTGTCATGTCATTTCATTTCTTCCATTGGGATCTATGTTAGGAATGAAGTCAGCTGAGGAGATCACAAAAGCAGCATTGATGCCGTGCTCCCTGTGCATATTTCCATGGGAGGGATGAAATGCCAGCGAGCTCGCAGCACAGGCCGCTCCTCCGGCCACTTCTGTCTGTCCCAGCTCCTGGGTGACACAGGGACACCCCATGGACACCCCAAGGATTGGGAGGTGCAGCTGGCTGTGCTCCTGTGAAGGGAGAGCTGTGGGGAAGCCCCGTCCCAGCAGCCCCACTGTGGGAAACGTTAGGAAGGATCAATAAAAGCACCTTGCTGATTTATTGGTTTTTGGAAATTGTCACGTTCCTCCTGTCAGCTGGAGCTGTAGGTTCATGTTTTACTCTGCCTTTGCACTCAGGACAGGACAGGCTGTGACTTGATGGTGGCTCTGTCACCACTTGTAACATCTGAGGAGGAACCCTGTGTCATTTCCTCACTTTTAATGGGAATATTATTCACCTGGGAGCAATGGCAGTAATCACTCCTTTCAAAGCAGGTGAGAACTGACATGACTTTATGGGGATTGAGAGCAGTGGAAATGCTGTTTTATGTGGGACAAGGAGCTGGTTTGCAAAGGGAGATGCTGCTGCATCCTTCATGCATGGGAATTCCTGTCTGGATGGAGCCTGGGGAGCTGGGTGTGGTGTTCTCCATCAGCTGAGAGCTGTGTGCTGCCTGAGGCAATTTTATCTCCCGGCTTCCAGGACTCCTCCTCCAGCTTGTCTCCACCCAGTGAGTGCCAGCCCTGCTCCATGGGATGGCAGGAATGTTTCCAAACCCTTGAGTGGGTGATTCAGATCCCTTGGAGAAGGGATTTGAGGCACAAACACCCCAGGAGGAAGGGACAGAGGAGCAAAGTGGGACACAGAGTTGGGATTTGGGTGTGTGGCCTGGGGAGAGCCCCATCCTGCACCTTCCGTGGGGGACAGCTCCTGCTGGGAATTGCAGACCAGACCTCGGTGTTCCTGTGGGTTATCCAATCCCATGGAGCTAATCCCAAAAAGGATGAAGGGGACGAGTGTGGGTTAGTGATAGGAACAGGCTGTGGGTCAGGGAGGGATCAATGGAAAACTCCAAGGAAGGGATTTGCTTTCCTGACTCAAAGGAGAGGCAACAGAAGTTGTGAAAGCCTGGGATGAGCCAGGGATATCTATCCATTTATTTATGTTTGTGGTGCTTGGCTTCGAGTTGTGTTTCTGTATAAATAATGGGATTCACATGAAGGCAGAACCCACATAATCACCACAGGCTCCTCTGTGCCCACTTGCCACTCAGCTGGATTATTTCTGGAGTCACTGCCAAGTGGAGTTTGGGCTGGGCACTGCCTGGAGGTGGGAATGGGAAGATGGGAATGGGCTGTGGAGGTGCAAATAGATGCCCACTGTACTTGCTGAAGCAAAATCTGGCCTCCCCTTCTGGGATGGATCGGGATTTGTTGGGGATTTGTGCAGCTGCATCCATCCAGGTGCATCATTCCCTGATAAATCTGGGAGCCATGGTCACCCTCGGGATATTTAGTTGGAGTGGCACTGTAGCAGTTAATTGATGGCTGGTTCCTGTTGTCATTCCTGGTGCTGGGAACCGCCTGGGTGTGAGGAAGAGGCAGGACAAGCTTCCTTTGCTGAGGATGAGGAGCCAGAGGGATGGGGTGGCGCTCAGAGTGGGAGCAGGGTGGTGGGAAAGGAGAACACCCAGCTGGGGAGTGTTGCAAGAGCAGCCTCGTGGAGAGGGAAAGTGATTCCAGCTGTGGGCTGTGGCCAGGGGATGTGGTCAGGGCTGGATCCCGGGTCACAGCTCCCCCAGAAGAGTGCAGACCTTCCCTCAGAGCCACCCCTGACATCCCAGGCTGCCTGTTCCTGCCTGGAGTCGTTTCTCCTGCCCGGAGTTCAATTGCAGAGGGATTTTTGTGCCTGGGAAAGGGAAAGGCAGGGAGTGCTGGTGCAGGGCTAACCAGTCTCCCCAGTCCCTCCCTCATCCCTGCTTTTCCCTGCCCAGAAGAGTTCTCTGTCTGTGCCAGAACATGTGGGGATTTTGTGCCCGGGCTGTGTTTCCCCCCAGGATTAACTGGGGGCTTGTTTTATTTATTAGTGCCCTAATTTATTTATTTATTAGTGCCCTAATCCATATCTGCATCCTTGCCCTGGCTGGGGGATGCCCTCCCACCTCAGCCAGGGTTTCTCCTGGCTGCAGCTCTGCTCTGGAGCTCAGGACACCTGCTGGGACTGGCTGTGGTATCCACACCTCCAGGGAATATTGTGGGAACAGGGATGAGGAGACCCTGACCCTGCTGCCTGCAGTACCCACGGCCGTGAAATAAGAAAATCACTCTGATACAAGATCTCTTTTCCACTGGGGTGTCCCCCTTGGCTTTTTTGGGGGGAATCCCACAATTTTTGAGCGATTCCTTTGTGTCTGTCACTGAGGGAAAACTTGCACAATCCTTCCCAGGATGGGAAAACCGATGGAGTTTACTTGACAGAGTCTCAGTGGAGGAGGTTTATATATTAAATACCTTTTAATTAAAGGTGAGGAAACCAAGATGTGGCGAGATTAAGGACCAGTTTTCTGCAGAGGCTCAGTGGCTAGTCAGGACTAGATCTTCAAACGAGCTCAGCTCCTCTTGAAGTAATAAATGAACAACCGGATTTTCCAAGCATCCGATCACGTTAAAGGCTGAGCCCTTCCAGCTGGGCTCTAATTGCCAGTGGGAAGTGCCCACCCCGGGCACAGGGAGGGTGTTCTCTCCCTCTGGAGTGGCTCTTGGAGTTGTTTACAGCAGAACTGGCTCCCTGTAGCAGGAGGAGAAATGAGAGCTCGGGGCTGGGAGCGCTGTGACCGTGGCAGTTCTGCAGGGCAGAGCTGGGGATGCCTCAGGTTTTGGCTTTTCTATTTTTCAGGTTCTGAGCTGCTTCAGTGTGCAGTTCTGAGCTTCACACTCAGTGTTGGTGAGCTCTCCTCACAGAGCAGGGAGACAAAACAATTCCTTCTCCAGCTGGGGACCAAGGACAAATGATCCAAATCTCAGCCCAAGAGCACAAACCCCGTGGGCTGAGGAGAGAAAAACAAGCAGGGTGGGAGTGCATGAGCTAAAGCTGGAATTGGACACTGAACTCCAATCTGCCAATGGAGCAGAACTGATCCCAGTGCCAGAGCCCGTGAGGGGCGTCCATTTTGTGCCATTTTGGTTCATCCTGGGTGCAGCCCTGGCTGGGCTCTGGTGCTGCCCAAGGTGGATCCATGGAGGAAATGCTTTTAATAAATCCCTGCTTTGTTCTTTAGCTCTGCCCAGCCTCTGCTCTAGGGCAGCCTGCTCCAGGCATCACTGGATGTGCTCATTCCTCTGTGTTGGCCACAAGGGTCTGGGACCGCAGAGGGACAAGGAGTGTCCCAGGCCAGGAGAAGAGCCCAGATTCACAGGGAAAGGGAATCCCCCATCCCTTTTGTTGTGCTTCATCAGCATCATCAGTGTGGAGGTTCAACATCATCCATGTTGCACCGGGCCAGGACAATGAAGGGTTTGGAGAGTGAATCATCTGGAGAGAGGATGAGGGAGCTGGGGAAGGGAGCAAAGGAGGCTCAGGAGGGAGCTGGTGGCTCTGCACAGCTCCTGCCAGGAGGGGACAGCCGGAGGGGTCGGGCTCTGCTCCCAGGAACAGGGACAGGAGGAGAGGGAACGGCCTCAGGCTGGGCCGGGGCAGCTCAGGGTGGGCACCAGCAGAAATTTCCCCATGGAAAGGGGGATCAGGCCTTGGCACTGCCCAGGGAGGGTTGGAGTGCCCGTCCCTGGAGGTGTCCCAGCAATTCCTGGAGGTGGCACTGAGGGCTCTGGGCTGGGGACAGGGTGGGCATCGGGCACAGCTGGGACTCATGGGCTGGGAGGGCTTTTCCAGCGTCAGGGATTCAATGATTCCATGGAATTCTCCATCATCTGAGTTGGAGCTCCTCAGAGCTCCCTGAGTGACAGGGCTGTGTGGGTTTAAGCAGATGGTTAAACCAAGGATGTGCCAAAGAAGATGTTAAAATTATCAAGACAAAATTGTCTATTTTGGTGCCTTTATTGAATTGGTGCTGGAAATGTTTTCTGTGTTCCCTGAAAGCCACTGGGTTCCAAGGGCATGGAATAGTCTGTGGGTGGGGTGTTGGATTATTGCAGGTAAAAATACTCAGTTTGAGGGGCACAGAGTGACTGAGACATCACCAAAGCTTTTCTACCCCTGGAATTGTCCACTTTGGAGTGGAGGACAGAACTGCCCTGGAAGGATGAAGGAAGGTGTTTGTTATCCCTTTATATTCCAGAAAAAAAGCTGTAGGAAATTTAACAAAACGCATTTTCCTGTGGAGATGCTGAAATTCCTGCTGTGTGTCCCTGAGAGGCGGCTGCAGGAAGCTGGGTGTCTCAGGGAATGACAAATTGGGAACATTTTGCCACGGTGCTGAGAGCTTGTATCCATATCCTGCATTCCTGCACCCTGGCACAGTGCAAGGTGTCCCTGCCCATGGCAGGGGGTGGCACTGGCTGGATAATCCTTGATATGCCTTCCAACCTGAACAATTCTGGGATTCTAGAGTGTGGTTCCAGAAGATTTGGGGTGCCTGGAGTGGAAATGGGCAGGGCTGGCTCTCCTGAGAGCCCATCCTGTGGGAAGCGAGATGGGGACGTGGCGCAGCATTCCCTGCTCCCAGAACTCAGGAGGGGACTGAGATGATCCAGAGCTGCTTCTTTCCATCCAGGTGGCTCCTGGTGCCACCTGGCCCAGAGGAGAGTTGGGAGGGAGAAGGACAAGGACTCAGATGGACGAGGAGGGGCAGTTTGGGGGCTGACAGGAGCACGGCGGCGAGGCTCCGGTGGGAAGCGCGTCCACGGAGCGCTGCCGGGGCCGGGGGAGCTGAGGTAACTCTGCATCCTCTGCCAGATGTTTCCCATCAATATTCCTGTGCCTGCTTCCAAGAATTATCTGCTGTGACCTCACCCTGAGGAGGAACAAGGGTGGCCTCACCCCGGGCGGGAAGCGCGGCGTTCCAGATCCCGGGAGTCTGTGTCCCCGCCCTGGGGATGCTCCAAAACCTCCCTGAGGAAATCCTGGGGGTTTTTACTGATTTCTGTTTGGGGTGCTCCAAAACCCTCCCTGAGGAAATCCTGGGGGCTTTTACTGATTTCTGTTTGGGGTGCTCCAAAAACCTCCCTGAGGAAATCCTGATGTTTTTACTGATTTCTGCTCTGAGGTGTTGCTGTTTTGGGATGCTCCAAAACCTCCCTGAGGAAAATCACAGGGTTTTTTTTACTGATTTCTCTTCTGAGGTGTTGCTCTTTTGGGGTGCTCCAAAACCCTCCCTGAGGAAATCCTGGGGGTTTTTACTGATTTCTGTCCTGACGTGTTGCTGTTTTGGGGTGCTCCCAAAACCTCCCTGAGGAAATCCTGGGGGCTTTTACTGATTTCTGTTTGGGGTGCTCCAAAACCTCCCTGAGGAAATCCTGGGGGCTTTTACTGATTTCTGTTTGGGGTGCTCCAAAACCTCCCTGAGGAAATCCTGGGGGTTTTTACTGATTTCTGCTCTGAGGTGTTGCTCTTTTGGGGGATGCATGCCATGGGTTGCTGCTCCCAGAGATCCCCAACAGCCAGGACCCATTTCCCTGGGCATGGGCTGGATGGGGATCCCAACAAATCCTGCAAAGAGTGCAGGGGCAAGGAAAAGAGGGAATTATCCAAGGAATTAGAAGTTAACTCCAAGTTATTGCAGATTTGTCAGAAGCAGGGTGGTTTTTTAAAGCCCTTTTCATGCATTTCCCCCCTCTCACACCCACAGACGCCGATATTTTATTTTAAGCAGGTGCACAAGCAGCAGGAGCCTGGCACAGAGGGATGGGAGGGATTGGGATTTGTCCAACCTGGCCTTGGACACTTCCAGGGATCCAGGGGCCTCCCCACCCTCCCAGGGAAGGATTCCTTCCCAATATCCCATCTAACCCTCCTTGTACCTTGTCCTGCATCAGTTTGCTGTCAGATCAGTTGGATTCGTGGATACAATAATAATTTTCCCCACTTTGGAGGGCTGTATATTTTTTTCATTACTATTTATTTCCTTTTTTTATTACTATTATTGTTGCACAGCAGCTTTTAGATGCCACAGCAGTAAGATTTTAACCAATTAACGTGGCAGGAATCATTTTCCCGGGGTGGATGGGGAGCTGAGGGGGATGGCAGAGCTGAGGGGAGCAGTGGATCTGTGCTCATCCCTCCCTCCGTGCTGGGAAGGGCTCTTGGCCCCAGCTCCTGCCCCAGAGGAGTGGGTGTAGGATGGGCTGGAGTGTGCAGGAGCCTGCAGCTTCCTGCTCTCCTCTCTTTATTTGTCTTTGCTTCGTGCACAGCCCCTGCTCTTGCCCAGCTTTTCCTTCCAGGCAGGATTTCTGAAGGTGGGCAGGGGGTGTTGGAGGCTGCCAGGAGTTAAATGCTGCCTGGAGTACCGAAGCACTGGGAGCTTTCCACAGACAATAAAGGGGAATTAATCACAAAAATATCTGTTATTAAAAACAAACTGCTGGGGGATTTTTTGGTATCTGATCAGGGAAGTCAGGAGATAAAATATCAGATGCAGGCAGTGGAATCTCAGCTTGATTTAGGCTTTAGGAGAGGGTTTATTGCTGTTTTCTTCTCTCTGAGCAGGATTTCAGTTCTCCACTCAGACTTTTTAGAGCTGTCCAGGCTTGGTTGTGCTTCCCACGTTGTGTAAGGCCAGGGATGACCCCAGGGAGCAATTCCTGTGTCTAGGGCAGCTGTGGCTCACAGGAAGAGGTCCCTGCCTTGCAGTCCCACACAGGGAAAATTCCCAGTGACATCAAAAGGAAGGGGATGGGGAGCAGGGAACACGAGATCAAACCCCAGAGATTATAATTTATGTAAATCTGAGCCACTGAAACACCTAAGAGCAACGAGCTGCCTAAATCACCTTCTTTGCATCTGGCATTTATTTCTCCCGTAGGTGGCTCAGCAGTGGGCAAGGAGGGCTGGGTTTCAAATTAATTCCTGTTAATTGAGGTTACTCCAGTTGCTCTCTTCCCCTCTCCTCACCTTTTGTCATGCTGGATGGCAATTTAATTGGGTCAGGAACACTATTTTTGGCTTAGCTGGGGACACAGTGAGCTCAGGCAGCAGCACCAATAATGAAAAGCCAAATTAATTCCTGGTGAATTTGGATCAGCTGAGGTCTGGCTCTGACCCATCATGGATGGATGGGAAAAGCAGGGGTGTGACCACCACAGCTTGGACATCTCCAGGTGCTCCTGCCATCCCTCTCCACTGCAGAATCCATGGACGTCTGTGGTGGTCAGAGCTCATTATTCCCAAAACTGCAACAACTTGACTTAAAAAAGCTTTTATTATTTTCCTAGTCCTGCCCCGTTCTCCAGAGTCATTTTTAACCACAGATTTGTGGGTTTGCTGCAGGAATTGCTGAAGGAAAGGATGCCAAAAGCCTCACTTCGAGTTGTTATGCTAATTTTTGTCCAAACTTCGTTGTTTACTTCATTGCAGATATGTACACATGGCACCAGCAGCTGGATGGAAGGATGTGGGGCCAGATTCTGCTTTCACTGAGTGGTGGAATTCCAAAATAATCCCTGTTCCTGGGCTCTCACTGAGGCTCTGAGCCCAGCAGGGTTGGAGGGCTGTTTATATACAGGATTTTGGGGTTAATATATGGTGAGCCAGCAAGATGTTTTGTTCTCAGTTTAAAGTGGATTTCTCAGCATTTTTCTGGCATTTTACTGAAAAACAGAACAAAACAAGAGACACAAAAAAAAATCTCTGTGTCTTCTCTTTGACCCAAATGCCTGGATTAGCTTTTTGGGCTGCCAAGGAGGGTCAGAGAGTTGACAGGAATTAGCTCAGGGAGAGCTGGGACACAGAATTCTGTCCACACGACGTGTAGGAAGTAACTCCACAAAAACTGGAATGCTTTCCATGCACTTCCCTTTACCAGGGTGGAGATGGAATGATGGGGGCAGGGTTGATGGGAATCAGGGAGTTTGGGAATGAGGGAGCTGCTGTTGGGCCTGGGCTCCTCCAGAGCAGGGGGCTTTTCTGGGTTTTTGGGAATTCCCACGTGTGGAGCCCGGGTGTATCCCAGAGTTACCTGGGCAAATGGTGCTGCAGCACCCCGGACCTGGCACCCCACCAGAGCTCCTCCAGCCGCCTCCAAGGGACCAGGATTTCCTGGAAGACCACCCAGGAACACCAATGTGTTTACAGAGCTCGTTTTCCCCCTTTTCCCCAAATTCTCTGTGCTTTTCCTGTATTTCTGTCCTGGTGCAGGGCTGGGATCCTCCACTCTGTGCTCCACTCCCAGCACGGCTGGAGCTGCAGGAGTGGGAGCTCTGGGCAGCAGGGATCTGGAGCTGCTGGGATGTCCAACATGCATCCCAGAGCATCCAGAAGGGAAAAGCTCTGCAGCAGAGCCCGCCCCAAACTTCCTGAATTTTTTTTTCCCCCTCACGTTTTCTCCCAGTTTTTGATTTTCCCCTCACGGCAAGGGAGACCCTGAGGGGCTGGAGCGTGTGCAGGGAAGGGAACGGAGCTGGGAAGGAAATGGGGAATTCCTGAGGGAGCTGGGAAGGGAATGGAGAATTCCTGAGGGAGCTGGGAAGGGAATGGAGAATTCCTGAGGGAGCTGGGAAGGGGCTGAGCCTGGAGCAAAGGAGGATCCCCAGGGATCTTTTCCCTCTCTGCAATTCCCTGCCAGGAGGGGACAGCCGGGGGGGTCGGGCTCTGCTCCCAGGGAACAGGGACAGGAGGAGAGGGAACGGCCTCAGGCTGGGCCAGGGCAGCTCAGGGTGGGCACCAGCAGGAATTTCCCCATGGAAAGGGGGATCAGGCCTTGGCACTGCCCAGGGAGGGTTGGAGTGCCCGTCCCTGGAGGTGTCCCAGCAATTCCTGGAGGTGGCACTGAGGGCTCTGGGCTGGGGACAGGGTGGGCATCGGGCACAGCTGGGACTCCATGACCTTGGAATGCTTTTCCAGCCTCAGAGATCCTGGGATTCTGTGACACATAAACTTGTAAAGCTCTTTTCAGAGCCTTGAGGATTGTTAAACTTTAAATGCAACAAACCCAGTGTGGTAATTAGTTATGCAAATGAGGGTTAAGGAGGGGGTCAGACCATGGAGAGACAGAGGGAGGAATCCCCCCCTTCCCTTGAGGCGGTCAGGGCAGGAGCCTGCAGTGCAGCTTTATCCTGGCTTTTCGTGGTTTTCCACATAAACTTCAGACTTTTGGAAGGACCCTGTAGAACTTTCAGAGATCATGGAATGGTTTGGGCTGGAAGGGACCTTAAAGCCCACCCAGTGCCACCCTGCCATGGCAGGGACACTTCCCATTGTCCCAGACTGCTCCAAGCCCTGTCCAGCCCGGCCTGGGACATTTCTAGGGATGGGAAGTTCACAGAGACCTCTCACCTCTATCCTTGATAACCAAATCACCTTCAAAGCACCACGAGTGTGTCTGCTCTCAGCTGAGCCTGGAGAAACCCCAATAAAAGCCTCTGTGATTCACACAGGCTTTGTGAACCTTAATTGCTGCAGGTTCCTAAAGAACTTTGATCCAGGAATGAAAGGCACCCAGCAGATGCCAACAATTCCCAGTGACAACTCCCCTTCATTTGGAGGTCCTGCCTTGTTTGGCTGTAATTAATTTGAATTCTCCAGCCACAAGCAGGGATGGGGATGATTTTTCCTGCTTCCCATTGAGTGGAGGCTCTCAGGATGAGGCTGCACCTCTTCCCTCCTCCCACACCGTGGGCTTCTCTGGGCTCTTGGAGCGTGTCAAAGCTTGACATCACCCCCAGCCCCAGCCCTGTTTCATAGTAACAAAAAAGCAGAATTTGGAGAGCACTTTAATAAGCACTGAAACACACCCAGCCAAGTTTACTTGATTGTTCTTGGGATACCAGAAAAAAAAAAATTGTTTGGACAAAAACAATATTTCAGAGGGTTTGTCTGACTCCAGCCTTTCCTGCCTCCTCCTTTGTGTTCCGGATGCATCAGCAGATGTCCATGGAAGTGCTAAAGCTGCTCCCTGCCTGACCTTTCCTGCTGAGGAAGGTAAATCTCTTCTGGCAGGAGCTTCCCAGAATATCTCCAGAACGATGCAATTGCTATTGTAAACAAATCTAATTAAAGAGCAGCTTTAAGCAGGTTTGGGGTTGGTGGGGTTTTTATTTGCCCCTGCTAATGTTTTAATTTGTGACCTCCCTCGTCATGGTGCCTTTGGGGTTTTGCACTTTGGGGCTTTCTCAGGAGGTGAAAAATTTGTTTGTGAGTTGGATTTTAGGGGGGTTTGGCTGTTGTTCCTTTTAAAGACTTTTTTTTGGGGGGGAATAACTTTGAGATTAGAGATTCTTACTGAAATTAGGAATAGTATGAGAAATATTAGGTCTGAGTTGCATTTTTCATTTTAGGAGTGTTTGGTTGTTCTAAAGACTTTTTTAGTGGGGAATAACTTTGAGATTCGAGATTCTTACTGAGATTAGGAATAGTTTGGGAAATATTAAGTCTGTGTTTGTGATGTGTGGTAATGGTGGACTGCTGAGCAATCCTAACCTGCTCCCTGGTGATTCAGGGCTGGGAGGAATGCTGGGAGGAAGGAGCAGAGTTTGGGATCAGTTGTCCAGGCACTCAGCCTTGATGCTGTGGGTGCCAAATCCCTGTTGGATACATCTCACTGGATCTTCTCTTGCTGGATGTCCATGGATTATTCCCTCAGTCCCACCACTCTTCCTAACAATTTGGCCACTACTTCATCAGCGATTAAGAAAACTTCCTGGGATCTGAAGATCAGTTCCTAAATCCTTGAGTGGTGCCCTAAACCAGCAAGTTCCTGTCCCAAGGGTGTGTCTCCGTGTTCCTAAGTGCAGAGCTGGTCAGCAGCCGACTCCAAAGCTGGGCTCAGGTCCTGATCCAGTGCTAATCCTGGCCCTGGAGCACGTTCCAGGCAGTTCTGTGAGGTTCCCCTGAGCAGGAAGAGGGGGCAGCCCCCAGGCCCTGCCTGCTGCAGGTGTGACCCTGGGAGGGGCCGTGCTGATCTCCAAAAGGGCTCATCCGGAACATCTCCCGAGCCAAATGTTCCAAAATACGTCTGGATGTGGGTTTGGAAAGGGAATCCCAGCAGGGAGTTGTTATGTAAGGGGAGGGGATGTTCTGAAGTGCAGGGTGGCAAAGAATCCCTGCTGCCTTGCACAGGAATTTTTGGCACCTCCTGTTTGCCAGGTAGCTGTGGAGCCCAGAAAACACAACCAAACGATTCTGTAAAAAAATTTTAAATAATAAAATAACCCCACTGTTTTTAAAGTGCATCATATTAGCAGCGTGATCCTCAGCTTGATGCTGAGACTTTGTAATTTGCCTTAAAACAGGGAGTGGCTGCAGATGGAAGTCACGGAGGAGGATTCTGGGGTTTGTTACTGCTGTGAGTTTTGGGCTGAGATTCACCTGGGGAAGAGGAGCTGGAAGAGCTTGGATTGAGGAGGTAGAAGAGGAATGTGCTGAGGTGGATTCCCATCTTCAGGATACGTTGGGTTTCGGGTGGGATGGGGGCTGACTCAGCTCTCTGGATCAATAATGAGGCTGAAAGTTCTGTAGAACTGTCAGCCTTCAGTAAGAACAAAAGCAAGCTCAGTACTGATAAATAAATCTCCCCTAAGACTGGATGGAAAGCATTGACAGCAGTGCCTGGAAATCCTGGGATGTGGAAGAAGCAGCATCCTGCTGTCAGCATGGAGCTTGTTACATTTAACTGAACAGCACAGGGTGGGAAGGAGTTTTGGGTTTAATAACAGAAGGATCCCTGTTTTCTGCTAAATGAAATCCTAACAGGCCTTGATCGGTGCTGAGATCCCTGCATTATTCATAATTCCCTGGGATTCCTCCCTGAACGGCCTTTGCTGCCCTGCAGGTGTTGGGTGCTGCCAGCTGTGTCCCTGCTTGGGCAGCTGGAGATCCCAGGGATTTTCATCCCTCCCGGAGCAGAAAATGGCCACGGCAGAGCTGGTGTGTGGAAAGCTGCAACGGGAGAAAATCCTGGGATGAAATAATGAAGTTTAAACGTATCTAAACAGGGAAACAGCATGGCTTGGCTAATGACTCTAATTAATCAGAGCTTCTTAGGCAGCTTCCCGGGGTTCTGATGAGCGTTGGAGCCAGGAGAGCACCCGGAGCGTGCAGCGTCCGTAAAACCTCACTCCGTGTGTCGGTGTTATTAATGGCTTTGCTGCGTTGTGCTGGATGCTTTGCCGGCGACCACGAGGCCCTAATCAGTAAAACATGTTCAGGGAAAACAGCCCTCTGCCCTCCAGCTCGGCTTTCCGTGGGGTCCGTGTTTGTCAGGGAAGATGGAAGCGCCGGAACGCCGGGATGGCCGCGGGGCCGCGCCCGGATTGCGCTGGCTGAGGTTGGCTGGGTGGGTCTGGAGGAGCTCGGGGCCAGCTGGACTTGGACTCGGGGCTGGGGTCCCAGCTGGACTCGGGGCTGGGGTCCCAGCTGGACTCGGGGCTGGGGTCCCAGCTGGCCCTGCTTCCTCAGCAGAGCCACGGGCTCCAGGACCTGCTGAGCTGGAGAGCCCCCCGGGATTTTTGACCTGGGCAGGGGCTGGACCCTTGGCACGTCCCTCAAATCCCTCCTCTCTGCCTGCTCCTGCTCCCCTGGTGTCTTCCCAGGTTCCTCCAGGCTGGAGCTTTCCTGGTTTGGGTTTTCATAGCATTTCTGGTGGCCCTCATGGGATGGGTCGGGCTGGAGGGGACTCCAGTGGGGTGATGTGGTTCAACCTTCCTACTGGAGCAGGGTCATCCCAGAGCACATCCCAGAAGGATCCCATCCTCTCTCCCTGCCCTTTGGGATCCTATCCTCTCTCCCTGTCCTTTGGGATCCCATCCTCCCTGCCCTTTGGGATCCCATCCTCNCCTGCCCTTTGGGATCCCATCCTCTCTCCTTGCCCTTTGGGATCCCATCCTCTCTCCTTGCCCTTTGGGATCCCATCCTCTCTCCTTGCCCTTTGGGATCCCATCCTCTCTCCTTGCCCTTTGGGATCCCATCCTCTCTCCTTGCCCTTTGGGATCCCATCCTCTCTCCTTGCCCTTTGGGATCCCATCCTCTCTCCCTGCCCTTTGGTATCCCATCCTCACTCTGGGAACTCCTCATCCCTGGCAGTGTCCCACTGGACACTGGGGCTTGGAGCACCCTGGGACAGTGGAAGGTGTCCCTGCCCATGGCAGGGGTGGCACTGGATGAGCTCCAACTTCCAACCCAACCCATTCTGGGATTCTGTGATCACTCAAAGTTCCCTTTGGGATCCCATCCCCACGGGGTCAGTGGTGATGCTGCTGGTGGAGGGAAAACAAGGGCAGATTTAGAAGATTTAAATCAATTCCAGACTTTATGTGATTCCTTGTAAAAACATTTTTTCTGGTGCTCCGCTTGGCTTTATCCTTAGGGACACGAGTGCTCCTGATCCTGCTTTGGGAGTGGTTTGCAGTTGGTTTGTGGGGCCTTTTGAGCAGAAAGGTGTTTTTCCATGGAAGGTGTTGGGGATAACACAGCTCCCACTGCCACCTCAGCCCCTGAGGGAGGCAAACAGCATCTCACTCATAGAAGTCTTGCCACCCTGCAGAAAATACTGCATCAATCCCTCTGCTGCCTCTTGCATTCCTTGATTTGTGGCTATCCTTGTGAGCTGGTCCCTTCCGGCCCAAATCCCTCATGTCCAGCCCTGTCTGCTCCTTCCTTGCCCTTCCTCCTTTTTTAAGTACTTGAGTGCAGTTCAATTTTGGGTGGTTCTGTTTTTGTTCTGACAAATGCTTTTGGACAAAGGCCTGTGTTTGTCAGGGTGGTGTGAACTTGATTCCACAAACTGATTCATCACCACCACGTCGGGGTGCAGGGCTGTGGGTTTGGGGGAGGATGCAGGGCCCGGTTTCTGCTTTTCTGTTGAATTCAGGAAGGACCTGAAGCAATGTCTCTTGTGATGTATTTATAGAGGTGATTTGCTCACTTTTCTGGTAGAAATAATAACAGGAATAATAACCTGGATACTCAGAGCACTTGGGAAAGGTTTATTAATGAAGCACAGTGAGGGAGGTGTTTTCTCAGAGGCACAAAGGGAGATGCAAAAAATGTGGTGTTCAAATCCAGCTTGGACAGGGCTTGGAGCAGCCTGGTCCAGTGGAAGGTGTCCCTGCCCATGGCAGAGGGTGGAATGAGATGTTTTTAAGGTCCCTTCCCACACAAACCAGTCTGGAATCCCATGATTTTGTGGTCAAAGAACAGCATTGTCTTCCCTTCCCTTTTCACAGGTGTCCAGTGTGACCTTTTGTGTGTCTTCCAGTATTTCTGTCTCATTTTAGGGAATCCAGAGGGATTAAGATGGATGTGATGTTGGAAGGTTTCGCACTGGTTTTATAATTCTCTCTTTTGGTTTCATTTTAAGCCAAGAGCCCAGAACTTTAGCTGGTATTAATGGTATGACTGAGCAGCAGAAGTGCCCTTTTAAATTCCAGGGATTGCAGTTAATGGGAAGCACTGGCTGTGGAATCTCCAAGTGTTTGTGTTCCTTTTCCTGACAGCCTGGCTGGTGGGAGCAGTGATAGCCAGGAAATCCTGCTGGACATCCAGGATTAACTAGAATGAGCAAAGGGCTTGAAACCAGTTCTGCTCCAGGTGTTTGTGTGCAGAGGATGGAGCTGTTCTTGTCAGCTGCCATGGACCCACAGGATCCATTGGGTTGGGAAAACCCTTCAAGATCATGGAGTCCAACCATTCCCAGCACTGCCCAGGCCACCACATGTCCCCAGTGCCACATCCACAGGGCTGTGAAATCCCTGCAGGGATGGGGACTCCCCCTGAGCACCTTTTCCATGCAGGAATTTCCCCAATGTCCACCCTGAGCTGCCCCGGCCCAGCCTGAGGCCGTTCCCTCTCCTCCTGTCCCTGTGCCCTGGGAGCAGAGCCCGACCCCCCCGGCTGTCCCCTCCTGGCAGGGAATTGCAGAGAGGGAAAAGATCCCTGGGGATCCTCCTTTGCTCCAGGCTCAGCCCCTTCCCAGCTCCCTCAGGAATTCTCCATTCCCTCCCCAGCTCCCTCAGGAATTCCCCATTCCCTTCCCAGCTCCGTTCCCTTCCCTGCACACGCCCCAGCCCCTCAGGGTCTCCCTTGCCGTGAGGGGAAAATCAAAAACTGGGAGAAAACGTGAGGGGAAAAAAAAGTGTGGGGAGTTTGGGGAGGGCTCTGCTGCAGAGCTTTTCCCCTCTGGATCCTCCTTTGTTCCAGGCTCAGCCCCTTCCCAGCTCCCTCAGGAATTCCCCATTCCCTTCCCAGCTCCCTCAGGAATTCTCCATTCCCTTCCCAGCTCCCTCAGGGATTCTCTGTGCCCTTCCTGGCCCCTCTCCAGCCCTGCTGTCACACTCTCAGGGGTTCCTGCCCTGTGGTTCCCCTCTGGATCCGTGTGTCCATCTGGGATGAGGCTGTTCCCATCTGCCTGCCCTGAGCCCACACTGAGCAGTTCCACCTCTCCTTGTTCTCTGTCCGGATTTTTCCTTTTATCCGTGCTTGTTTTCCTGTCTGGGGTTGGACACAGAAGCTGTTCCAGCATCCAATTTTTGCTGTTAACTTGTTCAGGGAGGGTTTGTGTTTCAGAAGGCTCTGCTTGGTTGGGTTTCAACTCCTCCAAGGGAATCTTTAGCAACAGGTTTCGATTGCTGCTTTCTGTGAGGTGGGAAAAAAAATGTTTGGAATATTTTTGTTGTAATTAAGCTTGGTAAATATTTATAAAAATAACATTTTGGCCACAGTGAAACCTCCTGGTCTCTTAGCCTGGGGCAAGGAGCATTCCCCTGGCCCTTGTCCATGAGGGATGCTTGTTTTCCTTCCTGGACTGGGAGCTGGGAAGGAAACTGGGATGCAGGTGAAGAGGCAAAGTGGGATTTTGGAGCATCCAATCTCTGCTCCCAGCACCTGCTGGAGGTGCAGGGTTGGTAACTTAGGAGCAAAATAACCACATTTTGCTCTAAATGCTGGATTTATTTGAGTTATTTTGCTGCCTTAAATAAAAGAGGTGGGCGGTTATTGAGTCCCACATGCTCTGGATTATATCCTGAGTTATATCCTGAATTTCCAGCCAAAAGCAGAGTGCAGGGACACTGCTGCTGTCACGTTCCCTCACGTGCTGCCCGAAGGATCAGCCTGGATTCCTGCTCAGCCCCCAGCACGTGCAGGAGTTTGATTTTGATCCACACAGGACTTCTGTGCTTCCCATGACAGCCAGCCCCATTGCCAGGCTGGCATGGCACGGAGGAGAATTCCCAGGCTGGGGGAGAGCCCAGAGCTGGTGTTTCTTTCAGGGCACTCAAATCTTGTTCCAAGGCTCCTGACTGATGCCTGGGAGGGGAAAACATTCCCTGTGGGACAGAGCTGCTCTGTGCCCAGGGATAGCTCCTTCTTCCTGGTGGGTGCTGAGATGGGAGCTCCAGGCAGGAGCTCCTGAGCTCTTCCTGCTGGGTTCCACCCTCCCAAGGAACCTGATTAATGCAGGGGGTTAATTATGAGCCAAATCCCGTTTCCGTGACCCATTTCCCAGCCTCTCTCCTCGTTCCCCTCTGGATGCTCTGGAGACCGGCAGCTCTTGCGTGGCTTTGTGTTCATCCCCGTGGATGTGTTGTTCAGGTGACTTGGAGCCTGAGGTTTTGGGCTGAATTCCTGCAATTCTGTGTGGGTTGGAAAGGCAGAGAGTTCTGACCATGCCGTGCTGGGCTGGACTCGATGACCTTAGAGCTCTCTTTCATCCTAAATGATTCCATGGGGATTTGAGCTGCTGCCCTGTGCCCCCTGTCCGTGGTACACCCACATCCTCACCAGCACATCCACCCATCCTGCCAAGCTCAGCTGGCACTGTCCTGGAATCTGTTGTGCCAGTCGGTTTCCACCATTTCGCTCCTATTTAAGGATTTGTTTCACCTTAAACTCTGAGGAGTTCCTGGAATAAATCCTGTGAGCAGTTCCTGGAATAAATCCTGTGAGCAGTTCCTGGAATAAATCCCTGTCCACCAAATCCACCTTGTACCTTGGAAATATAAAATAAATGCTGTTTAAATACAGAGTATCAGCTCAGATTCCCCAGATAGCTGCTGGAAGTCTGGGAAAAGGCCGTGACCAGGTCCTGCCCTAATTCCACAATTGTTATTTGTGCCAAGTTGGTTTTGATGCCACGTCATTTCCAAGGAAAATTCAAAGAAAGCCTGTGGAAAGCAGATTTTCTGCTTTGCTGCCTTTGCTGTCACCTGTCCCTCCTGGGCTCTTCTCTGCCGTCTGTTGAGGTGACATTTGAAATAAAGGTGTTGTGGGGCTGTTCCCTGGATTGGCCTGGAATGCAGGCACTGAAGAGGGAATTGCAGGTGTGCTTTTATCTTACATTATTTAAAAGGCTAAAATACAGCTGGAGAAATAAATGGGATTATGGAAAAGGATTGAGCTCCTGGACTTTTGAAGCTGGCACAGACCTCACTATCCAAAGGAAAGGGGAAGATGTGTTTATAAAATTGGTGCTTTGTGTGAGGTTTGGGTTGTGGGGTTAGGTTTGGTTTGGTTTGGTTTGGTTTGGTTTGGTTTGGTTTGCTCACCCTGTGCCACCTCAGTGTGGGCACCTTTTTTGGTAGGAAAACCACCTGGATTTGGGCATCCTGGAGAAAATGAGGTCTGTAAATCGGGATTTTTCCCTGCTGGGAATGGTGTGTGGCTGTAAGAGCAGCGTGGCTGGGTGCTCCTCACTGCTGTCACCTGTGTCACCCTGGCAGGAGGGTTTGGTGCTCCCACTCCTGCAGAGGGAATCGATCCCAGCCCCTCACTCGGCCTGGCGGCTCCGGCTGGGAAAGCTTGTCAGCCCTCCTGGAATACAGACATCACAGCCCAGCGCTGTTTCCCACCCTCATTAGTGACAGCAAAGGACACTAATTAGCTGTGCTGTGCCCAGCGTGGCTCTGTGTGTGCTGTTCCCAGGAGCAGAGCCAGGCTCCCTCCGTGGCCGGGATCTTGGGAGCTGCCAGGGCCGTGCTGCTGCTCCTGCTCAGCCTGTCCTCCCTGCTCTGGGGGTCCCACATTCCCCCCATTCCCCCCACCCCCAGCACTGGAGGTGCCTGGCTGGTGTAGGAATTTCTCTTTCCACATAAAACCCCAGCTGGAAGGACCCCCAGGATCATGGATCCAACCCCTGGCCCTGCACACACACACCAACAATCCCACCCTGTGCATCCTGGGAGTGTTGTCCAAACATTCCCTGAGCTCTGGCAGCCCTGGCAGTGTGACATTCCCTGGGGATCAGGGCCACCCCTCTGCCTGCACACCGTGCAGGGGCTGAATTTTAAGGAGCTAAGTTTTGCCAAGTCCCAACGCAAATATTCCAATTTGGTCCTGCCCTGTGGAGCTGTGCAGGTGCCCCGGGGGTGCTGCTGTCCCCCAGTGCCTGATCAAAGGCAGAATTCCTCCCTGGAAGTGTGAAATCCTGTTTGTGGGGCTGTGCTGGGGCTTCCACAGCCACTTGGAGTGCGGTGACAGAAGGCCGAGCATATGTTCCAGAGGGGCACCATTAGGAGCAATTGGTTGCAGCCTTGGTAATGCTGGGATTTACAATCTTCCCATAATCTCTGGTGCCTGTTGAGCTGGAGAGGACATTCCCAAAGGCAGCTGAGGTGTTGGAGCCTTCTGGAAGGGTGGGTCTGGCCCGTGGCCACCGGCTCCCATTGGGAATGGGGGTGCTGGTGGCACCCTGGGATTGGAGCCTCCCCTCAGGGGATCTGTGCTGCTGGGGCACCATCCAAGAGCTCCATTGCCGTGGGAGATGTTTGGATTTGTTCTGGAGCAGCTGCTCCGCTGGCTGTGCCATCCCTCCCCTCTCCTCTGGGATGGTGGTGTCCCTGCTCCGTGTTGGTGGCAGCAGGTGGGTACAGCCAGATCCACAGCTCTCCTTTGGTGTGGGGCTCTCTTTTTATCTTCGTGCCCCAAAACTGAACCCACAAGTCATGCTGGCCATCCCTGAGAGGTTCCCAGACAACTGGAAGGACAGGTGAGGCTGGGAGGGGAGAATTCCCCAAAGCCTCTGGATTCGCACCACCTCACGTTGTGTGGGACCCAAAATTTGGGTCTTGTGGGGATGCTTCCAGCAGGGCTTCCAGACACCCTCACCTGGTTCTAGAGGTGCAGGAGTCATGGGCTGGTGTTGTGGGGAAGCCCTGGAGCTGAGGCAGGATCCCAAGGGGAGCACAGCAGCTCCAGGAGCACAGAGCTCCCAGGCGGGGCTCGGCTGCACCGTGGGCAGTGGCACCTGTGCCGAGGCTTGGAGAGGGAGCAGATCCCTTCCTTCCCAGCCCACCCCATCCAGGCAGTGTGGCTGAGCTCACACACGAGAATTTGGCTGGTTTTTTGGCATTCCTTCAGCCACGGAAGTGGGGACCTGCCGATAGCATCTGGGAGTTCTTGCAGATAAGGATAATGAGGTGTGAGGCTGATAAGGAAGTGCCATTGCTGGGAAGAATATTTTTGTTTTGCCAGCTCCAGCTGAAGGTAAAAGCTGTTTGTGATCTGGAGCACAAACTTCCTCAGCTCTGTCCTGTGCTGTGGGATTGCTGCTGCTTCTCCCATCACCAGTGAGTTTTCCTGGAATCCCTGACAGGCTCAGGCGTTCCCAGCAGGTTGCTCAGGGCTGGATCCAGTTTGCCCTCCGAGGATGGAGCTGCCCATGCCAGACTTAGATCATACTTAGTGGCTAAAAGGATTTTTTGGTTTGTTTTTGTACCGTTTCAAGTGGAATTTGAGGTATTGCAGCCTGGCCCTGTGCTTGTCCCGATGCCAGGCTGGGAGCTGGTTGCTCCTGGTGCCAGGGTGGGATTAATCCTGCTGCTCATCCCAGTCATGTGCCAGCCAGGGCTCCTTTTCATTCCGTGCCACGCTCTGCTTGGGAGCCCAGGAGCTCTTTAACCTAATTCCCATTCCCAGCTCCCGGCGTGGGAAGCCGAGGAGAGGCAGAGCTCCTTGCACAAAGCTCCCTTCACGTCAGCACTTCCAAAGCCAGACGTGAAAATTCCAGAGTTTCACTCGTGTGTGACACCCTTACACACAGGTGCCACATGCCACAGGCACCTGCCCCCGGGGGAAGGACTTGGGACTAAAATATTCCCTCTTTATAAATGATTTTTGGCTGTTTCTGTCTTCAAGCCTGAATCTGTTCAGCTCCTGGTTGTGCTGCCAGCCAGCCCAGCTCCTTCTGCCTGGGATCTGCACCTCACAGTGCTTGGATATTCCCTCACAACTGAATCCAGCTTCCTTCTCCAGAGCCATCCTGACTGGCAAATTAATTCAGGCAGGAACTGGGGACAGTTGTGCCTTAGAGAACCTGAGGAAGAGCAGGTGTGTGGAATAATTTCCCCATTTTTGTGCCATCAGCACCGTAGCTTGAGTGCTCTGAGCTGGGTGATCCATCACGGGTTGGATTCAGTGGGCTTGGAGGTCTTTTCCAACCTCAATGATTCCATGATTCCATGATTTTGGCAGCACCCTCGGTGTGCTCCTGGCAGGAGATCCCAGTGTGTGGTGTTGCAGCACGATTCTCATCACGATTCCGGTTGTTTTGTAGTTTATAAACACTCATCAAAGGGAATTTTGATGAACTCCCAAGTTTTGTCTGGTTACGGGCTTCCTGCAGCAGGAAAATCACGAGGTGGATGTCTGGGAGGGTGAGCAGGTGAAGTGTGTCTGACATGGAAAGATGAAATCAGAAACGCATTTGTGGATAAACAAAGGGAATTGTAAACATGTGTTGCCGTCAGGTGAGAAATCCTGTGGGATTCACTTGTAAGGATGACTCTGGGATGACAGGAGCTGGAGAGAAATGCTCTTCTCTTCTCTTCTCTTCTCTTCTCTTCTCTTCTCTTCTCTTCTCTTCTCTTTTCCTTTTTCCTTTTTCCCTTTTCCCTTTTCCCTTTTCCCTTTTCCCCTTTCCCCTTCTTCTCCTGGGTTCAGGTGCCTGCATACATTGTCCAGAAATTTGGGTTTCATCTTCTCACAGAAATTAAAAATAGCATCCAGAACTGCCTCAGGAACGGGAGCCCAGCCAGCACAGCCACAGATTTATTTGGAAAAAGTAACCTAGTAGGGATTTTATGGGCGAGTTCAAACATTTATTGGTCTAGCACCTACCTTAGGGACTGGTTTTGGGACGGCCACAGTAAAAGGGCTTAAGGAATAAGCAAAGTGATCCCTCAGGAGGAAGCTCCAAAGTGGGATGAGTCTCCCCTCAGTCTCCTCCAACAAACCAAGTGCCCTCAGCTGTTCTTTGTATGGCCCCTCCAGGGAAACTCAGGGAAAAAAGGATAAACCCCCTGAGATGCAGGGAAACCCAAGGAAATAAGGAAGAAACCCCTCCCAGATCCAGGGAAATATGAGGGAAGGGGGATAAACCCATCCAGATCCACAGAAACTCAGAGAAATAAAGGAAATTCTCTCAGATCTAGGAAAACAAAAGGGAAGGGGGATAAACCCCCTCAAATCCAGGAAAACTCAAGGGAAAAAGGGATAAACCCCACCAGATCCATGAAACTCAAGGCAAGTGGGGATAAACACCCCATGATCCACGATAAGTCGAGGAAATAAGGTTTAAACCCCCCTAGATCTGGGGAAACTGAAGGAAAGTGGGGATAAACCCACTCAGACCCACAGAAACTCAAAGAAATAAGGTTTAAACGCCCCTAGATCCAGGGTAAGGCAAAGAAATAAGGTTTAAACCCCCCTAGATTCATGGTAAGTCAAGGAAATAAGGTTTAAAAACCCCTAGATCCAGGGAAACTCAAGGAAATAAGGTATAAGCCCCCCCCAGATCCACAGAAACTCAAAGAAATAAGGTATAAACTCCCCCAGACCCAGGAAAACTCAAGGAAAGTGGGGGCTACCCACCCTGAGATCCATGGAAATCCAATGGAAGTGGGGATAAACTCCCCCAGGTGCAGGGAAACTGAAGGCAAGTGCCCTCCAGAAATGCTGATGCATTCCTGGGTCTGACATCTGTAAAATATCCGTGTCCAGGAGGAGGGAGCGGGGCCAGGCAGGACACGGGGGTGGATTTGGGGGAATTTGGAATTAGGGCATGGCAAAGGTCAGGTTTTCTGGGAAGGGGACAGAGGGAGAGCAGGCAGAGGTGTTTGCTCAGGGCCATGAGTGTTCCCTGAAATCCTGATGCCTCATTCCTGGCAAATCCGTGGGGTCTTGAACGCTTAAAAAAAAAAAAAATACTTCCCAAAGGTGCTGTGAAATTTGTGTGTGGTGAAGCAGCAAAAATCAGGGCTGGTGTCTGGAAATGCTGGATTTCAAACACTTCAAATCACTCACACAATGCCCACGTGTGTGAGTGATTTTAGGGATTTTTGGTGATTTTTAGGGATTTATTGCCAGCCCAGACAATGTCAGGGAGCCTCAGGGACAGTGACACCGGAGCACAGGACACAGCAGCCCTGCTGCAGGAATTGTTGCTCATTATGGCTGGAAAATCACAGGATTTGGGTTTATTTTGGCTCCCCTGCACCTCCTCTGCCTGGAATGGTGCCTGCAGTAGTGAGACCTGTAAACATTTCCAGTATAAATCCAAGTTTGTAACTTGCTGTGAAAAAATTCCCTTGGGATTGAGGCTTGGTGTGTGAGAGCCTTTTCTGGTGTTTACATTTTTTAGGTGTAATAAACTTCCAAATAAATTGCTTTCCCTGTTCAGCGAGTGCTTGAGTGCAGCAAAGAGGGATGTAAATAATTTGCATTTTTTAAGGAGTTCTTTTGATTTATCTGCTCCTTCTGGGCAGCGTGAGGGGAGTGCAGAGACCTGGATTGGCTGGAGGGTGTTGGGAGGAGAAGGGAGCTCAGGGAGAATTAAAAAATTAAAAATAAGCTCCAAAGGCTCCAGTTCTGAGCATCTGAGTGAGTTCCTGGCTGCCTGCAGAGCAGCAGTTTTGTCTGGGACGTGGTTTTCCAAGGAGGGCTCGTGCTGACATTCACTGGAGACAGAAAACCTGGGACCAGGCCCCAGGCCAGGCTTTTTATCCCTGACTTCATTTATTTTTCTTGGTTTATCCGACCCTTAATATTATTCAAATGAAGGTTTTGTTCCTAGAGCAGCATCCATCCATCCATCAGGGTTTCCTGTGTCCTGAGACTAAACCGTGGCTTGGATTTGCTCTTGGATTTTATCTGTGTCCCTTTCAACACATCCCTGTGGTTTATTCTGCCTTTGGGGGGGATTTTATCCATCTGTTTCTGTGGGGATGGTGGTAGGATTTTGCCACGTGGGGGTTTTTCGTGGGTGCTGGAGTTGAAATCTCAGTGGGTGCTGCATAAGAAGCTCACTTGGAATGAATTCCGTGGATTTTTATCCATATGTGAGGAGAGGGTTTGTGGGCACAGGTTGTCCAGAGAGGCTGTGGCATCCCTGGAAGTGTCCAGGGTTGGGTTGGACAGGGCTGGGAGCAGCCTGGGACAGGGGAAGGTGTCCCTGCCATGGCAGGGGTGGGTGGGATGGGCTTTGAGGTCCTTCCCAATCCAAGCCCCTCTGGAATTCCATGATTTCTGATGGGAAAACACTCGTTATTTCTATCACAGAAATGTGTGCAGGATAATTTGGGATCATCAACTGCCTTAAAAACTGCATTTAGGTGAAGTTTAGGTGTTTTGATGAGAATTTTATCCAGCTTTTCCTGAATGAGGTTGACTTGGCCGACGTCCCTGACCAGCTCATCCCTTTGGAGGGGAAGTGAGGGATCCTCCATGTGAGGGGAGCTCGGGGGGGTTTTGTTCCACCCACCCTCTGAAAATCCCTTCCAATCCTCAGGAATAGCACAGAAATCACAGAATCCCAGGCTGGTTTGGGGTGGAATATTAAATCCCATCCCGTTAGGAGGAACACCTTCCACTATCCCAGGGTGCTCCAACCTGGCCTTGGGCACTTCCAGGGATCCAGGGGCAGCCACAGCTTCTCTGGGAATCTGTGCCAGGGCCTTCCCACCCTGACAGGGAGGAGTTCCTTCCCAAAATGCCATCCAGCCGTGGTGCAGTGGAGTGTGCACAGCTGCCAGATGGGCGCCAGCCAGAGCTGCTGCCTGGAATTTTCATTTTTCCTCCTGAGCAGCACTGCAGTCCCACAGGTGACACAGGCTCCCCTTCCAGAGGGTTTGTAGGGAACAGCATGAGGGGATGGGATCTCCTGACTCACAGCAAAGCTGCTTTTTTAATGGGATCTGGGGAAAAGTTCCAGAGAAACACCAAAATCCCTTCACGAATTTGGGATAATCGTAGAGATGCTTGGACCTCACCGCTCTGTCTGTGCTGCTGTCAGGCAACACAGGAGTGGGAAAGATGTAAAAATTTCCCTTTTTTTGTGTGTTTTCCAGCATTTTTGTGCCCTGCAGCTCCCAGCACTCCAGGCTGCCCCATGAATGGAATGGTGGGCACTGCCCAGCATCTGTGCAATTCCCAGCACAGCCTTTGGAATTCACATTTTGGTTCTTTGGGAGCCACTTTCTCTGACATTTCACTGGAAGGGCTTTAATTTTGGATTTTGTGGTTTGTCTTATCAGCAGTGAGCGATTTAATAATGCCATGGGACGAGCTCAGAGCTTGGGGTGAGTCAGGCCTGGCTCGGCCTTTGAAGCGTTCCTACCATGGAATTCTTTCCCAGTGGTGAATTAATGAGGTTTCAGCTTCCCCAAAACGTGAGGCCATTAAGCTGAGTCTGGATTTTTTGAGAGGAACAAGCAGCTCTGTGGTCGCTGCAGCCCTCGGTCCCCAAAACCTTCCAGAAGTTTCCTGGATAAATTCCCTCAGCGGGGTTGGAGGCATCGTGGCTCTCCCAGTGAGACCCCACTTGCTGTGTGAGGAGAAAGGGCTTTAGGATCAGAGAATCCTGAAGGTTGGGAAAGCTCTCCAAGATCTCCAATCCAACCATTCCTCAGCGCTGCCAAGGCCACCAGTGCCCCATGTCCCCCAGTGCCACATCCACATGGCTTTAAATCCCTCCAGGAATGGGGGTTCCACTGCCCTGGGCTGCCCATCCCAATGCCTGACCACCCTTTCCATGAGGAAATTGTCCCTCATATCCAGTCTGTCCCACCACTGAGCCAGGACTCAGGGAGTGATCCCACAGTGGCTCCGTTCCATCCCTGCAATGCCCAGATTAACCTCTGGGAAGAGCTGGGAAGGAAATGCTAATTTATGGTAAATATGCAAATAGCAGTGCTGATCAAAGGGAGTGGGAGGAGTGATGGACACAGAGAGGCTCAGAGAAGGCACGGAAAGCCACAGGGGTGGCAAAACATGGGAATCTGAGTGTGTGCCTTGCGCGTGGGGCGGGAGGCCCGGGCTGTCTCCAGGCCGTGCTCCATCAGGATTCCAGGCTGGTGCTGTAGCAGGGCTGGTTCTCCATAAACACCCAGGAAATGGTGGTGTCCCAATTCCCCCTTCCCTTCCACAGGATTCCTGGATGCTTCAGTCCTCCCTCATCAGCTGAGGAACCCCAGGCTGTCACCACAGTTTCCTACATCCCAACTTTGCCCTTCCATGTATGACATGGATGACCTCAGGCCCACCGAGATGCACCTGGGGAATCACAGATCCAGAATTCCAGAGTTTGACTTGGGTTTTTTCCCATCATTTCCCAAGGATGAACTCCACACGCCGTGTCCTCTCTCCTCAGCAGGTCCCTCCATGCTGTGGAAGCTCCTCCTGCTCTTCCCTACGGATCCAGGGTGTGTTTAGGAGGAGGAAGGCCTGGTGCATTGGTATTTTTAGATCAAAGACAAGTTTAATAAAAAAAAAAAAATAGGAGAGGAGAAGGAGGATTAGAACAATAAGCACATTTAATTTTAGCCTAGCTTGGATTTCTCATAAAGTCAGGGAGCTTGGAGCTCGCTTCAGTTGCCTCTGGCTTTCCTAAATAAACACACTGGAGCAGGGCTGGGAAGTTAAGTAGCACAGAAAATTGCAAAAAGTTGCATTTTAATATTCTAGGAGAATATTAAGGGCTGTTTTATGGGCCAGGCCCTGGAATTAAATTTTAATGCTGTGCGAAAATCCCGAGGTTGTTTTGGTAGGCAGCTCCTGGAGCTAAACAGAGGCTTTTTCTGCAGGAAGGGTCACAGTTAGGGCAGGGTGAGGAACCTTCTCCAGCCATGCCAAGTGAGCAGGGTGTGGGGCCAGGATCTGCTTCTTGTGGAATTTTGTCATTTCTTCTGGAATTTTTGTCTGGAAAAAAGCAGGCACCTCATTGATCTCTGCAGCCTCTGGACAGGGGGGTGGAGTGAGGTGGGCTTGGGCTCTTCTGCCATGTCCCAAGTGAAGGGAGGACAGAAAATGACCCTAAGTTGCACTAGGGCAGGTTCAGGTTAAATATTGGAATTTTTTCCCCTGGAAGAACAGAGCTGTCCGAGGATGTGGTGGAGTCACCATCTCTGGGCGTGTTCAAGAGGTGTCTGGATGTGGCGCTCAGGGACGTGGTTTAGGGATGGTTGTGGTGATGCTGGGTTGATGGACTCAAGGTCTCTTCCCACCTGGATGATTCTGGGATTTTGGGAATTTCCCCCCAGGCCGAAGAGGCCCGGTTGCCACCTGTGCTGTGGCGTTGGGTGATCTGCTCAGTGTCTGTTTCACCTGGGAGGCGTGTTGGGATGAAGAATTACGGAGTCATCAAGGTTGGAAGAGCCCTCTGGGATCATCAGATCCAGCCATTCGTCCAGCACTGCCGAGGCCACTTCTAAAATCTGTCCCCAGGTGCCACAGGCACCCGTTAGTGCCGTACCCAGATGTGGCAGAGCTTTGGTAAACCTCAGCTTAGAGGTGGTTTAGTGGGTGGGGTGAGGCAGGAGCTCTCACTGGTGACTCTTGGTGGCTCCAAGCCACCCTCACACAGCCCCTGTCCCCTTGCTTGTCCCAGGAGAGGATGAGAGTTGGGAAGCTGCAGTTGTCCTGCTCCAGCTTCGAAGGATGAGCACAGAGCCCTGGCTTTGCTCCTGCCTGGGCACCCTCCTCGTTCTAAACTGGTTCCTTTTCACACCAGCTAAATTTGGGATTGTGAGGGAGCATTTCCAGCCTCAGCCATCACATCTCTGACAGCCAGGGGTGACAGTGTCACATGAAGGGATCTGAACTGATTTATGGTGCTTTTCCTGCTCTTTTTAGTGCTGTTGGAGTTTGGTTGCTCTTGGAGCCTGGTCGCTGGGAGGATGTGGGCAGCTCGGTGCCAGGAAGGAAACTTGGATCCTCTCAGGAGCTGGGGTTTGGTTCTCAGGCTCCCTCCAGCCAGGGAAGGGCTGCTCTGCCTCACTGTTATGGGGGTGGGAGGTATGGACTTGACTTACGGACCAATTCTGGGTCTGCTTTGTAACAACTCACTGGATATTAATAAAAGTTAAAAATACTTCAGGCTCTGCCTGAAAACAGCCCTGACTGAGGTGCAGGAAAAATCAGGATTGCAGCTCGTGGTGGTGGAGACAGCGAGATAAACCTGGAGAGCTGCAGGCAAAATGCTGAGCCTGAGGAACTGGGGAGTGTAATGGATGGGCTGGAGAATAAACTCAGGTTGGGAAGTTCCAGGTGAGGACAGGGAGTCCTTGGAGCCCGGAGTAAGAGCAGAGCTTTGCTGTGGGTGTGTAAATCTGAGTCTGAGTCACGAGCACCAAGACTTGTTTGAAGTGTTTTAAAGCCCTGATCTTTTTCCTGAGCGCTGCTGGGAAGCCAGAACCGATCCAGGTTTGCTTTTCCATCTCTCTGGGAGTAGTGGAAGGTGGGAGGAATCCCAGTCAGAGGGAGGACAGGAGGAGAAAGCCAGGTGGGAATCAATTCTCAGGAATTGGAGTTACTGTGCAGTGTCTTATGGAGGAGGATGGGAATTCCCTTCACCCCCACCTGCCACATCAGGGTGTGTCCTGGCTGATGAGGTTTTCCTGGGATTCCTTTATTCCTTTCAAGGTCAGCAGTGCCTTTGTGGGAGTGGGAAGTTTAACTCTTTGCTGGGATGGTTTAATATCCCTTTCTCCAGACTCACCTTCCCTTGCCAGGCTCTGCCTTCCTGCCTTTTCCCATCCCCATCCGTTGGATGGTGAGGACATCCCACATTTTAGGGCTTCATCAGCTCCTGCTGACACATCCAGGGCCCTTCATGGGAACAAATGGATCAGGAGGACTCCGTGCTCCTTCCCAGCACAATTAATGTCAGGATTCATTAATAAAAGGGATGTGCACTTGAAGATGATGTGATCAATAAGAGCAGCAGCCCGATGCTATTAATTAACAACGCTATTAATTAGCAATGCTCATCTTTTGAGTCAGTTGAGTTGCTGCCACACTGATTTTCCAACACATTGGGCCTTTTAATCCTCAGGAAAACGAGGAATCAGTTGGAAAAAGCACAGCTCAGTCATTCCACCACTGGCACTGGATGGAGTTGGTGTGACCTGGGCTGCAGGTGGCACCTGGAGGCATCTGCTGGTGCTTCCCTCCCCAGCTGGGTGTTTATCCCCTCTGACACACACATATTTTAGCATTTTCCCTGGATCATGCTGGCTGCTGGAGCACTTTGCCCCCAGGCACTGGGGCCACCCCGTGTGGTCACCAGCAGCTCCCTCAGTGCCCCTTTCCTGCAGGAGGGGACAGCAGGACAGCCCCAAGGGACATGTCTGAGTCCAGGGACAAAGCCAAGCCGTGGTGGTGGTGCCCAAATCCTGCAGATCAGTCCACAAATGAGATTTTTAAGTGCCAAAACCTGGAATTGGTGGCTCCGCCAGTTTGGATGGAGCTGGGTTTTGTTTCATAGGTTAAAAATACATAAATTTCCTTGTTGCACTCTGGTTTTATTTTTAACTCTTCAGCAATTTAATATTTTGGAGGTCTGCTTGTACTCCCCCCACCCCAGTTTTCCATCTGCTACTGTGATTAATTTAAGGCCCAGCTTAATCCTGCCAACCCAGAGCAAACCAAAGGAATGGAAACCTTACCTAGATTGTTTGGCACGTCGCAGCAGACACGAATAACTTTGGAATTTCGGGGGGGAAGGAGCGAAGTCCCGGGTTCCTGGAGCCAGGATGGGCTTGGCCAGGAGCCCTTGCAGACAGCAGGAGGCTGTGCAGGGTCCAGCTGTGGTTGCTCCAGGTTTGTGCTGGGAGGTGTCGCTGAGGCGTCGGAAGCGGAGGGCTCCGGTTTCCTACAGCCTCTCCAGGCAGGGTGACGTGCCAGAGCTTGGCTTTTCCCCCCTCCCCAGGCCTGGGAGCACCATGAGGTAGTGGAAAGTTGCAAGTGAGGAAGGTGGGACTGATTTCCCGAGGCTGTGGGAGGAAGGAGCGGGGTGAAGCTGCTCAGCCAGGGGGGCAAAAACCAGCCTGGCCAAAAATTGTTCTTTATTTTTAATCTGGATTGTGTTGGTGGGAGCCATCCCTGCCAGAACCAGCCGGGGAGGAGGATGAGGATGGAAATGAGGTGGCAGAGCAGTGGGGCACAAGATGAAGCTGCTTCAGCTCAGTTCCTGCTCACAGGAAAGGGTTTTATGGGATCCTCGTGGAAGCTGGGGATCCAACCAAAGGTGGGAATCTGCTCTGCTGGCAAAGGGTCTCCAGCTGCACAAGTGGGTGGTGACACAGGGGACACAGGCAGGAGTTTGGCTTGTTTTAGGAAGGGAATGGTTCTGCTCTCAGAAGCCTCCAGAGCTCTAATTGGGAAAAGATGGGAAGGGAAACCACAGGACACAGACCTGTCATTAACTGAAGAGCACTGGGATGTGTGAAGCCCACGGCTGTAAGAGCTGGAAGTGGCCAGGAGACGTTGGTGAGTCATTGCAGGGATCCAGAGGGAATCAGAAATCCAGAGTGTGTCTGCTTGGGTGTGACTCCAGCAGAGCTCTGGAGCCAGCTCAGTAGCCTCTGCCTGGGATCCTGCTGCTGTGGCTGGAGTTGGGGACTTGGGAGCAGTGCTCTTGGATTTCAGGAGCCACTTGGGGTGGTGCCATGCAGGGGTGTAGAAAATAAACTATTGCTTCCCATGGAGGTAAAAATATCGTGGTTTAGGATCCTGTTTGCCAGCAGGGAGTGGCTGTTGAGAGTAAGAAAATCCTTAGTCCAGGTTTCAGAGAAGGAATGGGGCAGAATCATGGAATATCCTGGGCGAGAAGGATGATGGATCCAGCTCCTGGCTGTGCACTGACACCCCAAAACCCCACCCTGGGTGTCCAAATGGTGCCCAAACCCTCCTGGAGCTCTGGCAGCCCTGGGGCTGTGCCCATTCCCTGGGGAGCCTGGGCAGTGCCCAGCACCCTCTGGGGGAAGAGCCTTGCCCTGAAATCCAACCTAAAATTCCATGGCACAGCTCCTGCCATTGCTCAGGTTCTGTCCCTGGTCACAGAGAGCAGAGGGTGGAGCTGTCCCTCAGCAGGAAGCTCCAGATGTCTCCCCTCAGTTTTGTCTTCTTTGTTCTTGGCTGAACAAACCAGGTGACCTCCAGTGCTCCACATCTGTCCCTTGCAGACCCCTCCTCGTCCCTGTGCCCCTCCTTGGACCCTCACTGGCAGATCTAAACCTCCCTCAGGCTGTGCAGGTGACCAGGGTGGTTCTTCCCTTCCCAGTTCCCTCCAGCAGAGATCAAACCAAGGACTGGAGGGGCTGTGGAGTGACCCCTGGCCCTGTCCACACCGTGGTGACACTTCAGATCTCTCTTTGGGAAGCGAGTAGGTTCACAAGGGGAGCTGAGCCTGGCTTCACAGGGTGTCCAGAGGGGATTTTGCCCGTGGGAGAGGGCAGGAATGTCTGGAGTGAGCTGCTGAGGGCTGTGAGTGGCTGTGTGGAGCAAGGCAAAGCCCTTCCCGCTGCAGACTGAGATCAGATGGCTCCGTTTGGGAATGAGATCACTGGAGCCTGCTGCCTGGCTCTTGTTTTCCTCTTCCAGGCTCTCATCCCTGCTGAAGCCCTGCCGGGGTTTCCAGGCAGGTTTTTGTCCCGGTGCCAGCCGGGGTGCGTAAGCTGATTAGCTCTGAGGAGATCAGAGCTCGACAAGGGCTGCATTGCAGGTAAACACTGGAGCTTTTCCTCCAGCTGAGAGCCAGTGGAGCTGTGAAATATGGCTCAGGAGTAAGGCACGGTGCTGGAAGAAGCCTCAGGAAAAATACCAAGGAGTGCATGAAATGATAAGCGGTGCTGATAAGGTGCCTGGTGAGAGGCTGAGAGGAGAAGCAAGCACAGATATGATCAGAGCCTATAAATACTGTCAACATGACAGCAGAGATGAGCAGGGGGAAGAGTCATTGTTATCTGATGGAAAACAAGCTCTGGGAGGAGCAGCCTTGGGAGCAGGAGGTGTGGAGGGGATCCCCAGGAGCAGGGACCAGGATGGAGCAAATCCTCAGCTGTCCCTCATTGCCAAGGCTTGTCCTGGTGCCCATCAGTGTGCTCAGCACGACATCCCCTGGCACAGCATCGCCCTTGGCACCTGTGATCCTGCCAGGAGATCCCTTCAATTCTGATTTTCCAGGTGCCAGTGAGGTGTCCTGGTTGGCTGATCCCAACAGGTGCTGCTTGTCCACATCCCCCCCTTCCCTGGGACGGGGTTTGTGTGAGGAAGCGAAGGAAGTCTGGGCTGAGGATGGATCTGGGGTGGAACCAGGGATCCCCAGGACAGCCTGCTGGGATAAATCTGGAGGCTGTGTGTCACACAGCTTGGGCAGGTGCTCCTGGAGTGGGAATTTGGTCTGAAACTCTGATTAATTGATCCCTGATTCATTGTTGTGTCCAGTGCCACCGGGACCGGCCGGCTCTTCCTCACTGGGAATGGACTTCCAGAGGTCTGTGGTCCTCAGGGGTTTACTGGGTTAACTGGGGCCAGTCTGGGAATTCAGCTGGAGCCCAGGAGGTGCTGGAGCCCAAGAGGTGCTCAGCAGATTCTCCACCCACCACTTGGCCTGGCTGTGCTCGGCCGGGCTGATGGGGATCCTTTCCAGACCTGGTGTTTGCTGAGCTCTCCAGGTGTTCCTGGGTTCTCTCCAGGTGTTCCTGGGTCCCATCCAGTGTTCCTGGGTTCTCCAGGAGCACAAGCACGACAGTTATGCTGCACATTTGGGCTGTTGGGAATGCCTCCCTTCCCAGAGAGCTGTCCTGGAAGGAGAACTCACATCAAAGGAGTCAGGAACGATAGGGATCAAATAATTGCTGCCTCTCCGCTTCCTTCAGACTCCTGTCACTCACAGTCTGGGATTGTTATCTCTGGGGGTTGGGCAGCAGCAATCCTGACTCCAGGATCTGTGTCACCCAGATAAGGTGCCATGTGGTGACTTTTCCAGCCTGGATAGCTGTTGGGGTAGAATGGAGTGGCATTTCGTGATCCTGCTGGGAGAGGACTGGCCTGCAGCCCCAGCTGCAGTGCGAGGTGTTTCCCTTAGGAATGTGCTCAGGGGAAGGGAACGGGACCTGGCTGGGGGAGAAAGAGGTTCCTGTGCTGTGGCAGCTCAGGGAATCCTGTCCTGTCTGCTGGGTGGAGGTGGATGATCACAGAATCCCAATTGGAATTGGAAGGGACCTTAAAGCTCATCCCATGGCAGGGACACCTTCCACCATCCCAGATTGCTCCAAGCCCCAGTGTCCAACCTGGCCTTGGGCACTCCCAGGGATCCAGGGGCAGCCACAGCTGCTCTGGGAAGCTGTGCCAGGGCCTGCCCACCCTGACAGGGAACAATTTTTCCCTAAAAACCCAGAAACTGGAGCTCAGGGCTGGCCCTCAGTGTCTCACCTGGTGTGGCCCGGCTCTGCCCTTGGGTGCCTCGTGATTCACTGGCGCTTTTGGGGCCAAAACCAACAGGGAGAGGGAAGGTTCCTGGGCAGCTCTGGCATCAGGAATTCACAGGAAACAATTCAGCAACCTCAGCCACACTGCCTTGGTTGGCTGCAGCTGGATTTGGCCGTGGTTGATCCCTCACAGTATCTCTGTCTCTCCACAGAATGCCATGAACCTGCCTCCCGACAAGGCGCGGCTCCTGCGGCAGTACGACAACGAGAAGAAGTGGGAGCTCATCTGTGACCAGGTGAGGAGCCCCTGCAGAGCCTTGAGGAGATGCCTCTTCCCACCTGCTCCATCCACAGCGTCCCTGGGCTGGGCAGGACCTTGCAGGGCACCAGTTCCCAGGAGCTTCAGGCTCTTTCCTTTCACTCCCTGGTTGGTTTGCAGTGGTACCTGCAGCCACCCCAGCCCGTCCTGGATCCTGTCATCCCATGATTTGTGTCACGGGTGTTTCTCTGTGTCCCACAGGGCTCTGTGCTGGCAGCAGCTCAGGCAGAAGCTGTTTGATCCCAATTCCCACCTCACAGAGGGATGTCCCTTTCCCCTCTGCTGTTTCCATCCTCTGGCTGGTTCTGCCCTGCACAGACCTCAGAGTCCTGCCCTGTGTGTCCTGAACAAATGCTCTCAGTCCAGGAGTGTTTGGCTGCCCTTGTCACACAGGAGGTGACAGCTGGAGCTGTCACCTCCAGGGACAGGAGGCTGGACCCCTGCTCACCTCCAGAGGCTGGGAACAACCTCGGGTTAGGCAGTGCCAGATGCTGAGGCATCTCCTCGTGAGCTGTGCAGCAGTTAGCAGGATGGGATGGATAAACGAGAATGGCATTTTGGGGGGAAAATGGAATGTGGCAAAGGTGGGATTTGGATTTGGGAGCCAGCAGCAAAATTGGGATCTGCCACGAAATGAAAAGAATTGATCCAGCTCTGGGAAAGTGGGGTGTTCCCTTGGGATGTAAACCCAGCAGAAGCAAGGTGAGAGGGAGGTCAGGGACACTGGGATAAATACATTTCTGGGACATTTCCTATTCAGCTGTTCCAGGGGTGGGGTGTCTGATACAACCGTGGAATTCCAGACTGGTTGGGGTTGGGAGGGACCTTAAAGCCCATCCAGTTCCACCCCTAGGGACCCCTTCCACTGTCCCAGGCTGCTCCAAGCCCTATCCAGCCTGGCCTGGGACACTGCCAGGGATCCAGGGGCAGCCCCAGCTGCTCTGGGCACCCTGTGCCAGGGCCTGCCCACCCTGCCAGGGAAGGATTGTTTTCCCAATATCCCATCTCTTCCTGCCCTCTGGCAGTTTAAGCTCATTGCACAGGTACCTTAAAGTAAAGCTTAATGAAGAATTGCTTTTTTTTCCCCCCCCCATTGAGTTTCCTGTGCAGTAAATGCAAAGCTTGAGCTATTCAAAGATTGCTGAGACATTGAAAAATTGCAGGAACTGCTGGGAGTGATTTCAGATTCCCCATCCCTGGAAGTGTCCGAGGCTGGGTTGGACGGGGCTTGGAGCAGCCTGGACAGTGGGAGGTGTCCCTGTCCGTGTCAGGGGTGGGATGGGATGAGCTTTAAGGTCCCTCCCAGCCCAATCCATTCTGTGATTCCATGATTTGTGTCACGGCTGCTCCCAGAGCGCCCTGCAGAGCTGTGAGCTCCGTGCTGAATGAATTCCTGCTGGCTCCAGGACAGGCAGGTCTGATCCCAGCCTGGATGTGCAAATTCCCACCTCGGAGCTGATCCACCCCGTGCAGCTGCTGCTGAATCACTGCTGAGCTCCGGGGTGAGATGGGAGCCATGAGCAGATGGGAAGGAAATTTGCAATCTGGAGTAATCTCCTTGCACAACTCCGAGTCCACCCCCGGGCGGGGAGGAGTCCCTTCCCTGGGATGATTCCTTGCCCTGGGATGAGTGAATCCCTTCCCTGGGATGAAGGGACTCAGTCAGAGCAGTGGGAGCAGGTGTCACTAAAAGCACCAAAACACAGCAGATGGGGTGTGAAATATTTATATATTCACAATATGTAACTGTTGCCCTGGAATATAGAAATATGATATATATATATATATAGTATCAATATTAATATTATATGTAAATATATATCCACAATATATAAACATTGCCCTGGAATATAGAAATATTATATATAATAATAATATAAATGTTATATATAAATATTTATTTAAAATATATAAATCTTGCCCTGAAATATATAAATGTTATATATAATAATAATAATAATAATAATAATAATAATAATAACAGTGTTATATAGAAATATATANCATAACTATTGCCCTGGAATTTATAAATATAATACATATTATAATAATATAAATATTATATTTTATCTAATATTTATATATATTCTATATTCACAATATATAAATAGTACCCTGGAATAACAGGGATGAGATCACTTCCAGGATCAGGAGTTGTGCAGGATTTTTTTATCCTAAATGCAAATTTTGACTCCTGTTTTCCCTTGGTTTCTTTCTCCCATTATGCCATTTTCACCTGGTTTTGCTTGTAAATTAATGAGGAAATGAACTCTTCCTCTCCTGTGCTGGTTTTCAACTTAAATCTGAAAGGAAAAAGTGTCCTGAAATGGTATTTTCTAAACAATCTGTGCAGCAGAACCTGAATATTTATCTGTGGAAAATTTGGAGAATATTAGGAGTTAATCCCCCAAAAAGCAACTCTCACTTTTGCAAAAACGAGATTAACAAAAGTGAGGAGCCGGTTTAATGATGATGATGACAATAATAGTAATTACAATAATAATAATTAATAATAATCTGCCGTGAATGGGATTATTTGCATTGTTTGAATCATTGTAAGGGCTGCTGGGCTGGTTGTGGAGGACTCATCCATGTGGAATTTTCTCTTCCTTTGTTTCTAAACCTTCCAAATTGCCCTCAGAGCTTGCTCTGACCTCTCTGGATAAGGTACAAGGAGGAGGAAAAGGGGACAGCCAGGAAATCTGTTGTCCACTCTGGAAAGGGCCAAGGTGGCCACCTGAGGGGCTGGGTTGGGGATGATCCAGGCAGGGCCAAGGATGCCATCTCCTGGCGTGGAAATCCAGGAAATGGGATCCTCAGAGGCTTTTTTGGTGTCCTCCAGGCCTGTGTCCAGCTGGGTGCCAGGAGGTGCTGCAGGGGGACGTGGATTTGGAGGGAAGGGCTTGGGGACATCCTGCAAAGTCCTTCATTGCCCTCTGATGGCAAATGGTGGCAGGGGTCGTCACCACGGCCTTGGGACACGCGGGAGGTGTGGGAGTAAGGGGTGAGGAGATCCACAGGAAAACTGTGAGGTGTGCACCCAAAATCTCCTCCTGGGGTGTTTGTGGAGCTCTTCCTTTCCTGAAGAAGCTCCAGGGGAAGGCGGGTGTTGGGTGTTTTGGAGGCCAGCGTGCAGCTCTTGGGGTGGCGTTGGGGAGCGGGGTCCTGGGCCACCCCTCAGCTTTGCTTCCAAGGGGTTCCCTGCCCACAGGATCCGTGGATGGCTGATGGAGGAGGGCCTGAGTGAGGAGCAGGGTGTTGTGGGGGTGCTGTGCCACTTTTTGTCACAAATCCCTCAGTGTGGCCCAGATTTCTCCTCAGGAATGGCTGAGGGGACCGGGAGCCCCTGATGGTGCCTTTGACCCTTTCACAACAGAGATCCAGGGGTTTTTACCAGTATCTAACCAAAGATCTTCCATCACTTTGCATGCACTGCAGAAACCATTTGCAGCTCTGGTTGGAGAAGTTTGCTTAAAAACTGTGGTGTGTTCCAGGGAATCTGCCCTGTTGGGTAAATACAGGGTGGGAAATCCTGAGATTTACTGAACTCAGGAAGAGTTGGACTTTGGGCCACTCGTGACTCCATTCATCTGAGTCACCCTGGGAGAGGAGGCTCAGGAAGATCAGACAAGGAGGGATGGAGAGGTTGGAGATAAAGCAGGAGGAGTCCCAGGCTCAGTGATTTGGGATCGGGAAGGGCTCGGCACCCCTGGGGTCAGGGGGAGCAGCAGCTGGGTCCAGCACGGAGCTGACAGTGACCTGCTCTGGCAGGACATTAATCCTGGGGGCATGGATCCTTCTGCCTCCTCGTTAGTGCAGGGATGAGCAGCTGCTGTCACCTCTTTCCATGAGGACACTTCCCAAGTGACACATTGTCCTGCTGGAGGGATTGGTGGGACGGGACCGAGCCACCCTGCGGATCTGTGGGAGATGGGGAATTCTGCACCATGTTCAAGATGTGTTTGAGACCCCATCTCCCTGTCCATCTCCTTCCCCACTGCCCCAGTCCTGGGTTTTGTGCACTCCCAGCACAGCCTGTGGCATTCTGATCCCGATGGGATGTGCCGGGTGCTTGTCTGGTATCTGTGAATCCCAGGAATGAAACAGCTTAGCAAGGATAATGATAATAATGGCAATAACACATGGACTAATGCAGAAAAATGCCCTGAATGGTCTGGGGAGCCAAGGGTTGTTGGAAGAGGCACAATTTCCTGGTTCCGGGATGAATACGTTTTCCAGAGCTGGGTGATCAGGAGCTGTGTCAGGAGCACGTGGAAGAGGAAGTGCACAAGTCCAGCAGTTCAGTTCCTCTTGGCTGCTGAAGTAAAACCCCTCCAGCTCCCTTTTTTTTTTTTTTTGTCTGTCAGAAAAGGAAGTGCTGATTCTGGGTGAAAGAGGCACAGGAGGGGTGGTGTGCTCCTGCATCCAGGATTTCCCCCTGAATTATGGAATTATAGAGTCATGGAATGGGTGCAGAAGGACCTTAGAGCCATCCAGTGCTACTCCTGCCATGGTGGCACACCTTCCACTGTCCCAGGTTATTCCAGCCTGGCCTTGGGCGCTGCCAGGGATCCAGGGGCAGCCACAGCTGCTCTGGCAATTCCAGCCCAGCCAGCAATTCCCAATTCCCAATCTCCCACCCATCCCTGCCCTCTGGCACTGGGAGCCATTCCCTGTGTCCTGTCCCTCCAGCCCTTGTCCCAAATCCCTCTCAGAATTGAATCCCAGTGAATTCTCCCCATTTGTTCCCCCAAAGGAGCTGCTGGGCCCAGCTCGTCTCTGCTGCTGCTGTCCTTGCATTCCGTGTGCAGTTCCATCCTGGCTCACAACACCACTCCTGAGGGATTTCCCAAGTCAGACAGGACCTTTATCCTGGGGAATTAAGCTCATTTGCTCTGTAGGTGGCTGACAAAGGCAGTGTGGAGTCCTTGCTGCTCTGTTCCCCTGTCCTTTCGGGCTGCAGATAATGCTGGAGCTCACAGCAGTCACGTAGTGGAGATAAAAAGGGTTTCACCAGGATTTAGGAACTTTGTTGTGTCTGAATGGCTCAGTCCAGGGAAGCCACCACGTCCCAGTCGTGATGTCACCCCTCAGCATTTGCTGAGCAAAGTTTGGCCGCTCCAATCTGGGTTTTAGGCTTTTTCTGTCTGTGGTAAAAATGCCCCGCCTCGTCGTTCAGATGGTGTGTTAAATCCTGAGTTTGGAAGCAAAGCTGGCCAAGGAGTGGGTGGGAATTGCCAGAAGTGGAGGGGAGGAGCTGACAGGAAAAAAAAGCAGGGATTTTTAACTCTTTAATTATGGTTTTGGAGGCAGAGCAGTGCCTTGGGGGGTGTGGGTGTTGGGGTGCTCCCAAGGAGGATGATGAGAGGATCCCAGTGGATTCCAGGAAGATCAGCCTGCAACCAGCTCCCTTGCCACCCCCTGGGAGCTCCCAGTTGGATTTTTGGGAAGAGGGTGGCTGTGACCAGACATCCAGGGTGACTTGGAGGCCTCACTGCACAGCCTGGCCCTTCCTAATCAGCCTCTAATATAAAACACTCCGAGCTGGATAAACCCAGACAGGAGTCATAGCCAGGAAAGGGCAATTTTAAAGGCTAATCCCTCATGGCTTTCCAAACCAGCAAAAAAGAAATGCTTGAAGGGGCTATAAAAATGTTTCCAGGCCTAGGAGTTGTTTACCACAAGTAATTGTTGGTCACTCCTCAGGTAAGAGCATTGCTGGTGTTTGCTGTTCGTGGATAATGCCTGGAAAGTCCTTTAACCCAAATAATTCCACTCCACGAGAATGAGCAGCACCTTTTTAAACGAAGCTGCTGCAGAGATTATTGCACAAATACACAATTACAGCCAGGTTTGAAGAAAACAAACAAAACCATCCAGTAGCTGCATCCCAGACTGTTAAATGTGCTCCTTGAGTCCCTTTAAACATTTGATTTTGAGGATTCCAGGCAATTCAAACTGGCAGCTGGGAAAAGCTCCTGTCACTTCAGCAGACAAGGGTTGATTACTTGGGAAGAGGAATTAATCCATGAGAGCAAAAGAGCTGCTCTGGGGGATTGGACTGAACACGGCTCTGTCAGCAGCAGAGACCCCAAAAAAGGGGGAATAAATGGAAGAGGGAGCATGGAGCTTTGTTGGGATGGGATTCTGGGGCCAGGAGGACGTGGCAGGGGTTGGAATTGGAGGATCCTTAAGGGTTCTTCCAGCCCAAACCACTCTGGGATTGCAGGAAATCTCTGTCTGCCCCGTGGGAGCCACTGAGGTGAGCCTGGCTCCAGGAATCCCTGAGGGAGAGCCAAGGAGATCCGTGATGGTGGACGTGGTGCTGGAGCAGGACAGACCCTGCTGGTGTCACTTTGTCCAGAGAAGAGCCCTCAGCGAAGAACTTTGCATTTTCTGAGCTGGTTTTTAGATAAAATAGGAAATGCCAATTCCAGAGCTGTGTGGAGGTGCATGGAAAAAGAATCCAGTTGTAAAAGAGGAAAGCCATGAGTGCTCTGTGACTTCCAGAGCTCCCACCAGGGCTGGTGGAGCTCACAGAAGAGTTTTTCCTTCGTTTTTTTTTTGCTGCTGGCCACGATGGATTACTTTTTTTTCCAGCAAGCAGCAAGATAATAACAGGAAGAACTTGTGGTGGTCAGACAGTTCTGGTAACTGGGCAGCAGTGTCCTGTTCATTCTGGAATAAGTCTGGGATAATGCAGTCAGAATTGCATCCTGACCTAATAAAGGGAGGTTTCAGATATCAGTAATAAAATGGGAAATTTCTGGAGATTGGGATGAGGTCTTTCCTCCAGGGAAAGGGGCAGAATAGCTCCAAGTTCTTCCAAGGTACAAGTAGGATCAGAATTTTTGGGAATGCTGTCAGGAGGTTTGGACACAGTGCCCCTGGAACAGCTTGTGTTTCACAGCAGCTTGTTGATATAAATATCAAGATCCATTTAAATCTATTTTAATTGCATGCATAGATTATCCACCTAGGAATAGAATGTATTATAAATATATATTTTTTAAGATTTATTTGATTCATGTGTTTTCTGGGTAAATACAGAAAAATGGCTGATGTTTATTCCTGTCTCTTTTCCAGGAAAGATTCCAGGTGAAGAATCCTCCTCACACTTACATCCAGAAGCTGAAGGGATATCTGGACCCAGCAGTGACCAGGAAGGTGAGGAGCATCCTGTTTCCTCCTGCCTGTCCCTCAGTTCTCAGCCAGGATGGTCCCGGGGTCCAGGTTCCTTCCTGCCTTTGTGCAAATGCCCTGGAAAGTTTCAGGGAGAAGTAAAAAAAATTGGGAATTTGCTGCAGTTTTCCAGCTTGGGAAGGAGAGCAGATGTTGGGAATCCAAGGACCATCTGACAAGGAGCTTGTTTTAATGATGTCAGCTTCAATAAATAATCTGACAGATTGTCTCTGAGCTGGGCTCTAGGCCTGGCTTTGGCTAAACCTCTGTCTGATGGCCCTTTNNNCCATCCATGGGGATCAGCTCCATCCATAGGGATCAGAACCATCCATGGTGACAATTCCCATCCGTGGGGATCAGCTCCATCCATTGGGATCAGTTCCATCCATGGTGATCAGCTCCATCGATGGTGATCAGCTCCATCGATGGTGATCAGCTCCATCGATGGTGATCAGCTCCATCGATGGTGATCAGCTCCATCGATGGTGATCAGCTCCATCGATGGTGATCAGCTCCATCGATGGTGATCAGCTCCATCGATGGTGATCAGCTCCATCGATGGTGATCAGCTCCATCGATGGTGATCAGCTCCATCGATGGTGATCAGCTCCATCGATGGTGATCAGCTCCATCGATGGTGATCAGCTCCATCGATGGTGATCAGCTCCATCGATGGTGATCAGCTCCATCGATGGTGATCAGCTCCATCGATGGTGATCAGCTCCATCGATGGTGATCAGCTCCATCGATGGTGATCAGCTCCATCGATGGTGATCAGCTCCATCGATGGTGATCAGCTCCATCGATGGTGATCAGCTCCATCCATGGTGACAATTCCCATCCGTGGGGATCAGCTGCATCCATAGGGATCAGCTGCATCCATGGTCACAGCTCCATCC